>CM060615.1:6694886-7294886 GCA_030578255.1 Tiaroga cobitis
TGTAACTGCATTTGAGACGGTCTTCGGTTTTCATTTACTTAAGTTGGAGTTTGAAATAAAAGGAAGAGGATGTGCAATTGAGAGAGGTAAAAGTAGGGTTTTATAGCTCTTCATACTTGCACGTATTTCATAGCATTGTTCATTCGTGACCTTTTTTTGTATACATCATTTATGGTGAACTTACAATAATACAGTGTATCTTATATAGACAGTCACCACTACTCCCTGCCCACGCCCTTTTTTGTATGTACATGGATAGATGTCTTAGTTTGGATATAGATGGTCCTTGAGAGGGTGAGCATCCTGTATGCATATTAATGAAAGCATATTTCTTCATCCAATCACATATTGCTTTCATTTTGAAAGAAGCTAGCCTTAAACCACGGGATTATGTCTTCCCGTCTTTAAAAAGTCATTCAAACATCATAGCCCATGCAAATTGGTCAATGAAATACTTGATTTTGGGCAAATCAACTTTTTGGTGACCAACTTTGTTGAGAAAAGATTTAACATGGTGCATTTGACTGCAGCAACAGAAGTACAGTATTAAACTACAGTATACCAGCCCCCAACCCAACCCAACATTTTTTCTATACCACAAATTGAGTGCCAATCGTTTGCGGAAATGACATCCTGTCATCTCTGAAATGATCCGCTTGACTTCTCTAGAGAAGGTAAATGTTACTGCAATGCAGAATACGCGCCGTTTAAGGTTTAACCGAGTGGGGAGGGTTATTTGTTACTTTTGATACTTGACTGCACAGATCCAAATACTCTGTAAATGACGAGAACCACGTTTAGAGACAGTGAAACTGAGGAAATGCCACTAATCATAATCACACACTCCTGTCACATAACTGAAATTCTGAAAACTGCATGTTTTCACAATCCACATCTCACAAATGAAAACCACATTAAATTTGTGGGTTCAAAATTTGCTGCTGCTGAAGTTTTCTGTCAATTCGTTTCATCCAGGGTCCTTTTGGTGAATATCTATGGTTTTATGTATCAGTCTTGTAAAAAAAAAAAAAAATGTATATATATTCAAATGCTTAATAAAACATTTTGGACTTTTTCTCCTCCTACTACATTGTGCTCTTTTCTTTTTCTTTTTCTTTAACAAGGTGTTTCCCAGAATTTTAGTTATTCCCTGTTGTCAGGTACTAATAGTTGTGACAAGTATTTGTTATAGTTAACAAATATTTTAAACTCACTCATTAAACTTACATCACTAAACGCCCCCCAAAAGGGCAAGGTCTTAGTTACCATGACCACGATCAGATAAGTTGGTTTTATTGGCGTTAAAAATGTGGTCACTGTTCAAGACGGAGACAATGGGGAAGACAGAAACAGCCTTTGATACAGATTTTGCTGCATTAATTATAGACAAACTGATCTATAAATGAACATGAAGAACATTTTGCGAATGATGTCTTTTAATACTATTATTTTGTTGATGCTGTGTATTTTACAATAGAATACCTATACCATGTTTGGTCTCTATAAATTGGTAATTTTTATCTTTCATAGTTTCTTCTTCAGAAACCAATCCAGCTGCAATGCAAATTAGCACGCTTAAAACAAAGGGTCATAAATCCTACCAACAGAGGAAACTCCCCCTTTCTTAGTGGTTGAGCCAACCCCAGAAGGTGTGACCTTTGTCAAGCTTTAAATGGCCTGCCCACAAGCCCTTCCTCCTTTTAGTCCTCTCTTCCTCGGGCCTTCACTGCTGCCCGGAAATGAATATTTCTTAGAATTAATAAACAATTAACGCTGAGTATTCACGGGGCGAACAGGCGGGTTGATTGTAATATTAATTTTACTTCATTAAATTAATTTGATTAACTAATCCAAATATTCATAATCAATTATAACCAGCTATTATTGATTATTAATATTTCATAGTAAAATAACCTGGGAATACGGTTTCAATCCTTTCCACAGACTTTTAATCTCCAAAAATCAGCTTAATATTGTCCTGCTTATGTTTTCATTTATTACAAATTAGGTTTATCAGTCAAAAACAGACCACGTAACAAACATTTATTAGTTTTTCATATTCACAAATTAGTAAAAAAAAAAAAACTAATCTAGATAAAAACAAGATTTTCTAAAAGAAAATAAATAGTTAAATACATTGCGTGTCCAGTTTTCGTTTCTTCATCATCTGGCCGTGTCTGTATGGGCTCTGTTGTCCACCTTCATTAACAAATAATAACATCATTACCACAGGTCCATGATTAAAAGCTAAAGTAATTTTCTCTTAATGAACAGGCTAAGTCAACAAGCACAGGCTGGTTCTAGAATTGTGGGCCACACGCTGCCAGCTCTGAGAGTGTTAAGTCCCTGGCTATTTATATTAATGGGGACGTGTGATGTTTGCATGAGTGAAGAGGCAAAAACCAGAACTGGGCATGCATATACTTGCCTTCTTACAAAGTTTGTCGTCAATGAGCATGTATTTATTAAGTGAACATGAGTCAGATTGTACCTGCTCCTGCTGTAGTTCTCATCTCAGAGGATCTGAATTGGCCGTATCCTCCCTGGCCTTGAGGAACGACATGCCCCTGAGGTTGAGCTGGTGGTCTCAAGTACTGGGCTCTCTGCGGGGTCTTGCTGCGTGTTATCATCTTGTGCTGGCTCGGCGTGGTGGGACGAGGAGGTTCTGTGGATCCTGCTGCAGGATCTTCGAGAACATCAATGCCATCCAGAGTGAAGTTCCATAATTCTGGGTCATCTGAGAAGTGAGACATTTTTATATATTTTACCTCATAATCTAACAATCATCTTGCTTTATTAAAACCTAAAATGAAAGTTCTGTAATTTACTCATTATTGTGTCATTTTAAACCCCTTAAAAAAAACTTGAACATGTAAAAAAAAATTAAATGGATATACTGGCCACGCTTTGAGTCAAAATGGAGGACTGGTAATTTTAAAGCTTTAAAAATGTTTTTAATTTTTTGTGCGCGTTTAATATTACTTCAAAGCAGGGTTTTCAAATTGTGTGAAGCCAAGAACCCCCAAATATGAATCTCTTGCAAATAACCCCTTCCTAAAATATTTTTAATACACATAAAAACAGGTTGTAAGATTAAATCAATTAATTTCAGACCAGTGAAACTGCAATAATGTCAATATTATCTGAAAATGTTGAAAAATCTTTATTAAATAAAGTTGTGTTACCACTGGCACTTTTCTTAAAAATATTCCTTACCAGCCAGATACTCCTCCTGTTTAGTGGTCACCAGGTGTCCGTTTGGTGTACTGTGGTTAACAGGACCTACAGCTTGTCCTAAAACGATAAACCCACTGATGGACAACGCTACACACCTGACACTCCTGCAGGCGAAAGGCTTAAATGTTTTATACTCATGGCTAAAACATGAACCCTTAAATTTTCCATCGCACCTTGCTCAGACTGCAGCGTTTCCCTGCAAGCGTTTGATGGCTCTGTTTTCTGTTCCTGTAGCAACTTCTTCGCCTCCATTTCCTGTCTGAACTTAAGCTGCAGCTGCTGCTGTCTCAGCTTCCTCTGCTGCTTGGAGTCCAGTGGAGGATCAGACGAGGACAGGTCAGCCATGTCAGCTGCTGACCTAACAACATGAGAGTAGCAGATTTATCACAAGCGCAGCTGGCTAGTGTTGTAGTCGAAGTTAGCACCAAAAAAATTCACCTTGAGATATTGCTGGGCCTGTTTTCAGAGTCCTGGTGAGCTGATGTGTTGCCAGAATGTGCTGTCGTGTTTGTCAATGAAGTCCTAGATCCGGTGCCGCTCTCATGCCCTCCTCGTACAGGGCGACTTCCCATTCGCTCAAAAGGGATGTTGGCTGGTTCCGCCGGTTTGATAAACTCCCTGCTGTTGGCTCGGGCCAGGCTGTCGAACCTGGCCTTCTCCACGGACGGCTCGCCATCACAGCGTTTGGTTTTGTCCGGGTCTAAAGGAGGAGGTGGCTGCGATGACAGAAAATACAATGTATTTCAGGTACATACATTAAGAAAATACATTGAAATGAGTCACAAATTTGGCCCAAATGTTTAAGATGACCTCTTACCTGCTTTGGTATTTTATTGATGGCTATGAGATACTCCTTATTCAGAATACAGTTTCCAAGCGCGTTTCCAAAACACCTTATTGTAAAATAAAATTACAATTACTTCAATAAAAATTGTGTAAGGTGTACTGGACAATCAGCCAGTACATTATATAATAATAATAAATCTGGACAGGGTGAAGTGGAAGGGGTTTTATATCACCTGTTAAAAGATATTATCCTACTTATTATATGGCTTCTTATCAAATTAATACATTTATGGACACTGAGTTCAAATCATTTTACCAGGCTAGATATATCTAAATATATACTTAAAGATGTAATTTATTCCTTTGATGTCAAAGCAAAATTTTCAGCAATATTACTCCAGTCTTCAGTGTCACGTGATCCTCCAGAAATCATTATAATATGATGATTTGATTATCAAGAAACATTTATTATTATTAATGTTGAAAACAGTTGTGCCGCTTAATGTTTTTGTGAAAACCACGATACATTTTTTTCAGGATTCTCTAATGAATAGAAAGTAATAAAAAAAACAGCATTTATTTGAAATGGAAATGTTTTATATTATAAATGCCTTTACTGTCACTTTTGATCCATTTTTAATACATCCTTGCTGAATAAAAGTACTATTTTTATTCCAAATATTGACCACAGAATGCCACAAATGACTACTCAGAATCAAGTATATGTAGAGGCAGAAATAATTACTTGAGTGCTCGTTTCAGTCCATCTGTGACGGCTTCTTTTCTCGCTTTTTCCAGTGACAGAGCTTTGGATTTGAGGCCTTCGCTCACCCCATAACCTACATCCTCATGGAACGAGCCATCCTATGGAAAAAACAGAAGAAACAGAATGGTACATGTATGTTCCTCACAATGCTGCGTGTATCCCGTCAGAACGCTTACCTTCAATTGGACCTTCACAAAGGCACTGACTCCAACATAAAATTTCCCATTGATAAGGTCTACAAAATCTGTAATACAAGATTGACCACACCCCCTTTCAAAAACAAGTATCAACCTGATTTAAATGCAGCATAAATGGGAATGTTTGAGAATCTGTGCCTGTCTTGATGACAAAACACATCAGTGCAAATGTGATGGTGTCCTTACCGACATTTTGCTGAGATATTGAGTGTGACCATCCATTATATCCAAACATTTCATTGGCAAGGCTTATAACTTTGTGACCTTCGATATAGCACACCTGGAAAACCAAGGCAAATGTCAAATAATCTGGAAAACAGCCAGATAACTCAACTATATATTAAATATGCAAGGCTAAATATTACTAAGTGTACAAGAAGCACATTAATTGTGACCTTTTGTCCTCCTCCAGCCTGTCTGGAGCTGATATATTCAGGTCCGAGTTTCTGCCGCAGAGCATTCTGGACTGCCTGGTACTCCTCTGCAGTGTATGCATACTACAACAAACATCAGGTTACAACTGCATTCTAAACTCCGGAAATATTATTATAATACATTATGAAGTGTGCTTTCTGTAGCCCTTCACATTGTCAACATGGCCATAACAAAGTGTTAAAAACTGTCCCCTAAAAAACACACACCTGACCAAAACATGTGCTGGTTGTATGATGTTTCCTCTCCTCTTGCCTCCCACTGCAGTGATCCATGTGTGTTTTCTGTTTTCTGTCTCAAAATCCGTCAATATTCTCTTTTAAACGATGTTGAATATGTATAATGTAAGTGGAGGTCGCTAAACTGTAACAACAGGAAGTCTGACACAACATTACGCGCTAGTGAACGCCCATAGTGCGCTACCATCTATCTACCCCACTTTCTGTCGACACCTTTAACTGGTAAGCGTTCAGTCAATGTTTCTACGGGACCGTTCTAATGTAAAAACCGAACGCCGAACGGTAGAATCCTCTGGTCTTGGTTGAGCGTTTGAAAATTCCCGCCGCAGCGCCACAACCACGTTTACGCCGCCCCGCCCACACGCACGTGCGTAACACGTCATAAAGACGGGGAGAAATTCAGTGAATGTAGTCGAGGTAAAGTCCCCATGAAATAAAAATTGACGTTTTTTGGCTTTTACAATTATGTTAGCTTTACTGTTATCTATAAGCTAATGTACTCCAAAACATTGACAAACTTCCCATAAATGTATCGAACCCAGTTGAATTCTACACAGAATGCTATCTTTTAAAGGGGTATAGAGGAGATTAGGAGGAGAAATGTTTAGAGATTAGGAGGAAACTGTGGCTTTACCGAGGTCAACGGCTTTGGCCGAGCTATGATATAAACAAAACGCTATTGGTTACGCTATTAAAGGGGAGGGGCTGATCGATATGTTCAGCTCTGTCTTCCTGTTTCAGTGGAAATTACATCAACATTGAATAATGCTGCGCATTTCAAGGCACTTCAGTGAACCTTTAAAAAAAACGGCCATTTATTTGAAATCCAGTCTAATAATTACTGCCCACTATATATAAATGGTAATGGAGATTTGGACTCATCTCAGTGTCTAGCATCTTTTAAAATCCATTTTCTAAATGCATTTTATAGAATTTATTGTAAATAATTCATTTGTGTAAATCTTTCATTAAAATAATTATCTAGTAATGTTTAAACAAAATGTAAACTGGAACTAATGGTGAAAATGACATATTTCTCTCTGGTGATGTAAGCAGGACTTCTCCAATCATCAATTCCAATCATCAATCAATTTTTTAATTATTAACAAAAAAAAGAGAATCACTGACAAACCAAGATCGGGTCTTCATCTTGATCCATCGGCTCAATGAAGATTTAATGAGAACTATTTTTAGCACCTCATTACAATTCCTGCAAAATCGCATAACAATTTATGTCATTTGAAATGCATTGTAATGACCATTAAAGTCTTTTAAGTTAAATGGTTTATATACTAGCACATAAACGAAGCTTTAGGTTGTGAAATCAAGCATCTACAGCCGATTAGCCTGCTAGCCTAGCTTAAACGCTTACCCTGCCTACATAAGTGTTAAATGTCCAAATATTTGTTATTATTTCAATAATATCCATGTAATATGTTCATATTGTTATTCGTGCAATTTTTTCTATTATTATTGTTATTATTAACAGATTCATCTGACCCAGCTCTTTGTATCCACCATAGACTGTAAAAAAAGATGGACGACACCCCTTCGCACTTTTCCATTGGAGAGAACTTTTTTTTAATTTTATTTTTTATTAAGTTTTCAAAATTACAGAATTTGATATCAAGTTCTTGACATTTCTTTTACACATTTTCACATTTGATAAGTATAACTTGAAACAACAATAATTTGGAAAAAAATAAAGGAAAAGAAATGAAAGGAGAAAAAAATAAATAAATAAAAAAACAAAGATAAAGGGCATCACAAGATCTGTATCTCTGCTAAAGGAATTTAATATATGTTTGTGATGCCTATTGGAGAGAACTGAAGCCGCCAGTGTCCCGATATGACGCTGACATCTTGGAACTTGAGGCTGCGCACTTGCGTTTTCGGGACCAGTCATGCGCAGTCGTGAAGTAAAGCCGCGAAATCAAGGCCCCGCCCTCACTCTCGCAGAATCAATCGCAAGCACACGCCCCTGCACTTTTCTTAAGTGGCCTCTGTCTGCTCCGTTTCTCTCCAATGATGTCTGCTGATTGCAGTACCTCGTTAAAATAAGGTAAATACAACTACTAACCACAAAGTCAACATTATGAAAAAAGTCCGTTGGTGCTTCAGTGACTACTTCGCACAGAGAACCTGTCAATCACAGCTGTCAATCATGATGTCACAGCACCGTTTTTATAGCATCAAATAACTAACTAAAAACTAACTTATTTTAAAAACAAACACTTGAAATTACATCAACGTGATAGAAACTACAGTAAATGACAGAAACTATCTTTAGAAAAAAGATATTTGAAGTGTACTTTAATTATTTAGTTGGTCTCACGTCCCGTTGAATAACATGGGTAGGCGGGGCTTATGAGTTATACTAGGACCGGTCACTGGGGGGCGATCGAGACGTTTTGGCTTCACTTTTGAGGGCTTGTGCGGCACGCTTGGTGTCCACCCCAATCTGTCAGTGGGTCACCAGCTTTCAGACAGATAGGCAGCAGTTAGTGAGAGTCTGCTTACATACAGGAGGTTAAACAACTGATTTTCTGCAGTCACAAGAACCTGGAGCTGAACACGCTCAAAACAGTGGAGATGATAGTGGACTTCAGGAGGAACCTCCCAGCTCTCCCCCACTCACCATCATGAATGTCACTGGAAGCAGTGGAGTCATTCAGGTTCCTAGGCACCACCATCTTTAAGGACCTGAAGTAGGACACTCACATTGACTCCATTGTAGAAAAAAACAACTTCACCAGCTGAGGAAGTTCAACCTGCCACAGGAACTCCATTGTGAAAAAGCTGAGAAAGTTCAACCTGCCAAAGGAGCTGCTGACTCAGTTCTACTCAGCCGTCATTGAGTCTGTTATGCACTTCAATAGCTGTCTGGTTTGGTTCAGCTATACCAAATAAGAAATAAATAATCACAACGTGTAAACTTTTCTAAACGTTACAACTTGTAGCACTTGGCCGCTGTACCACCTGACCACTGCAGAATTAAAGTGTGTTCGACTTGAAGCGGCGCTGTGCAGGCCGATCGGTATGACATCATAGCTTTATTATTACAGCGAGAACTTTATTTACGGTAATTATGACATGGTGTGAACAGCGTAACTCCTACATCTCAAAATCCAATCAATAGCCGATGCATAAAACCTTGTCCCTTCCAACAGTTCTTTTCTTTTTTTGGGGGGTAATCTGTTACACTCAGATACATCACAATACAGAAAAAAAGATCTGTCGCTATACTATTTCATCGCATCTTTAAATTCGGTCTCCAAAAAGATTTTTTTCACTTTACAGTGGCCCTTTCTGCAAGAATAAATTGTAAAATACATTTATTTTTGTGTGCTATGAATATACGATACACTGAATCATTCGCTCAACCTATTAATTAAAAACACTGTAATAATAACTCTAACAATAATAAGTCTTATTGTTCTTTTACATTTTTAAAATACAAATCCTAAAACAAATAAACAAAACATCCAGATGCAACCTATTACGAAGTAGCGTTCCGTTTGGCCTACATGTATCAATAGCATCAATTCAATAGCAGATGTTATTTTTCTAAATCAATTTATTAAAATTTTGCTCCGCCCCTTTAAAATAAACCGCTGGTGTGCTAAATTATATCCCTGTCACCGTCAACTCAGCAGGGATTTCCTTAATCTAAAATAGGGATCCGAATAAAGATTGCAGTCTGGTTATAGCATCACTCAGTGACTGATTGCATTGAATATGGATTTTATTATATGGCTTCCTGCTGAGCTCTTAAAGTGAAACGGGAATATAATTTCCTTTATTAATGTTTATTAAATGTTAGCATATCAAGCCTAAAAATTATGGGCTACTTTACATTCTAACGTCTCTCTCCGCTTTGTTCAAGCATATCTCGACCCTTCGCACAATGGCGCGTACGCACGAGCTCGGGCGTGAACGCGCCCAGTCTGGACTGCCGTCTGGTCACAGTCTGCAACTCGGGAAGCGAATAGGAGGGGCGAGTATTGGGGATGCCACGGGAATGATCCATTAACCCCGCATAAACCCACATCCGCATTTATGGATTAGTTTCTCCTGAAGTGTAGAGCGTCATATTTATGGCTTCCGTCCTCACTGAAGTTACTTAAATATCCCTGACTGCTCTTATTCACTTTGCACGCGGAACACATGACGGTGAGTTGAAACACTGTTACTGCACTACTGTTTGCGTGGAGTGTTTTGTGCTATATTGCGTTTTCTCCTGGATGAATGGTGCATTGTTGCGCTGTTTGTAAATAAGAAAAGTGCCATGATCACCATTAGGTACATTGAGTTCCCGTTGCGTCAATCCCGCAATGAATAACTTATAGCCTAGCTACGGATGGAATATGTAATCAATAGAAATGGATGCAATGTAACACGGTCAGTTGAATTGTTTGATTCGTATCGAGTTTTAATAGCGATATCTGTTAGTCCAGGATGGGAAGTGATGCTCTTCCACTCAAATAGCCTTCTCGGGTTTTCCCAGAGTCGACGTTTTACCGTCCCTTTTACCTGTCTGCACTTTAGAAAGGGAAATGGACTCCTCCTGTTCCTCCTGTAATACATCGTGGCTCGTGTCGTGTCCTGGCACGTTCAGTGAACAAAGGGAAACTGACATGATGCTTCAGGGAAAGTGAAACATATTGGAAAGTCACATATTTAGGTCGAGGATGTTGAGATGCGTGTGTGTTTTTTAAGAGCTCATAAAAAGCTCTTACGGCCGCCTGAACAAATGATGACAGCCTGATGCAAGACAAGTCTTTTGTTGTAGAAGCCTATTTTCTTTTGCGACGCTTCCCGAGTGGTCCAGTAGGGGGCGCGGGATGAACTGTGTTGCTGAGGAGGAACACATGGAGAATGACATGAAGAACGTAAACAATCACATCGATCCATCCTTTAAAACAGCCGAACAGAATAAAACTGATATTTCTAAATCTTCGGCAGAATAATGGTTTACAAAGAGTAGGCTATGTCTTCACTGTAGCTGTCTTATATGAATTGGTTTTAACATGACCTCATAATCTATTGTAGAGTGTTTACCAAATGCTTGCATCTGGCGTTTGTGAAATTTAAGGGGCTAGTTAACCGAAAATTGAAAATTCTTTTCTTTTTTTTTCTTTTTTTTTACCCTCATCTTGTTTCTTTGTTTCTGTTATCTTTATTTCTTCTGCAGAACACAAAATAATAATTAAAAAAAAGAATGTCTAGCTAAGTCTCTATTTTCTTTACATTTACAATGAATGGAGTCCGATTCGTGAACAAATTCAGATGGATCAACAGATTCATTAAAACTATCCGATTCAAAAGAAAGATTATTTAACTGCTGCGTCACAATTCAGAGGCTACATCCTTCGAAGAGCGCATTCGAAGGCCGATTGCTTCACCGCTGTGCGACGAAGGCTGTCCCAATTCGAAGGCTCCTTCAAATGTGTCTTCCATATGCGTCCTTCGTTTCCCGTGAAACAGATGAATCCTTCGCAGCCTTGCCTACCCAAAATTTATTGCGCGCATGTGACGGCTGTATTTTTTGAGAGAAGTTGTCCACTTACACTTTAAACATAAGTATTATTGGGTTTCAACTTACTCAAATGTCTAATGATACAAATGTAAAAATAAGATAAAACACTTTAAAGCGGTTTAAATGTTGACTTATATCTTACTAAAATGTGATTATATATAGTTTATACTCTATTATATACAGAAATGGACCATGGTGAACAAATTTAGACAGTTTGTGAACCCTGTTTTGCGCTCGTCCTCGGCAGCTGTCACAGTTGCTAGGCGACAAGAACAGTCCTCCGTACTGTACTGTCCCATTTAACAACGCTCAGTCCGACCTTTGCTGCCTTCGAAGGCATGGCCTTTGAAATCCGAGTCTTTCGAAGGATGCAGCCTCTGAATTGGGACACAGCCACTGAATCAGGCATGGCTCTCTCATGAACATTAAATAGTGATGGCTTCTATTGAACTAATGATTTTTTTTCATGAATCTGACTGATCTGATTCTAGAGTTTGATTCAGTTGCCGTTCACAACAGCTCACTGAAGGGAAAGAATTTCAGTAAATAACGGCTTAAATTTCAGTCTGAATTTAACACAAAGCAATTGTAATCAAGAAGAATATGGCGGAATATGGCGCACAAGGTGTATGAACCTCCTTTATACTTGTTTGGTTTTTTGCATTCTTTTGAAAGTTTCAGTTAATTGTAATTGCTTGGAAAAGAGCGACCAGTAAACAATATAAATTATTTTGTGTTCTGCAGAAGGAAATAAATCATACAGGTTTGGGACAACATGAGGGAGAGTAAATGATAACAGAATTTTCATTTTTGGGTGAACTATCCCTTTAAACATGTAAGTAGTAGCAAACACCACAACCCTCTCTCATTTTGTTGATTTCTTTATTCTCTTGTGTTATCAGAAGGACCAGAGATGTTCTGAATGAACGGAGGATCTGGCAGCCTTTCGATAACAATGCTGGAGAACTTGAGCGGAGCCCACATTGATCGACCCGTCCCTAGATCATCCACGTTCAGCTTCTCTACCCTGTTTGCTCTGCCACACCATCTTCACATGGATGGGAGCAGTCATCCATTCAGGAGGTACAACTGATGTGAACGGAACTATTAACACACTCACATCCTGCTGTGCATACTCGTATCCTGTTATTTGTTTATGATTCCTGTGTTTTCCCTTGTTACTTATACCCTAAATGAGCCATATTAAAAAAAAAATCTCACAATGAGTGACATTCCTCAATTTACTACCTGCTGAGGGACCCATTTTGTGTACAATTATTTAGGATCAGTATGATGCCACAGGAGACATGACATAACATAGATAAGTCAGTTCCAGGAACCAGACCGATATTAATGTAAATTCAATGAGTGCAGTCAGGACCAGTGGGAAAAGGATACAAATTTTCCAAGCTAAAGTCAATAGAGTACAGTCACCACCACAGCATACATGCTATGAAAAGTAATAGTTTGTATTTTGGTTCTTATAGACGCTTTCAGCAGTAACAACATAAACAAACGGTACTGCGCATGTGCATTACTCTGGCCCAAACTTAACTTCCGGCAGACTTCCGCTGACAATCCATAACAAGTAAATAATCTTAGTATTAGCTGGTATTTCTTGCCAGTCAAAGAAAAGAAATGTTACTTGGCCAAACTGAAATGTGACACTACCAGACCCGTTGAACAAAAATTGGAGACGAGAATGTTTTGCTACCGACGTGTCTGATTTACCGCAGTGTTAAAAAACTGGCGAGCGCGGCGGCGGGGTTTTATAAGGTTAACATAGCTCTCCTTATTAGCTAGGCTTCTTACATGCTTGCTAATAACCTTTTTTCAAGGTGGGTCTCCACATTGACAGCATGTTGGATGGATCTGTGCAACGTTGTTTATGATACTAACCATTCAATACACAGACTGATCCGCTGTCAATGTGTTTGCGAGAGAGAGAGAGAGAGAGAGAGGGAGCGAGCGAATATGCGCTGCATGCAACTCTGCAGTCAAATAGCTACAACTTTTCCCCATCTTAAATTGTAAAAAACATGGAAATCAATATGTGGCGGTCAGCGCTGATAATGTGGTGGGCTGCCACTAATAAATGTATGGGAAACACTGTACCGGATATCACTCAGATAAACATAGCTATTTTAATACCGCCGTCTCCCTCTTTGTTAGGAAACCTTAACGTTTTTAGTTGAAAAAATTGCGTTTGCTCCCAAGGTCAGGTTGCACCCCACAGCTCAACAACCTGCTCATCACCTTAACTTTCACTGCATTTGTAGTCAATGCCATATTATCCAGTAAACACTAATAAACAAACAGAACGGAAGTTAACTTTGGGCCAGCTCATCACCATGGCAACGCGTCTGATGAAAGCGTCTATATAAATACATAATAATATACAGTAGCCTATATATATATATATATATATATATATATATATATATATATATATATATATATATATATATATATATATGTGTGTATTTTTATTTTAGGAAAAGATTATTATTTGTATTTATTATGTTATATTATTTATTTATTATATTTTTATTTTTTAATTTTCCGAAAAATCTAGAACGTTTATCCGATTTTCACGAAAATTGAACCAGATGATCTTCAGAATTCAATTTGATTCTTTAAACAGTTCTTGAATAACATGCAAACGAATTTGGCATTGATTACTCCAAAATAGACTTGAGACTGTATCTCCACAACGATACTTGGTATCTGTAATTGCAAGCATGACTTGAGGGTACGTGCAGTGTTTCGCCACTGTGCCACCTAGTGGTGAGAAGATATGAAAACTGAATTTTTTTGTTTATAACATCTGACCAGTTTGACCAAAAATCACAAGACTGGTCTCTTTCAATTTGGGGAGCCATGCTGAATCGGACGAAATTTGGCCATTTGGCCATTTTGAATTTTGTCGTAAAATGCTATATTATTTTACAAATGCATTGGCATATCGTTACAAAACTTGGTAGGCTATGTCATAGATATCCATAATAAAGGCTAGATGTCTTACGGCGGAGTCTCTATCGTCATCACCGTCGGCCATCTTGTCACAGGCAAGCTTTCTGGCGGGCTCTGTGGTGCCTGATGTAAGATGAGTGATCAGCACGAACACAAATACTCTCATCTCGTTGAAATCTTGACGGATTTACAAACGGTTTGGTTTCTTACAAACGTTATTAACGTGGCTATAATTCTGGATGATTATTTATTTATACACGTATTATTCATAAGTGTGCAGTGTCATAACTACATCTCTGACGTTTATAACAAACCAAACCGTTTGAAAATCGGTAGAAAATTGAGCAAGTTATGGTTATTTAAATAGTACATTCACCATTAAAACACAGAGTGAGCAAGCTGCCTGTGACAAGATGGCCGCCAGGTGCAGACGTCGACCTCCATTGGCCAGCAGCATGGACAGACTTTTAGCCTTTATTATGTATATCTATGGGCTATGTGTCTTCGGCACAATGCATTGAAGGTACTCAAAAGGTTTTAGGGCAGCGCCACCTTGTGGTCAATATTTATAACAAAATTAAAACAAAATAAAAAATGCTAATGGATTTGATTAGTTTTGCCCATTTTATTTGATCGATTCTCTGAGAACATAGACACCAATTTTTCTATAGTCGGCTGTAATTCCTATCTGCCATTCTGTCTTTCTTAAAAAAAACTACTTTTTCAAACTCCTTCTAGACCGTTGCTCCAATTTCCACGCAGATTTAATGGGGTCCATCTTCAGACCATGCAGAGAACATAGATAGCAGTTTTTCCATAGGCAGCCAAACTTCCTGTCCGCCATTTTGTTTTGTTTTTAAAAAAAAAAACGTTGAACTACTCGACGAACATTTGTCCGATTTTCACCAAATTTGGATCTAAAATATATTTTATTACATAAAATAGGACATTTTTATCCTATTTTTATTTTGGATTATACATATATTAATATAGGAATAATACGATAATATTGATATAATAATATAAAAAAATAAATATATTATATAAGATATATTATATACAAAATATATAGTCGATTTTTCATCATCCTCTTGGCACAAATCATAAGTTTCAGTGCTTAGAAAAGTCTTACCACGAACCTCTATTCAACAAACCTCATGATTTGAGGTATTTTAAAACCTCACACTGCACAGGAGGAACAGGCTGTCACTCCCTTGTACTGGGAGTGTGAATGAAAGGAGTTTTTGTGTTGCATAACTTTTAAACAAGATTGGTTTATCCTTGTGTGTCTCACTGAGAGAGAGAGACTAAGGAAAGGATATGAATGTAATGTTAGGAGGAAGGAAATTGATTTCGCAACAGTAAAACAGTAGTTTCCTCCCCTTCCACGTCTCTAGCTGCATCTCTCTAGCTCCTCCCCTTCTCTCACTTGTTGTTGTGGTTCTGGACTAACTGTAGTGTGTTTTTAACCATGAGGACTCTGTACCGCTTAAAGTTGGTGAGTTCTCCAAATCTGAGTCAGCTGGGGAAAAATGAAAAGGCTTCTTTGGAGGAGAGAGGATCAGGCCCTAATGCCACATGGAACAGGTTAGTGCGTGTTTTGTGTCCAGCTCATGTCCATAAGTGTCATAAACTGAGATGTAATTTCACGTCTGTGTGATTTATTGCAGCATTCACAACGCAGTTATTGCTGTATTCCAAAAGAAAGGACTGGCAGACAATGAACTCTATACGCTCAATGAAGGCGTGAGGTGAGGCAAAACAACATCGTATGTTTTGTAACAGCAGACGGGTCTTTTGTTCATTTTTATACATTTTTGTGAATTATTTATTTCGCTATAATGGTAACTGTTAGCAGTGTGTGAAATGTAGACTTTAACACACTGTCAGCTGTGATCTGAGGCTTTTTACACTTTAAATAGTAAATCCTGGGTCATTCTAAACCATGGAAATAAAGGAATCCATGGTTATTATTATAAAGAAAGCGAAGCTTAATTTTTGTACCTATTATTATTATTTTGCATTGAATTTTTGATACTATTCTATATATTATAAATAAGAACACCCCTCATTCTCATTACTGCAATGCATCTGCATTGTTTTACTATTAGATTTGTTTGTGATTCTCATTATTTTCTATGCATGTCTCTCTATATACCTCAGTATAATGCACTAATGTAAATCCTTTTGTCTGGACACAGTGATTAAAAAAACTGTAATTAAAACAGCATAAGTCAAAGATCGTAATGATAATGGTACTACCTTGTTGTATAAATAATTGTGTAAATAAAGTATTATTTTTTTGCATTTCTGTAATACGTATTTGGGGGAAATGTGCTTAATTGTGATTAAACAATGCAAAAACAGTACAAAAAAAACAGGCACATTTATGCTAAATATATTATAAATATATACTAGGGATGGGCAAGAGTGATCAAGTACTCAAATGTTAGTTGCCCGTGTATCAGCGCGCTGTTAAGGGAAGTGCATCCAGTTTTGTAAAAAGCAACAACAACAAAAAACTAGCATGCTCAAGTTCACATGCGCATCGGTGTCCTTTTGTGCAGATGCAAGTTGTAATGTTTTTTTCCTAGTAATACGTTCATGTTTTCGTAACTTTTCATGTCATATTTTTATTTGTCAACATTAATTTTCGTAAGTGTGTCCCCGGCCCTCCCGCACATTTTTTTTTTTTCCATTACATTTTGGAGTGAAATATTTAAACATATTCTTGACAGTCATTTAAATCAAATTCTTTATTTGCTTTACATTATATTTAAGAATGATTTCTCTTCTGAAACATTTGTTAACTTGTTTACGATATTATATATTTGTTATCAGGCAGCTGTTGAAAACAGAGCTGGGCTCATTCTTTACTGAATACCTCCAGGTGAGAAAATGTTTTTAAAAATCCGTTTTTCCAGAGATGCGTTTGTTCTAATATATACTTCTTTTTCTAATAAACTATCTCTTCCCTTTTTCCCTCATTATCAGAATCAACTTTTAACAAAAGGCATGGTCATTTTACGGGACAAAATAAGGTTTTATGAAGGTATACCATCCCATTTTAACAGCAAAACACATGTACAGAATTGCAGCATTACACAGCATTTCACTTGGTACACAAACAACACAATCTGTTTCTCGTCTTGTTGAAAATAGGTCAGAAGTTATTGGACTCTTTGGCTGAGACATGGGACTTTTTCTTTTGCGATGTTCTCAATATGCTTCAAGCCATCTTCCACCCAGTACAGGTACAGTTTAGTCATACTGCGAAATAACTTGTCCGACATCAGATACAGCAGAGGTGTGTGAATCTGTGTGCATGTTCATGTTCAGGGGAAGGAGCCGTCGGTGCGTCAGCTGGCCCTGCTGCACTTTCGTAACACCATCACCCTTAACGTGAAGCTAGAGGAGGCTCTGTCCAGACCACGAGCCCGTGTCCCTCCCTCCATCGTCCAGATGCTTTTGGTGTTACAGGTACACATGAACTGCAAACACACCCTTTTCACAATCCTCTTAGATAACGTGAAGGTTCCAGCCATCCCGTCATGAGCTGGACCCAGAAATGATAGTATAGTGACTTCAAGACAGGTCATTTGTGATGGCGTAAGCAGTTGTGTCATCTAGAGCGAGACATTAATCATAAGCCTTGTGTGTCTCAACTAGAATGACTGTAAAATGGATAGTCAAAGTGAAACTTCTAAATATGTCATCTTCACGTCTTACAGGGGGTTCATGAATCCAAAGGTGTGAGTGAAGAATACCTGAAGCTGGAGTCTCTGATTCAGAAGGTGGTGTCTCCGTACCTGAGCACGCAGGGACTGTGTTCACATGAGTGTGGCGCATCTCACTGCTCTTGTGTGATCGGTGAGAGAGCACAGACACCAGCATTACACACACACAACATTTAGTCTCGTTTCTTTCTGAAGTAAAGAACTTCACTGGATAGTTCACACAAATGTTTGGGTTCAGTAAGAATTTTTTTGAAAGTCTCTTATGCTTACCAAGTCTGCATTTATTTGCAAGGTAGTGTTTATTATAATTTTTATCCAAAATACAGTAATTTAAAATAAAAGTAAAAAATAACTCTTCCATTTGAATATGTTTTACAATGTAATTTATTATATTATATTTAGAGATTAAAAAAAATGTTAGGTAAAAAGGTGGATGTTTTAATTTATTACGACTCCTTTACACTGAAAATATTAAGATCGATATCATTTGCTAAATTTAAATTAATATCTGGAATAGATTTACTTTGTATTTGTTTCTTTTTTTCTACACACTGATAGAATAAAGTTCATTGTATAAACCTAAGATAAATATTTTGAATTCAATTATTTGTAAATCGCTTTTCACAATAAATATCATGGGTAACAGTGGCTAGGAGAAACTCTATAAAAAGAATACAGAAATACAAATTATGTCTCAAGTAATAACGTATGTCGCAAAGAAGGAGAGATAAACAGTTGGAAATAAATATTGTTTTCACAAAAATGTGTTTTTCTATATTTAATTATTACTGTTAAAAATGAGGGCTGTCAGTAGAATAAAATTATTGTGATTAATCTCATGAATTCCAGCAAAAGTATATTGAAAACGTAATATCAAATTTGATAAATGTGCTAAAAAAAAGCTTGCATTAATTTAGCATGTAATAAATAGACGAACTGTCCCTTTAAAGATCTTGCAATTATGTTCTCCACCCATAAACATTTGCTCTGATCATATGTGATTCAGCCACTTATATTTTAAGTATGTCAGAACGGTACTGTAAAAAACCAGTATATCATTACTAATTTCTTGAAAATCTTTCCAGAGAGGCGTTTGCAGTATTGCTGGTCCAAGTCTGCAGACCTGCCCTCCAGTAACCCGGTAGTGCGCTCCAAGAGTTACAACATCCCCATGCTGACCCCCGTGGCCGAGTACGACTCCGAAGTGAGCTCTGTGGGCAGCGTGGGCATCCGGCGCCACTCTGCATGCGATGTCACTTCCTGCATAGAGCACCAGGGCTATTCGGCCCTGTCTGTGGGAATAGAGACCAGCTCGACCCCCAGACTCTCACTGGATCACGAGCTCACCCTGTCCGGTGTGGTGCGAGGGGCCACGGGACAGCCCGCTCTAATTTCTCCGCCCGTCTTCATCCACACCTCCGCGGGGTGTCTGCACGCACCGGACGCCCAGGTGGCTTCATCCGAGGTGGACATAGGCCTTCCGTCACCCCCGAGCTGCTCCTCCAGTCCGGAGACCATTGTAATGCAGGGGCTGGACTCACTGGAGTCGGATCCTGACGGAATCTTCATCGACTTTTCCCACTGCCGCTCCGATTCTTTTGGAACAAGCAGGAAAACTAGCTGATGAAATTAATTGCTGTGAAGAATCCATTTCAAATGATTGATTATAAACTACTACTTTTTTTTTCTGTGAACTTGTGAAGTAGCTCTGTACGTTATGTATTTTTAAAACTGGAATTTCTTTCCAGCTTTGCGCAAAAGCCGAGGCTGCTTTGTGGAAAAATGGGAGAGGACTTTATTTAAAGCAATTGTTTTCATTATGTTCTAAACCTGTGAATTTTTCTTCATAGTTTTTCATCGATAATAGACGTTAAATGTGTCCATTTTAATTCATATGTATTTTACTGTCTCTCATTTTATGTTTTAAGCTGCAGTCACATTTACTGTTGTTTGGCGAATTTTCACGAGCAAAATCCAGTCATTTCAATAGGAATCCATCTTTACATTATTGACAATAGACAATTGCCCTTTTTTTTAGTTCGCAAAATGTGACTGCACCTAAAGTGAGCTTCACTTAACGTATTGTGTTATAAGGTGACAGTATCACTAAATGTAGAAATCTCTTCCATTACTGTCACTCTTGATCTCATGCACTATTTATTGTCATAGGGCTTTTAAAAACTACATTTAGTGGTTCTAAATCATTGCCAATCTAACCTGCACTCTGGTATAAAATGAAATTTGTCTCTCAATTTGTGAGAATAACTATTGCTAATGACAATACAGTGCAGAACATTGTACGTTCTCAAGCTTGTTGCTATTTTATGTGATGATTGTGAGGTGCCAGAGAGCAAACCGGGTTTGCTAATTGAATGTTAACAACAACTCTCTTTTAGCTAGTTGATAAAATAGTACAAATGCAGAAAAAATGGTGTAAGATGAGACTGAAATAGAAAATTTCTCTTATTGGCTATAATATGCTATTTTGTAAGGTGATTTTATATAACATTTGCTTAAATTAAAAAGACTATTGCCTGATTTCTTTAGAATTGAATAGCTAATTTAATCGGTTAAATAGCCGTAGGCATAATTGGATAAATGTATATTCTAGAATAGAATATATGAAAAATTATAAGGTAAAGAGTTGTTATTTTTGGTTGTTATTTTTGTTTCTCTTATTTTTATGTATGGAATGGTAGCTTTTTGACTTAGTTTATAAATTGATCAATTTCTCTGTAGTTTTATAGAAAGAAATTGAGCATAGATTTTTACACAAGGAACATTTTTAGAATTTTGAAAGGTTTACAGTGGTACTTTAATACCTTGCACTGTCATTTCTGAAGTCTGTGCTTTATTTCATACTGAATTTGTTATCAGCTTTCATGTGTGCTGCTGTGGACAACCTCAACAAGACTGAATTTGTAGTAAAATACTTGTATGCTTCATGTTTATGACTGTTTCAAAGTACAAGAGTAGCCTATGGCTCGGTTTTATACGGATCAGGCTCATGTATCATTGTTTGTCTTTCTAGATTTTTTTATAATTTCCTTAAGTCACTCTTTCGATAAGATGAACAGGTTTGCCTAGGAAGCGTGAAAAACGAGATAACTGGAGCTTGTATTTGTTTACGTCCGGTGACGTTCAGCCGGAAGCAAGGTTTGATTCGTGAATGAATCATTCTTTTGAACCGAATCTTTTAAATAAATAAGTTGAACCATTTTTTTTACAGTCTATGGTTGAAACGTCATAAACCAACAACTCGCCAATTCACTGAACCGAGACCCGTTGAAATCCTAATTAACAGAAAAAAGATATAAGCTCATAAGCATTTTGAGTGAAACAAAGATTTGAATCAAAGTTACTTTAGTACCTAAATATGAGATATGAGGACCTAATTTTGTGTATTATCAATACACAAAACAGATTTTTGAATTTTATCTTCTAATGTGTCGTAACCTTTTCAACTATGAGACGTAAATTATTTTGTATCGTTTTTTATTAGCTGAATGTCTGGTTTTATGAATAAAAATGAATTCAAAATGTGATTTTTATGTTTATGAATGTAAAATGTCAGACAATACGTGCATTTTAAAAGGATCGCGTACGGAAGTATTTCGCCTTGACGTAAAGCTTCTATCAGTTTTGTGAACCAATTCTTTGAAACTGCTCAAAAGAACCGATTCGCTGAAACGAGTCGGACATCCCATCACGAATGGGGGTGTTGTTGCGTTAAATAAACACAATTTGAATTAATTTGAGAATATGCAATGCCTTATATCTTTTTAAAGAAAAATAATTATTTTTTATAAACACTTCAGACATTTTGAACAAAAACGTATGCTGTTTTTCATACAATAAAAACAGCCCGGAGAATAGTCACCCTCCCCGTTTTGAAAGGATGAAGACAAAGGCTACCGGAAACCGGACTCCATAGTTTTCGTCAAATGGCTGGTTTGTATTCATGCGAAATCGTTTGTTTTCTCCAACCATAAACGTTTCATTTTTCAAAGTCTTTTCGGCGAGCTTTTTCATGGATTTACATTTATGTTTACTAAACATGTGTCGCGATCTGGAAACAGCCGTTACTAAGACCTGGCGGTGCAAATACAGCGTCTACTCCGACGTAAGCTGGTTATTCCAAGCGAATGAATCTCACACCAAGTTTTAAATGCAACAAAGCGCGGTCGTTTTTTATTTTTGTTGTACGTTTACTTGTTTCTGACATTTATCCCGGTATTTTGTTTTACATGCGGTCCTCGCCGGCAGAATTCCAGACTACTAACTTCGCTAAGCTAACGAGCTGCTCTTAGAAATGGAGATCCACATCTCGAGCCTTTTCCCGGAGATTTTAGCGATGATTTTCAACTACCTGGACGTTAAAGGCAAAGGCAGAGTCGCGCAAGTGTGCACTGCATGGAGAGACGCCTCGTACCACAAATCAGTCTGGAGGGGAGTAGAAGCCAAACTCCATCTGAGAAGAGCAAACCCATCGCTCTTCCCCAGCCTCCAAACCAGAGGGATCAAGAAAGTCCAGATCCTCAGCCTGAGACGCAGCCTCAGCTATGTTATTCAGGGCATGCCCAACATCGAGAGCCTTAACTTGAGTGGATGCTACAACCTAACAGATAACGGCCTCGGTCATGCTTTCGTGCAGGACATCCCCTCATTGAGGATCCTCAACCTCAGCCTTTGCAAACAGATCACCGATTCCAGCTTGGGCAGGATTGCGCAGTATCTGAAGAACTTAGAACTGTTGGATCTCGGTGGGTGTAGTAACATCACCAACACGGGGTTGTTGCTCATCGCGTGGGGCCTTCATAACCTCAAAAGCCTGAACTTGAGAAGCTGCCGGCACGTTTCGGACGTGGGCATCGGGCACCTGGCCGGCATGACGCGCAGCGCCGCGGAGGGATGCTTGAGTTTGGAGCATCTCACCTTGCAGGACTGTCAGAAACTCACCGATCTGTCGCTCAAGCACATTTCCAAGGGGCTCAACAAGCTGAAAGTCCTGAACTTGAGCTTCTGCGGCGGAATTTCCGACGCCGGCATGATCCACCTGTCACACATGACCCAACTCTGGACTCTTAACTTGCGCTCCTGCGATAACATCAGCGATACAGGCATCATGCATCTTTCCATGGGCGCTTTGAGGCTGTACGGGCTGGACGTGTCGTTTTGCGACAAAGTGGGCGACCAGAGCCTGGCTTACATCGCGCAGGGCCTGTACCAGCTCAAATCCCTGTCGCTTTGCTCGTGCCACATCAGCGACGACGGGATCAACAGGATGGTCCGGCAGATGCACGAGCTGAAGACGTTGAACATCGGCCAGTGCGTCCGGATCACGGACAAGGGCCTCGAGCTCATTGCGGATCATCTGACGCAGCTGACCGGGATCGACCTGTACGGCTGTACCAAAATAACCAAAAGGGGACTAGAGAGAATCACGCAGCTGCCCTGCCTTAAGGTGTTGAACTTGGGACTTTGGCAAATGACCGAGGTCAAGGGTTTAGGAGACGCCTCTGAGATCCTGCCCTGCTACGCCTCGTAACGTTTACGCTACCTCAGTGTCGCCAGTGATGTCTTGTTTTTCTAGAGACGTGTATTATATTATTAAGACGCACAGTCGCACCATCATGTACTTTGTTACTAAGCCTGTTTGGAAAAGGGGCTTGATGTAGTTCAAATTGAATCAGCAATAAAACACTGAACAGCCTTCCTAATGGTATAGTCTGAATTATGGTGGTTCCCTTGATTGCCTTTGTTTTTCTGTACTTTGTTTTAGAGCCTCAAATTGAGGTAAAATGTCTTTTATTCTCATTTCCACTGACAAACGCATTTTGTCACTGCCTTTAAGTATTTATCCTGAAATACCAGCAATTGGAGAGAGAAAAAAAGTTTACCATGTGTGTGTGGACAAGGACGGAAAACTTGCTTGTTCGTTTTATGTGATTCCTCCCTGGTAAAATGGAACATATGCAATTTAAACTTTGTTTAAAAAAAAAAAGAGGCCAGTTTGCTTGTTAAAGACCTACAAGATGTCTGTTTATTTTCCTATAAATGATTAAAGCTAAAATTGTTTTTAACTAAATTGTTTTCCTGTTATTATTTTTATACTTCATCATGTTTTACAACACTCATTACATTTGTTTTGCATTCGATTTTTCCATAATTCCACTCTTTTTATTTTTCCCATCACACAGATTAATAAACATCTAAAAAGTGCTGTATATACACATAAAATAATATATTGATGGTTTATGTACATTTAATTGCAAGTAAAAATGCTTATATCTACATAATCACATACTCGTGTGTGTGTGTGTGTGTGTGTGTGTGTGTATATACATATATGTATACATAAATAATCACGTACTATACATGCAAGCACAGAATAATCACAATAAGCCCAATTTTACAAATCTAGAATATTGCACCATCAGCTATAAATCCAAATTTCTATAAAATGGTTTTTAAAGTATTTCTTTAAAAATGACAATGACAAATAGCTGTAAAAGATATTAGTCAAAAGATGTGTGAATTCTAAAATACAAATTGTATATAATAATGAAACCCCATTGTTTGCTTAAATGACAGGAAAATTAAATCATTGATAGAGAACAATTATACATATATATTATATTTATAACATATATAAATGTTATGCATATATACAGATATATATACAACATTATAAATATATACACACATATATATAATGTTACAAATATCTTTACATTTGTATTACAAAAGTTGAATTGATTACTTTTGATTTTGAATTGGATGCATCAAAAAATACTGATAATGCTTAATAACGACTTAATAATGCAAGAAATACAACATTATTAAACTGTTCACTGATTATTTTCTGTAGTCCTTATAACAGCTGAAATAACATTTGAATGTTTCAACAGTTTGGCCAAGCCTGGTATTTTTTCAAACCCATGAATAGACCTTATTCAGAGCAGCGCCGTGACAGGGATGAAGCGAGGCTGAGGGATAGACTTGCTGTGTTTTTAGTGGGATCCGCTGTAAAAACCTGTATAAATCTCCTAAACCACTTATCATTTTCCACAGCTCATGCTGTCAAGAGTTTTTTTGTCTACTGAAATTTCTTGGAAAGATATTTTTTACAGCGTTTCATTAGCAGAACAATCCAAAAACAAATTAAATAGCAGTAAAACCCTTGAATGTCTATCCCTCACAGCCTCAATTACCCCTTTTCCACCAAAAAAGAACTGGTTCGGAACTGGTGCTGGTTCAAAGTTGGTTCGGAGTTGTTTCAACTTGCGAACCCTTTCAGAACCTGTTTGTTTTTCCACTGACTAGAGCGCCTAGGGAACGACGTGGTTACGTCACCGTTTACGTCGCCATACGTCTTAGCTAGAAACGCTTGCTAGTACAACATTACTTTGGGATTATCTCTAACTCGTGTACCAAGAAGGCTTTAAAAACAATTGAAATATGTAAGTCTTTTAATCTTTTCTTTTGATATGTAATCTTTTCTGATTAGTTATGTACCCCTGTCTTGTGTCTTTTTTTTTCTTTCCATTTATTTGTTCTATATTGTGACTGTTTTCTTCTTTGCTTATAATTTTTTCAATAAAATTAAATAAAAAATAGAAACGCTTGCGCCAACTTCAAGCATAACAATTACAAAGGCGGACTCCATCGTGTTTCTGCAGCAAATGTTTCTCCTGGCTTTGCGATGGACAGAAAAGATGTTTAGAACACATCTAAACCCGCCCCAGCCCCCGACGTAAGCATGACGTGGTAAAAGAACGGTTCTAGTCCAGCAAAGAGTTGGTGCCGCTTTGGAACCAGTTTTCCTGGCCGAGAACCGGTTCTTTGGCTGTCGAAACACAAAGAACTGGTTCGCGCGCAGGCTCCGAACCGGCTCTCAAAAGGCTTTGGTGGAAAAGGGGTAAATCAAAGATGGCGCTGTAAGTTAATAAGGTCTATAGATCCAAACCACCAGACTTTTGGATATTTTCTGTGCCCACTGTCTTATTGTTTTCTGCTGGCATGAATATTCCTGTACTTGCATGTCAGCAGCTGTTTGAAGGTGTTCTTGAAGGTGACATTGCACAGGGCATAGCAAGCGGGGTTAACCGTACTGTTTATGTAGCAGAGCCAGTAGCCAAAGGTCCACATTGTTTTTGGAATACAGGCCGAGCAAAAAGTGTTGATGAGTACCATGACATTGTAGGGAGTCCATGTGGCTGCAAACGCCACTAGAATGGCCATAATGGTCCTTGTTACCTTCTTCTCCCGCGAGGATAAACTCTTCCTCTTCTGAGACCGTGGCATGAGAATCTTCTGCGACACCAGACTCAGCCTTTCCTTCCCGTTGGTCATGTCCTGACCTCCATTGTTGGGTTTATAGGTGTTTTGTGGGTCCTTTTGGGATGTTGTTCTGAAGCAGGTAAATCTGACCCAACTTCCTGTGTCCAGCGGAGCTGATTGGGTCTGACGGCTTCTGATGTCACCGTTAGTGCTTATAGATACGGCCTCCTCATCCCGCTGGTGTGAAGAAGCGACCACACTTCCAGATATAGAGTCATTCTCACTCTCCCGCTCTTCTCCTGCCGGTGGGTACAATATATTTTCAGTGAGATCTTAGATGATGCCAAGATTTAACTATATTTGGTTTAGATAACTGGAGGGAAAAAATATATTTGTGTTTGACTGTATACGGTCTGCTGCCAAGCTCCAAAAAAGACCATAAAAGTAGTTCATATGTCTCAGCAGATTCATTTGCAGTCTTTTTCTCACCTAAAGTATATATGCTTACGATATAAGTGCACTTATATATAAAATTTGAGTGAACCAACATTTTTTTAGATTAGTTAATGTTTTATTGTTTATATTGATTATTTCCAACACATTTACTTATATTACTGTCAGATATCATAAGATATTAGAGATTACTCAATCCAATAAAAAAAGAAAGAAATACACACACACACATATACGTATATATTTCATCAAGGATCGGATGCATTAAATTGATCAAAAGTGTCAATGAACACATAATATTTCAAAAGATTTCTATTTAATAAATGCTTTAATAAATGCTGTTCATTGAACTTTCTATTCATCAAAGAGTCCTAAAAAATCACCATTTCCACAAAAATATTAAGTATCACAACTTTTCAACATTAAGATAATAAGATAGTAATAAGAAATGTTTCTTGAGCAGCAAATCATCATATTAGAATACTTTTGAAGGATCATGTGACACTGAAGACTGGAGTAATGATGCTGAAAATGCAGATTTAAAAACACAGGAATGAATTACATTTAAAAAAATAGAAACAGTTCTTTTCATTTGTAATAATATTTCACAATATTAACATTTTTACAGTATTTTTGATTAAATAAAAACAGCCTTGGTGACCATAAAAGACTTCTTTCAAAAACAAAAAAATATGAATGTTTCCAATTTTGACAGGTACTTTTCTGTAGGCGTATCTAAAACACTTTCACAATAAGCAGACGTGTGTTTTATTAACTCAATTTAATATTATCTGTTCATCATATAAAGCGAACAAGTCTCTTCAAAAAAATTGTACTAAACCATATGGATTAGTTTTATGATATGATATATTTTTCTATATATTTATGAGGGACAGATTAAAATATCCTCATTTGTGTTCCGAAGATGAACGAAAGTCTTACGGGTTTGGAACGACATGAGGGTGAGAGATTAATGACAGAAAAATTTTAATTTTGGGTGAATTAACCCTATAACAATAACAACACTTGATCAAAAAGTTTGGAAACTCCTCTTATAGACTATTTTTATGCTTCTCTTTTTGTTTTTTGGAGCTCGACATCCCTCGTTCTCAATAACATTGTATAAAGAGCAATGTGAACATTCTCCCAAAAATCTCCCATTGTGTTCAATGGAAGAAAAAAAGTCATACGAACCTGTAGTGGCATCTGAAGCACTCTGCCTGCGTGGAATCATTTCCTCTCCTCCTTGGATTGACTTCCTCTCCTTATTGCTCTCAGTTGTGGGTCCAGCCTGGCCTCCATCATTACTGACTCTAGTAATTCTCTGATTGTCTCTGCTTCGGACACGACTGCGGCTGGCTTTAGAGATCTGCCAGTACAGTACGGTCATAGTGACGACCGGCATGTAGAAGGCAGCGATGGCTGTGCCGAAGGTGACCGTAGCATTGGAGAAAAACTGGATATAGCACTCGGCTTCAGGAACCGTCCGGCTGCCCGTGATGAACTGCCAGAACAGGATGGCTGGAGCCCAGAGAATGAACGACAGGATCCAAGCTGCTGCGATCATCATGCCTGCCATCTTGTGGGTCCTTTTGACCGGGTAGCTGAGAGGTTTGGTGACGCAGAAATATCGGTCAAAGCTGATGATGAGGAGGTTCATAACAGAGGCGTTGCTCACCACGTAGTCCAGAGCCAACCAGAGGTCACAGACCAAAGCTCCTAAAGGCCAGTGGCCAGTCACAATGTACACGGTGTAGAGGTTCATAGAGAAAACACCAATGAACAGGTCGGCACATGCTAGACTGAACAGGAAATAGTTGTTGACCGTCTGGAGGTTCCTGTTGACCTTGATAGAGAGCATGACCAGCACATTGCCAATAATTGTGATCAGGCTTAAAGTGCTCAGTCCGAGAATGACGAGAACAAGCTCGACTTTTGTGAATGGACTGTTTAGGAAAAAGTTAGTCTTGTTAGCATGGCCGGGACTTGGAGAAAGACTTAAGTTGGAAGTCTCCATCTTTCCTTGTCACAGGACATGCACATCAGAACCTAAGGGTAGGGAAAAAAGGTCAAATTACCTATATTTACTGATGTGTCACTTTTCTAAATGTTTTTAATTGGGTCAGTAAGCAATACCTGATGATGGCCCAAAAGACTAGAGCAACTAGCATTGGGATAAAACGCATTTAGAGCACCTTAGCAATGGGATAAAAGCACTCCATACCCTGGCACCTTTTATCACAGTTACTTTTGGAGTCATAAATATGTATTTGAGCTTTTCTAATTACTATATTGTTTTTTTTTATTTCAGCTTTTTTTTTCATTTACTTTTTCATTTCATTCATTTTGTTTTCATTAACATTGGTCCAAATACTATTTACTATACATCTTTTACTATATTAAAAATACAAGCTTCCAAGCTTTATAATGGGAGTGAATAGTAACTGAGATTTTAAAGTACAAAAAAGCACATCCATCCATCCATCATAAAAGTAATCCACACGGCTCCAGGGGTTAATAAAGGCCTTCTGAAGAGAAGCGATGGGGTTTTTGTAAGAAAAATGTCCATATTTATAACTTTATAAGTTGTTCAGAGTGACCTCTGACCGACGCCTTTATTAAAGGTGCTCTAAGCGATGTCGAGTGACGTCACTTCTTGTTGACGTTTAAAGTATTGTCGAACAAAACGGAGGCTAGCTAGACCCTCCCTCCTCCTCATCCGCGCACTAACCCCCAAACCCCACCCCCAAGTCCTTCTTGTCGGTTATTGGCTGGAACGGTTTGTTATGTTTCGTGGAGCGGGTTGCCAGAGTTTGTTTTTGTTGCCGTTTGTGGAGCCTGGGGTGTCTGCAGAGACCGTGTTTTTTTTTTACAGTGTGTTCAGGGGACAGGGAGCTAGTGGATAGTGAGGAGATGGTTGCTATATGTGACAAAAAATGTTTGACCTAAAATACGCTTGACATCGCTTAGAGCACCTTTAAACCCTGGAGCCGTGTGGATTACTTTTATGATGGATGGATGCACTTTTTTGGCTTCAAAATCTCAGTTACTATTCACTCCCATTATAATGCTTGGAAGAGCCAGGGTTTTTTTTTTATATAATTCAGATTTTGTTTGTTTGAAATAAGAAAGTCATGATGAACACCTATGGCTCGATGGTGAGAAAATTAGGGTTTTTTTTTATTTTTGGGTGGACTAACCCTTTAATGCTTTCTTTACAATGCACAAAAGCCCTGTGCAAAAGACCACTCCTATCTTTATTGTTCACGATATCACATCTAGTAGCATGTGGAGAGAGAACTAGTGTGTATCTTTACGGATGGAGTCTGTTTGCCAAACATCATTCTCAAACAGAGAGCTCATCTGTATTGTATGGTGCCAGATTTCCATTAAGGCAAAGGAGAACAGCATCACATTGATGGGCTTGATAATACAGAAGGGAAAACATGACTAACTGTGATTTTATCTTAGATATTTTAATGTAGCTGGATGGAAGGAAGGGCTCTGATAGCACATGTCTTATTTACTGTCGCCAGGAAGGCCTCTGAAGGGTAATAAGCTTATTACTTTTAGCAGAACAGCATGTACTGTACTTCACGCTTCAGTTTGGAACAGTACCAAAAACTGTATTTTAAACAACTAGATTTTACATTTTTTGAAGAAAATAGTGCTATTGTGTTATTAAAACATAAGTATGTGGTTGCTTAAGCGGTTAAGAGGGTTGCTAGTGCGTTCTGGGTGGTCTTAGCATGCTATTATGTGGTTGCTGGGTGTTTTGGTGTGTTTTTGGTAGGGCTGGGGGAAAAAAATGTATTTCTCGATTTTAATCCATTCTCATTTTGAAGAACCGATATCCATTCTTAATTAAATCCAAAGAAATGATGCTGTTTTCAGTTGATGTATAAACAAAGCTTTTAGCACCTCCTATTCAAGAAATCTCAATATGCTTTGCGATTACTTCTCATAGGAAACAAAGTCTCAGCTTTCAAATTCTGTCCATTTTATTCCGAAATTCAAACAATAAATAGCCTAGGCCAGGGGTCGGCAACCCAAAATGTTGAAAGAGCCATAGGGCCTATTGGACCAAAAAAATAAAAAAAAATTCTGTCTGGAGCCGCAAAAAATGTAAAGTTTATATAAGCCTTATAATGAAGGCAACACATGCTCTAAGTGTTATATTAGCCCTCTAGTATCAAAATGATAAGTAGGCTACAAATTAGAGCTTAGATCGGGCCCAAAAAAATCAAGCCCGGGCCGACACATTAAACGTAATTATGAGCCCGAGCCCGATTTTAACCCGACCATTTTTTAATGCGTGGGTCGTTATAACTGACGTTCTCAACTTTCTTTCTCCCGCCCGCAACATTTACTATGTTTTGTCCCGCTCCCGCCCTCAAATAAACTTTTTTCTGTACCTCCAAATACTTTCAAGTTAGCCTACGTGTCGCCACCATACATCCTCCTGATAAATTATTTGTTATTAAAGCATTAAAACACAAACCACTGTTAATTTAACATAAAAGCAAGCAGTTTACTATGCGTGCATGGTTTGGCATGACTGAATGCGCGCAAAGTGCGCTCTCTTAATAATTCCTAAAAAGCTGACAGTTCATCGCGATCTCACACATCTCTGTTATTATCAATGAAGCTGTCTGCACAATGAATCTTTCATAATATCCACACGTTGTTCGTTATAATTGGAGGATTTGCCAGCATACAGAATTCAGCACTGAACAGAAAAGTCAGTTTTGAGCGTGAGGGGAGTCTATCTTAAATGCTTCTGATTGGCCATTGCGTTCAAGAAATCAACACATATGTCTGTGATTGGCTATATCGCTCAACGCTGCAAACATGTTATGAATAGAAATTCTGGCCTGTAAATCGTTTCTATTTTGTTTTAGTAGAGTGAGTGCATTACCCCACGCGCCCGCGCCCGCGCTCGCACTCGCCCATCAAATCTAGTCCCGCGCCGCACTAGAGTGCGTTGGGAGTGCTCAGCTATCTTTCTCTTTTTCCCCTTGGGATCCATGGCCCATGATACACCCGCCGGTTTGTTTGTCAGCCACCGGTCTGGCATCACGCCGATCTGACAGACAAGTGTGTCACAGTCTATGACGTAAATTCTTCGTTGACAGAAATGTTTAAATTAAATATTTATTATACACATTTTTACAACGTCGAAAAACTTTAAGAATGTTTGTCATGTTTTTCATCCTACAGAATTTATATTAAAACAAAAAATATTTTTTCCATTTTCAAATTTTTGAAAAAGCTCCAGGGAGCCACTAGGGCGGCGCTTAAGAGCCGCATGCGGCTCTAGAGCCGCGGGTTGCCGACCTATGGCCTAGGCCTACCGTTTTGGTGCTCTTTAAAGGGTTAGTTCACCCAAAAATGAAAATTAAGTCATTAATTACTCACCCCCATGCTGTACCAACCCCGTAAGACCTTCGTTCATCTTCGGAACACAAATGAAGATATTTTTGATTAAATCTGAGAGCTGGATCACTGCTACATAGGCTGCCTAAGGGACTGACACTTGACGGTCCAGAAAGTCATTAAAGAAAATGTTTAAATATTCCATGTGCCTACAGTGGCTCAATTATAAGTTTATCAAGCGACGAGAATACTTTTTGTGCGGAAAAACAAACAAAAATAACGACTTTATTCGACTATTCCTTTTCTTCCTTGTGGGCCTGAGACGAGAATTCAAGAGATTTCCACGACGCATGCGCGAGAACTGAGATGAGGACGTTCTTCTTCGACTCCTTCTTGTTACCGGCTGCTCACCGCTTAGAAGTATTACCGCCACCTACCGTATAAGATGACGTGTTGGAAGCGCAAAACTTTCTGTTTACAAGCAGAGGAAGACGCTGTACATACGCGTTTCAATTCGTAAATATGTCTACTGATTTCGACTTTTTAACCATTGTATATAATATAGCGAGACCTACAGCACATTAAGTGTCGAATTGAAAAGCGTATGTACAGCGCGCGTCTTCCTCTGCTTGTAAACAGAAAGTTTTGCGCTTCCAACACGTCATCTTATACGGTAGGTGGCGGTAATACTTCTAAGCGGTGAGCAGCCGGTAACAAGAAGGAGTCGAAGAAGAACGTCCTCATCTCAGTTCTCGCGCATGCGTCGTGGAAATCTCTTGAATTCTCGTCTCAGGCCCACAAGGAAGAAAAGGAATAGTCGAATAAAGTCGTTATTTTTGTTTGTTTTTCCGCACAAAAAGTATTCTCGTCGCTTGATAAACTTATAATTGAGCCACTGTTGTGACATGGAATATTTAAACATTTTCTTTAATGACTTTCTGGACCGTCAAGTGTCAGTCCCTTAGGCAGCCTATGTAGCAGTGATCCAGCTCTCAGATTTAATCAAAAATATCTTCATTTGTGTTCCGAAGATGAACGAAGGTCTTACGGGGTTGGTACAGCATGGGGGTGAGTAATTAATGACTTAATTTTCATTTTTGGGTGAACTAACCCTTTAATGTGACGCCTCAGATCAAGTGAGAACATGAACCGATCGTCTCTTCCTCTTTACTACTACAGCACGAAATAAACATGAATAAAACTTCTAAAGGTATGTTGAAAGATACAGTACAACTTACAGAAATGTATCATGTCTCATGCAATCGCTCAATTAGTGTTTCAACCGCGGAAAGACGTCAATAAAACAGCTTTAAAAATATGTCACATAATGTTACATTTAACTCAGAAAAGCCATTCAATGTCCATAAACTCGTTATTCAACTAGAAACATTTCTTAGAGAGGAGAATTTTGCTAAATATATGCACTATATTGGATATTCATTATATTTTTACTTAACCTGTTCTTCAATATTTAAAGTGTTTGAATAAATCCTTCATGCTTTTATGGCAGCCAAGTAAAAGTGTAATTATGTTATTAAAAATTCTCATTATATTATCATTATTAAAACTTCCTTATTTGTAATTTAAATGCCAGTAGAATACACATCATTTAATTTTAACCTTTATATAGCCTAGTGATTTACCAACTGGGATTCCTTGTATAGTTTACACCATTGAGAGATATTTGTTCCTTGCGGAAATTTTCTATGTACCTGATAGGCCCCAATTAATCGATATCGAATTGAATTGAATTGAATCGGAAGCTTGTGAATCGAAATCGAACCAAACCGTTACATGCGGTTGCCAGGGTGTAACTATGCGGTTACTAAGGTGTTCTGAGTGTTTTTTAGCATGTTATAAATAATACAGTTGCTTGGTTTTCTGAATAGTTGCAAGGGCTTTGCTGTGGTTGTCTCTATTGTGTGGTTGGTTTCGAGCATGTGACTGTGGTTACTGAAATGCCACTATAAGGTTTCTAAGATGTTCTGAGGGATTTTTAGCATTGCTACCATGGTATTCTGCGTTGCCTGGGTGTTCTGAATAGTTGTTAGGGTCATCATTTGGGTCATTAGTGTGTTACTGTGCAGTTGCTTGAGCATTGCTTGGTGCTTGCTAGGGTGTTTTGGGTGGTTAGTCTGTAACTATGCAGTTTCTTGGCTGTTCTGGATGGTTGCTAGGTAGTTGCTAAGGTGTTCTGATTGGTTGTTATTGTGTTGCTATGAGGTCTGCATGCCTTACCAATTGCTGCTAATTAAGTAACTCTTTGTGAAGTAATCTTGGGCGGAGCTATGTAATTTAATATAATGCAAACAGATGATACATGTTGTTCATATGTGAGCTACTGGGCATATGTACTCTGTTAATAAAGTTTGAATAGATTTAAAATGACTGAGTGAGGTTTTGGTTTTACTACTGTGCTTAAAAGTTAATGGCCTTCAGTCGGTTATCCTGTTTGTTAAAAGTAGATATTGTGGGGTCTGGTCGTCATCTCTCTCAGGATGAAGAGTAAAGGCGAGGATTTGTGGTGGTCTGTGCTGCATATTCTCTTTGAAGGACAAATGACATTATGACATAATCTAATATGAATAATGTGAATATGGATCAACATAACGATTCAAAGCACTTGGTATTTGTCTGCCGTTTTAAGTGAGACTAATAGTACTGATGTGCTGTCACGTTTGCTCACTTCTCACTGTGATATGATTTTGCTGACAAAAAAAAGAGGACAGAGCAAACTATCAAGATGGAAGGAATTAAACTGCGAAAACATAAATATTTATTCTTTATTTATCTTAAGATCGTACTGACTTCAGTCAGCCATTCTCACCTTCTAGCTTGTGCCACGAGTTCTTGTTAGAAAGCCAGGGTCATACAGGACAGCCATGTGGGAAATATCTCAGCGCTGTGACAAAGAACAGCAATCTTAGCACCGGTGATAAAATTTGTACCTCAGATTGGTTAGTGTGTGTAAGTTTATGTGTTTTGCTTTACATAAATTCTTTACATATTTAGTGCAGGGCTAGTTGTCACTCTTGGTACTCCAGTGAATTTTACTCAGGGTGGGTTTGTTTTTGAAAGCCCGTTTACAGTGCTTTAAAGTATTGGCTACAAAAATGCAAATATTTCCACCATTATTGCCTAGGCAAAAACTACAGTTCATTTAACACACATTGACATTTTGTGACATTCCCCAATAGCGAATTTATTTAGGGGTAAGTTGTCACATTGGTTGTCACAGTAAAAAAATTATGAAATGCATAGCAATTTATGAAATTTCAGCATTTTCACTGTTATTCTCCCCCGAAAAAATACAGTTCATTTAACCCATATTGACCTTTTGTGACAACATGCCTCGATAGCATGTTAAAGTTTATACACAATATAGGGTCACGTTGTCTCAATAAAACCTGCCACTGAACAGCCCATTAAAGACTTTTACTTCATTTTAAACAGTAAAACAGTTATGAAAGACAAAAAAAATATAAAAGGAAGCAAAAATCCAACATATATTCATAAATTGTGTAAATAATAAATATCATTTCAAGCACATGACAACATGTGCCCTTTGAGAACAAATGCACTCCTTAAACATAGCCAACCTGTGTAAGTTATAAAAAATAAAATACCTACTACCTTATTTCTGCACTCAAATGTCCTTCATCATCCAGTCGTAACTCATATGAGAGCAGATGATTGTCAGCAGCATCCGTCTTCTGTGAGGATCAGAGTGAGCTGTGCGTCTGTTGTTCTCTGTGCCAGTCACTGAAACGAGGGTGGGCTCTAAACACACCTAGATGAGAAGCCAGAGAACTGCGAGGAACGTGGGAGAGCTTAAACATGAGCTGAAAAAATGTTTCTGTCTGTCTGTCTGTGTCTGGTGGTCAATTCAATTCAAAATTGCTCTATTGCCAAAGCTTGGAATACATAAAATATAATAAAAAGATCAAAATAATAGAAAAGAAAATATTATAATATAACTTAAACTTAAATGTTACAAATTAGAACATGTGTGAACATTTGATACCACAGTGTTTAACATATACAGTTGTCAAGAATATCGATATTTCGATATGTAACGAACCGACGGCGAATTGACACACTCCTGCCTCCTCTCACTCACTCGTCTCATTCGCTCCAGTTGAATAGTGCTTGTATTGCGCATAATTTTAGTAATTATCACAGGTTTTGTGCACACTCCTAAAGCAACATCCCACTGACCTATATAAGTGGCGCTCTCATAAAGCCGCCACTCAAACTGCTCACGAGTACGAAATTGACTTCTTTTTCGTGGCTTATTGTGCTTAAATGGTCAAATACAAATAAAAATTAAGCCAAAATGCCTGTCTTGCTGAGTATTTAGGTAAATACTCATTTTTGCATAATAGGTGCCCTTTAAATGCATCCAGAATTTGAGGGATCTTTTTTGCAAAGCTGATAATAATCAATGGGAATCGGCCTAATTCTGCTCTACTTGCATTATTGTGTGTTTTTCTTTTTTCTTATTCTGTGTGCAGGGCTTCTGTTGGATGTCTATCCCACCTAGTGTAGCTCTGATCACTGAGTGGACCCCAAACCCCAAGCCTAGACTATAAGAGATAAGATAAGATATACCGGTACTTTAGACTGAACTGGTATCGGTGTTCCTGACATGGGCTTTTTCTGAAAGACCATAATATTGGTCTTTTTGAGGTTTACTGCCAGGGCCCAGTTCTGGCAGTAGTTCTCCAGCAGGTCCAGGTGCTGGTCGTCTGCATAAAGCTAGAGCTTGATGTTTTTGTCTAGTAGAGTGAGTCCAGGTGCTGTAGACTGTTCCAACTTCTCCGCTAATTCATTAATGTAAATGTTGAACAGCGTTGGACTCAGGCTATAGCCCTGCTGCACTCCTCTCTTCTGGGTGAAGAATTCTGTATGTTTATTGCCAATTTGAATTGCACATTTGTTGTTCGAATTAGGGTGAGTGATATGGCAAAAATATCATATCATGATTTTACTGTCTCTACTACTACTATGATTCCACTGTCAGTTTAAGTCTGGCACGCATCTAATAGACACACATCCGTTTTCTCTCAAATGTTTGCTTTCACTTTAGACACACCTGCACGGACACTAGGGATGGCTGACGCGAAACAGACGTTCCGAAGCTTTGCGAGATCCCGAAGCGCAGATGTTTCGAAACACTGATCCGAAGCGTGATTCAAAACACCCACGTCACGTGACTACGGCTAAATGAAGCTTCTGAGTGTTTCAACAGTTGGCATGGTCCGCCGAATCAGGGTTTGATTGACAGGGTCGGGAACAGATCACACATTCGCACAGTATAAAAGTGAAGTCAACGCATTTTCACATCGTGGGTTTTGTGAGAGGAGTTTGGTTTTGAGATAGCGGATTTTTGGTGATATAGTGACATTTATAGTGCGATTTGTTTAGTTATATTTAGGCTTCCATTTAAATTTACACATTGACTGATAGACAGACAGAGTACATATAGTGACACATTAATAGATGCATAGATGCACAGATGACAGACAGACAGACAGACAGACAGACAGACAGACAGACGCTCCACAGAAGAGATGCTGTACATCTGGACCCAAGGTTCAAACATGTTGAGCAGTTTCAGTCTATGTTATGTAATCTGATTCATGGAATTTATACTTCATATATGCCGTCAGTTTAGGATTTGTAACTAATTGTTTTTTTCATTTTCATTCAGAGCCACAAATGTCAACATCAGGCCCATCATCATCATCATCAACACCAGTAGAAACACAGGACAGTTTATGGGAACATTTTGATAATCGTATCCGTGAAACCCAGATGATACACAATGCTACAGCTGATGCCACAGTGGAAGTGAAAAATACCTCAACGATTCGTTTTTGCCCAGAACTCATGATCCCCTAACTTACTGGAAAGAGAGAGCAGTAATATTTCCTCATTTGTATGTCCTTGCTAAAAAATATCTTTGCATGCCAGCAACAAGTGTCCCTTGTGAGAGGATTTTTTTCAAAGGCTGGAGAAATTATCTGTAAAAAAAGAAGTAGGCTAAGTCCTTCGACAGCAGAGAAATTAATATTTTTTAATAAAAATCTATAAGAAAGTGAGACATTGTGGCTTGATTTATTAATATTCATTTTTCATGACCAAAATAACATTATGCACTGTGAAGAGCCTACAGGTTACAAGCTTCACATATTAGAAAAATACAATAATAAAAAAAAAAAAAACATTTTTCTAATGGTTCATTGTCAAGGTTGTTTCAGATCAACACCTGCAAGTGACCAATAGGTGTTACCGTGGAGACGGGTGTCGGATTGATTCGAAACAATATGGCACATATACTTCTTCAACTGTTTCATTGCTTCACGAAGCCTCGATCTGCCCACCACTAACGGACACCAACACACCGGCATGGACACCGACACCGGCACACCATCACAAAAAAATTGAATTTTAATTGGTTACATGAGACTCACCAACAGGGTTAAACAAACAAGACAAGATACAATGGAAACATGAGGGCCATTTATACACACAACTAATGACTAACAAGAGACACCTGTGAACAATCAAGACGATCAACCAATAAGAATATGACAATACATTGATTTTATACCCTTACACAAACAAAATCTATTTCCAAATTCCAAATAAAATTTCTATTTCTATTTAAATCTATTTTAAAATCTAAACTAATATATTGTTTAAATATATTACAATATATTGAATAATACATATAGAAACAGCACTTGTAGTGGGAAATCTACTCACCTTCAGATGAAAGTTGATATATTTTACATATTTACAATATATGGAGGGGACATGTTTAACTACGGGTGGTCACGCTGTTTTTAAATGCTTCCAGTGAGCTATAAAGAATGTATGAACGAACGAAGTCATCAGATCTAAATATTCACAACAAACACACTTTCAACATGAAACCTCTCCCCGCATCCTCTCAAATGTTTGTATCCCCCAGGATACGTCGCCTCTTTTAATATGAGCAAAACATGTGTAATAACAATTCATTTGAACATTTACTCTCCTTTAACAGTCAGAAGCAAAGCATTCTGGGAACTAGAAGTCTGTTGTAACCACTGATTGTATTCCGTGAATGTGTGTGTAGGCTATATATGTGTGTACAATACATTCACATTTATATGGGAACAACATGTATGCGCAATATGTACACAATAAAGGATAAAACTTTATGAATATTATATGTAATGCCTTTTTTGTCTTCATAATATATAGCCATACATGGTCAATGTATGGTCAATATTACAGTGTATTGAAAAATATAAGCAGTAGTTTCCCATATGGAAATGTATTATGTAATATATTTCATTATGTTTAGTAGTATATTCCCTCTATCTATCCATATATAGATAGATACACATTTAGGTAGATTGGGGCGCATTCCCTTCAAAAATAAAAGTAACTTAATCCACTGCGTCTTCAGCAGATCAGATGTCGGGAGTAAATTAAGACTGCTTTGTTCTCTCTCTCTCTCTCTCTCTCTCTCTCTCTCTCTCTCTCTCTCTATCTCTCTCTCTCTCTCTCTCTCTCTCTCTCTCTCTCTCTCTCTCTCTCTCTCTGTCGGGTTGATTTATCTAACAACATGTAACAGGCTGGAGTGCACAATGAAGCCCTACCACAGAACTGTGAACGCCGTCAGCGTTAATCACAGGTTCGCGTTTAAAGTCTGTTAGAGAGAACGGCGTCGTAGTGGCCCCTAATTTAATAACAAATGATCATTTCAATGGAGGTGAATCAATCAAAACTAACTTTAGCTGGAAATAACATCATTCAAGAACCGCTATAAAGCCAAAACAATCTCTGTTACCTTAAATTATATGTTTATCTCTGTAAAGCTGCTTTGGAACAATCCATTGTTAAAAGCGCTATATAAATGAAGATGACTTGACTTGACTTGACTTTCTCTCTTGGTAGACGTGTAGTTTTCAATAGAATCGTCTGGGTTGCTCTGAACAGTGCCAGCTGCCAGTGGAAACTTTTGCTGTCAGAGTTTGCTATCAAACATCTCATCACAAGTACCAAAAGACAAAAGCCAGTCTTAGGTCCTGTTACTGTAATAAATGTCCTAGTGCCACCAGACCATAGGAAGATATTAAGTTACTAATCTACTGTCCTCCTGACATTGTTGCTGAAATAGGCCTACTTGTGTGTAGTGGGCAGTACATACTTTTTATTTTAATATAGAGTTTTGTTTTATTTAGTGACTAAAAATGTCAAGAATATCAAGTAGAGAGTAAAAAAATAATCTTACATGTATATTAGCGTGTTCAAGTTTATTCAAATTACTTCTGAATAAATTAGTACCCTAAATAGTTTGAAATATTTGTTTCTGTGTTTTCTGTTTGAACAGTAATCAATGCTGTTGCATTGTACAGCCACTTTGTGGTACTGCTGAGCAGGGTAACATTGAATACTCACTGTCTGCCATCTAAAATAATATTACTGTATTACTGTAAATTCTCTTTCTGACACATACGAACAAAGGTAAATAAGCTAAATCCTAAAAAAACTATCATGAAGCTTGCCTTTGTCTATATTTTTTTTATAATTAATTTAAATAAAATAGATTCCAAAGACAAGAAAGCCCATAACGCACCTTGGATGTTATCACAAACACACACTTACGCACACTTATCCCCCTGGTCCTGTTTCAGCAGTGTCTCTATTCCAGTAGCACAGCAAGCAATCAGTCCCTAAGCAGAGCAAGTCTCACTACGCTGGAGAAAGAACAATTATCCCTGTTGTCTCATCTTTATAACATAAAGACGCATACTAGATTACTGCACGCTGCCTTTTCCAGTGCAAAATATGTGCTTTGTCCCTTTGTTAATTTTAATATACCTAGTTTATTATGTAATTCAAAGACATAAAAAATGCAGAGAAAGGACTGGGACTAGGATGCATGCACACATTCATGCAAAATATGTTTTGATTGTCACTTTATTCTTTAAAAAAACATTTAAATTGATTGTATTAATAATACATTCATAGACTTGGATAAATATATTTATATAAAAGTCATCTTGCCTGCATCATCAGTGTATACCTTCATGTTTTCAGATAAATAACCCTATTAGATACAAGTAAAGTGTTGGTAGGCCTACAAAAGTAATGACTTTTTCAGGGACCGTCGACAATTTTTTAGTGTTTTTGTTGTTGTTGTTGCCTTAAATAGTGTGTAATTCAAGTTGCACAGATGAAATAAAGCTAAAATATATATTCTAAAGTCCTACCATGCAATGAATGACTCTATAAATCAGAGTAATAAATGTTCAGTCGCCATGATGATTACTCTCATTTTAAATGGCTTGAGTGTGCCTTTTCTTCCATTGTGGTTCTTTAGGAAAATACACTAGTCACGGATATGGGGTGGAACTTGCTATATGGTTTGCATACTCATGACTTTTTAAATTTAAATAGTATGTAAAATAATAAGGCTAGATATGATAATATTTCAAAAGCTTATGTATGAGCTCATCTTTTGATTTTCTGTATGGTTTTATGCCACCTGTAAGAAAATCTCCTAAATCTGAATATATTTGAATATGGTTAGACCCGTGACCTGACCAACCAGATGTGGCCTCATTCATCTCACCAAATGGAGCCATTTCCATCCATAAATTATTCATATTCACCAACCTATGCCCTATGCACACTAATGTAAAAAATGACATATAGCCTATGTTCTGAAAAAATATTCTACAATACACAATAATACACATTTGACACACTATTGTGAGAATATTAGTTAAAGGGATATTTTATTGTTAAATCCCCCATTTGTTTATCGTCAGTGTTCTACTAGCATTTTATTGCATTAGTAATTATGATATTGGCTGTAATTCAGTTGAAACAGTTTTTTGGCATGACAGAACAAGACAATATATAGGCTCTATATATATATATATATATATATAGCCTATATATTGTCTTGTTCTGTCATGCCAAAAAACTGTTTCAACTGAATTACAGCCAATATCATAATTTCTAATGCAATAAAATGGATGAGCTGTTTACTTACTTTTTAATTAGTCTTGATTCCCCATTACGTAAACGCCATCATTGTTTTCATTCTGGCCGATTCGAAAATACCATAGACAGTAAAACAAGAGGCGGGATTTATCGCACGACCTAATCATATCCAATCAAAACCGATCATATCCAATCATAGCGGGATGGAGGCATTGCCTCCTCTCATGTGACTTTCCCCCATTCATTAAACCCAAATAATTATAAATTAAGAAATTTCATATATACTAATTAAGATATAAATAATAACATAATAATGTAAATAAAAATGAAAAATAAACACAAAATATTATTAATAAGTATTTTAAAGAATATTAGGCTTTTCAGAAAATGTGTTAAATACATTTTAAAATTATATATAAATAAAATAAAATATTACGAATAAGGGTTTTTAAAAATTATTACGATTTTCAGAAATTTTATCAAATAAAATAAAAATAAAATAATTAAAAGTGTTTTTATCTTTTCTGCGAATTTTTCTGACATCAGAAGTACTTGGGATCAATTTGCGCGCACCCTTGCGTGCGCGCATGTGTGCGGGAGCGTGCTCCCCGGCGCGCGGCCGTGGAGGGGGGATTTATTTATGAAAAGAAACAGGAAACTCAGTCGATCTTTTCGACACTTTAACAGCAGTGGGAGAAGCCGAGCGTGAGGCTAGGCATAAATGATTGAATTTTTTCTTTATTTTTAATCAACCATGGCCGTCAAGGCATTCGATTGATAACTGACACCCTCCGTTTTTATTTTTTTTTACTTTAGAAACTCCAGCTCCTGGAAAACACTAGTTTTAAAAGGCTGTGCGCGTGTGTGAAAAGAGTTGGGCGTGAGACGTCGGGGTGTCTCCCTCTTTTGAACCACTTGTGCATGATATTTCTTTCTTTCCTCCATTTTTTCGCTGCTTCGACTTCTTATATCGTTTGAAGGCGTTTTAAACTCCAAAAAGATGGGGTGCACCCTGAGCTCGGGCGACAAGAGCGCCCAGGAGAGGAGTAAAATGATTGACAAAAACCTGAGGGATGATGGAGAGAAAGCGTCGCGAGAGGTCAAGCTGCTGCTGCTGGGTGAGTTAGCCGCTCCGCTAGTGGAAAAGCCCTGTAATTGTCACTTAACAGCAAATATAAGCTACTTTAGCATTGGAATTAACATTTACTTAAGATATGAGTAGAGAATAAAGTAATCAAGAGCATATTTATGGACGCTGGAAACTTTTCTGCCCATAGTTGCCGCGTTGGTGTCTCGGCTAGCATGTAAAGCTAATCCACTCAGTATATCGAATCATTAAACATTATTTTTAATGGTGTAATTAAATTCATGTCTATACATTAGAGATTTGATAATCGCGTTTTTGTATGTTGCTGTTTTTCTTTTGTTTTGACTTCTTCAAAGTGCTGGTTTGCATATTCGCAAAAATGGCCAGTTAACGTTAGACGCAAACGGCTCTCGGCTAATCCAGCCAACAAAAGACTAGTTTAATCTAATTTAATCCCCACCGCCTGATTTACTGAGATGGATCTGATAGATTATCCGGACAATTATGATAAATGAGCTTGTGCATATGGAGGGTCCTGCTGGGTGCTTGGAGTAAACTGGAGTGGATGATGCTAGATGGGCTTTAAAAGTGGTCCCGGTGGTCTCACAGACATCATACGAGTCTGGAAACTCTTAAACCTGAATGAATGGTATATATTTGACTTATTATTTAAATAAGTTTTCAAGCAACAATCTCTTAAACACTAGAGTAGATTTAAATAAATACTAAAATAGGAGATATTGTTCTTTTGAGTTGATTTTTATTTATTTTGCTTTTAGACCATGCTTATCCCCCTTAGAATGTATTATTATTATTATTTTATAGTCTTAGAATTTGCTTTGGGCTACAAAATATTCATATGTAAATTCCTTCAATTTAGGCAAGTTGCTGCATATAAAATGTATGTATAGTTCACAGTTTTCTTTCTATTACCTTAGCAGTAGACTTGTAAATTCATTCCGATTTACATAGAGGCCACTTGTTTTTCAGTTTCTGATTCCTGTTTTGCATATGTTTCTTCTGTACTTTTCCAGTATTTGCGTGGAAGTATTTTTCGGGGCATTGAGTAATGAAGCCGAACAAAATTATTAGCTTGTGGTGATTTTAAACATTTGCGTCCTTCTTGATTATTGATGGTGTGTGCAGCTTAAACATAATATTTATTTCATAGAAAATGCCCCACACTCTGTGAAGAGCAGCACTTGGTACTGTTTACATGCAGTTTAATTAATTTTGAAAAGCTGGAAAGTTGTCAGTTTCCCTGGTTTTTCCTCTTACAAGCGATAATGGTCAACATTTCACTTAGATTTGCCGGTTTAATTATCCGTTTATTGTACAAACCACTTTCCCATTGGTCTCTTCTTGCTGTGTAAATTGTTAGAGGACATAAAACCTGCCCTTATACCATCAAACTTTAGGGAATTGGCATTTAATTATGCAGTTAACTGGATTCTCCCTAAGTGCTGAATCATCATACGCCCTCTGTGTGCTGTGTTCTTGGGTTTGTTTGCTTTTTGGCGTTGCAGATCTACAGCATATGTCCCTTACGCCTGCTGTAAAACAGGCTGGACTTCCTGTTTAGACTATAGAAGGGGACAAATGGTGACTGCCAGGATTGTTGCTAAGAATAAATTCACTGCTGTGAACAGAGAACACCTTCACGGGTGGTTGTTTGAAGAATTTTTTGCAAAAGTCAGTGAGTGTCATAAGTGCATATCAAAAAGTAATAATTCTGTTAAGATGATGAGCACTGCTTCACGGTTTAGAGCATGTTGATCGTGCGTCTCAGGCAGTGTTGTTGGTTGCCCAGGAACCGAGGAGCCAGATCAAATTACAGCACCATAAACGCAGCCACAGGAGACCAAACAAAAGGTGAAACCAGTGCTTTGGGAGACAAGTTCACTATGTGGCACCAGAAACTTGGAATGATGCATCTTAGAATAAAGCAGTTATCAGTATTATCGACTAGTCACCCAAAAATAAAAAATTCTGTCATCATTTACTCACTCCCATGTCGTTCCAAACCTGTAAGTCTTTCGTTCATCTTTGGAAGGCGGAACACAAATGATTCGAGATCTTTTTGATGAAATCTGAGAGATTTCTGTCCCTCCATAGCTACTCAACTACCACTTTGATGCTTCATAAATGTCGAGAAATTGTAAAACTAATCCATTTGATTGGAGCGGTTTAGTCAGATTTTTTTATTTTATATAAATAACTTATCGAATTTAGGCTTTTATTCACATAAACATTCATCAGCACACACATCAGTTGTGCTAAACGGAAGCTCAAACATGTTTGCTTGACATGCGAGAACCAATGAGGTTCATTCGTGTGTTACGCAGCACGATTGAGTTTCCGCAAGAAGAACCAATGAGGTTTGTTCTTATGCATCAAGCAAGTACGGTTGAGCTTGTTTATGTTCGCTGATCAATGTTTATATGTGAATAAAAGCCTAAATCCGCTCAATCATATGGATTAGTTTTACAATCTTTTTATTACCTTTTTGAAGCGTCAAAATGGTAATTGAGTGGACTGTCAATGGACGGACAGAAATCTCTAAGATTTAATTTAAAATATCTTTATTTGTGTTTCGAAAATGATTTACGAAAAGTCTTACGGGTTTGTGGGCTAAAAAGATTTGAACGGACCCTCTCACTCAAAATGTTGAACCTACATTGACTTGAATTGAAGTAAAGAGACCAGAATATCTTACAGACTTGGGCTACTATATAGCTATTATACTACTAAGAAACAGCCCAGAACACCCTAACAACCAAGTAGCAATGCCCTGACTATGTGGCAACGAGTAGAGCTGCACGATATTGGAAAAAAATATGTCATTGCGATATTTAGTTTTTCTCAGATTATACAATATATCGCAATATAATCAATTTCATCAGATGACTTTAATAGCTCTATTTGGAAATATTTAATCCTTCTAGATAGGGCTGTCACTTTTGAGAAAAATCAAATTCGAACGGATATCAAATATCAAGCAATGTATTCGAATATCTACGAAACTAAAAGAAGCGAGCTGTTCTTCCTGTTGAATAGAGTGTCATAAATGAGTGTTCCGTTATTAAAAAATTCTTATTTCACTCAGCGTCTGTGAAGTGAAGCAGGACAACGTCCCACCAGCGCTTGTTTCAGATTATCATCCACGGACGACTGGTTTTGGGCGCAGGGTTTTACTGCGTGATCCATATAAGCAGGCAAGCAGCACGGCAAATCATGCGCATCGTCTCCAAATCATGACCAGAGACGGATAAATATCAAGTCTGCTGTTTAAAACAAATAAAGAACCAATAGAGGAGAATAGTTATGCGCGAACAGCGGCATATTCGTGCAGTGTGCGCATGTCAAAAAATCAATTTGGATTTGAATCTTGTGACATATAACGCGCACATTACTTTATGTATCGTTCATGTAAACATGTTCATGTTCGGATTCATCAATCGGATTGTCCATTTCCAGACACTACTTTTTAGATGAGTTGGGGTAGAAATTGTCCGCTCAGGCTGGCCGTTCTGTGCGTTATCTTCCATTTTCAAAACAGGGTGGCTATTGGCTATTATTCACTTGATTTGGTCATGAGTTTACGCTACAATACGTTTAGAGTGCCCGCTACTGGATGAGATGGCAAACAATAAAATGAAAAACAAACAGTCTAATCATAGACTGTAAAAAATGCGCTAAACATGGTACTTTAAAAACCGGTTAGTTTATTTATAGTTCGATTACGGATATTTCACGTCATGTTCGAATGCACATTCGAATATCGAATAAAAAGTGAAAGCCCTACTTCTAGAAAGATGTGGGTGATATTGTAGGGGAGTGAATCTACATTGAAAATAAACATATTACATGCATAGATAAATACAACAAAACAAAGATAAATAGTTCTTTGTTTTTCTAGCAATAAAAGTACAAATGTATTAATAAAATAAAAATAAAACACTGCATAGTCTTCACTGCATAAATTAAATATAATTTTGTTAAAGTTACAAAAGTGATTCTCTCTTTGTATTTTGTTGTTTGATTAACATTTAAACGGACAGCAGCAGGAATATTAGGCTGCTGTCACTTTAAGACCAAATGTGTGGATCGAATATAATGATGCGCATAATTTCTTTCTCTCCATTGTTTACAGTCACGTAAGCCATAAGCAACTGTTTAGAAGGATATTAAAGAGGCGGTCATTTTGACAACATTTTACATGTTTGTGTCAAATAGATGCGGAAGAGAACAGAATTTGGTGTTCTGTTTGTGTGCGCACAGAAAATGGCATGCTAGTTTTGAATTGAGTTATTTTTCACGTTGTCTTGTGCACTAATGGTTTAAAATCGCTTGAATATTTAAATTGACAAAAACTAAAAAGGGTGAAACATTTCCCCATGCAGATTTTACATCTGATTCAAGTTCACCACATTGACAAACAGTTGTGTGAGCGGTGCTTCATACATCGCTACACATTTGACAGTGAAACAATTTGTAGGCAAAATTTCTGAGAGATTTCACAAATGTGTCCGCAGTCTTGTTGTTAATATGGGGTTACAATTGCAAAATTTCAAAAAATTTCACCAGCTGTCTATTGTCAACTATTAAAAAACCCGATAAATATGTTTGACATGCTGGAAGTGGAACTGTTCCTTATCTATCTGTTGAACTCTTCAATATTTGCTTCTCAGGAAACATTACAACCTTTGTTTGAGTACGATTAGTAGTGTGGATGAAGATTAAGGACCACAAGCCTCTCATCAACTCGTATGGGAGTTTTGTGGGTGTCTCTGGGGTAAAAACAGCGCTCCGTGTTCGGTCTCCTCGCAGTAGGGTTGAGTCAGTGTGAGAGATGCTGATGTGGCCTAATTGCCATGTTTGTGCTCTGGGACTGAGAGAAAGAGACGTCCTCCCGCAGGGACGTCCTCAACCACAACTGTGATGGTTAATTGAAATGTTCGCTCAGTGAACGGATGAACACAGAAGAGCTGTATGGGAGAATTTACATTTTCCTGACCATAGACCAGCTAGCCTTATTCTGAAATGAAGCAATTTTATTTATAAAAATTATAGAGATGTTCAAACTTTTATTTTGATGTCAGGGAGTATTTACATTTAAAGACTTGCATGTATTTCCATGTATAGAAATTTAAAGACCCTATTTTAGATATGAACACATGAAAAACTAATGTTTTATTTATTTTCTTCACAAAAACAGATTGGGTTTTTATTTATTTGGGGTGTTTAAAGCAGCCAAATACTTTTATTCAGCAAGGATGCATTAAATTGATCAAACTTGACAGTAAAAGATATTTCTAATGTTTCAACAGATTTCCATTTTAAATAAATGTTGTTTGAGTTTTCTATTCATCAAAGAATCCTGAAAAAAGTATCACGATTTCCATAAAAATATTATGCAGCATATTTGTTTTCAACATTGATAATAATAAATGTTTCTTGAGCAGGAAATCAACATATAATAATTTCTGTAGAATCATGTGACACTGAAGACTGGAGTATTGATGCTGAAAATTCAGCTTTGCCAGGACAGGAATAAATTACATTATAAAGTATATTCAAATAAAAAAAAATATTTTAAATTGTAATGGTATTTCACAATATTACTATTTTTGCTGTATTTTTTGGTCAGATCTTGATGAGAATAACTACATAAACTTTTGAAAATCTTACCTACCCCAAACCTTTGAACAGTATATACATTTTAAAAGTTTTATTAATAATGTATTAAATACATCAACATTATTAATTAACACAGTTAACAGGCCTAAAATCTACCTCTTTTCCTTACAAATTTTCTTGTGGCCTTCTGGGATTCCCTGAGCCCCAGTTTGAAACTTTGGTTAACTGTAATCTTTATATTTGCTGTCTGTCGCCTGCAATCAAACCTGCGCTGACATGCTTATCTGGACATATAGCTAATCTGTTTAGAAAAGTCTCTAATCCCATTACGGTGAGGTGACTTTTAATTAATCCATTAAGATTAACACCTACACTCTTCCTCACATCACTGGTGTTTCTTGAAGCCAGTTTGTTTTATTCCTCTTGTTAACATACAGGGGAGTGAAATATCCACATAATGGGTCTCATTCATGAAACATTCGTAAATATGCGAGTGATTTGCGCGTAAAGAGACCTTCCCGAAAACTCTTCTCCTGATTCACAAATACTTCGTAAACATCAAATGTGATAGTGAAATGTGTGTGTGTGTTAATGAATTCCAATCAGTCGTAAATGGGATGCGCGTGCACGTTCATTCTCAATTACCATAAATCCCGCCCATTAAATCCGACTGACAACTATATATCAGGGTACCCGCGGGTCTTAAAAGCCTTGAAAAAGTCTTGAATTTGATCATCTCAAATTAAGGCCTTAAAAGCCTTGAATTTAGTATACAAAGTCTTGGATTTTGTTACAAAGGTCTTATATATATATTTTTTGCCTTTGCTAGGATTAAGTTCATACCGTAACAAAATTAACTGTTACTAATGTAGGCTAATTCAAAATGTATGCACCTCGCGCTCCACGTCATAGCAGAAAAAGTGATCGCGTGCGCACCCGTTACTATGGTTACTAGGCAAGTGAGGTACAGAACAAGATAGTACCTAGCCTAGTTTAATCTGCTGTGGCCTTAAATGACAGAATTTAAACCCCAAATAAGAGCTTTTCTGTTAAAAGAACATATTTTCTACCCGGTCTTTTCAATAGTATCTGGCAACCATGCGCGCGCACTCTCTCTACACTGCTGAAGAAGCGCGGATGATCTGAAAACACAGACAAGCTGGAGTTCAGCGATCTTTATTTAAGATGTTCTACTTAAATTAAAGTGTCATTCAGTCAGTCTGTGTTCTGTCACGAGCCGCTTGCGCTGTTTGTGCGACTAAACCTGCGATCAAAATGCAGGCTGATATATCCACCAGTGTTCATACGAGCAAGAATGCAATGTTTCCCGAATATCCACACGATTTTAAATGTGACATTGATTTTATACAACAGTAAATAAGAAAATAAAAAAGGGTAACATTAAGTGATGTACTACATTTAAAACAGCATTCGCAGGCTTGCTCTATTTTGCAACGAGATATGTGGCTTTGAACGAATCGTGAGATTCAATGAATGAATGACTCAAAGACTCACTCATAAAGATAGTGAGTTACTGCCACCTACTGGTGATTTTATGTGTTTTAACATTGCAAATTTAATGAAAAAATTAAATGGAAAAATGTATTAAAGGGGGCAAATCTTGTCCCTTAATGGAAAGGGTGTGACTGCAGTCTAAGTGGAAGAGAGGGCACCAGGGGGTACGGCACGCAAAAAAATTGGAGAACCACAGAACTTAGGAAAAGGGATCATTATCAATACAAGTGCGTACTGCTAAATCAGAATTTCATTCAAAACGCTACATTTTATTTTCAAGCGTACATAGTGGCGTATCGGGTCCTAAAAACGAGACTTCAAGAGATTTCCACGACGCATGCGCGAGAATTGCGATCTCCTTCAACTACTTCAGTTAAGTTCTCGCGCGTGCACGTCGTGGAAATCTCTCGAAGTCTCGTTTCAGGCCTACAAGGAAGAAAAGGAATAGTCGAATAAAGTCGTTATTTTTGTTTGTTTTTTCGCACAAAAAGTATTCTCGTCGCTTGATAAACTTATAGTTGAGCCACTGTTGCGACATGGAATATTTAAACATTTTCTTAAATGACTCTCTGGGCCGTCCGGTGTCATTCCCTTAGGGAGCCTATGTAGCAGTCATAAACCTCTCAGATTTAATCAAAAATATCTTCATTTGTGTTCCGAAGACGAACGAAGGTCTTACGGGGTTGGTACAGCATGGGGGTGAGTAATTAATGACTTAATTTTCATTTTTGGGTGAACTAACCCTTTAATGGAGTTTCATCTGTTAATCGAACATTCCCAGAAGTGAGAAGAAAATGGTTCGACATAAAGCTTGAGAGCAAAAAACGAATTAGTTCACTTCGGAAAAATCGTATTTAAACTGGAGAAGGACCACCATCGCAGATGCTATTACTGGCTCTCATAATAAGAAAAAACGTATGTAATTACTATATATAATATTTTTTCAAAATGCTGTGTAAATATGTACCCGATTAAGGTGAATTAAAATGCAGCCTTATTAATGAGCAAAACGTTCGGGTGTTAAGCGCACTATTTACGCGTGGCTGGGAGCAGGTGTAGATTTCTAGCGTACCAACTAACATTTGGAAAATACGAACATTTTAATGAATCCGAAAATTTACGCCAGAACCACTTTACACACGATTTACACAAAAATTCGTTCTGCTCGCGTTTCATGAATGAGACCCAATGTGTATAAAATAGTTTTTCTTTGACTGTTTTGTTGGTTTTCACATGACCAGTTTTCCCACTTCCCTTTTGTTGTTTTTTTTGTTTTTTTTACTATTCATCATGTGAATAGTAAGGATGCAACACGACAATATAATTTCAGTAAAAGTCTTTTTTCCTTTCAAGGTTTAAGTTGATAAGGTCTTCTCCCTACCCAGTTATTACTTGTGGCGAAATCAAAGGAAATAAGATTTTTGCCCGCTCGATCTGATACTAACAAGTACTTTTGCTGAGCTGGCAGAAGCCACAAATGCTTGATCGTTTAGAGACAGATCCTCATACTCTTTAATGGAGCAGGGAAAGGTCTGGAATGTTTGGGTGTGTGTCCATCTGGCTAACACACTCTCTTTCTCTCTCTCACAGGGGCTGGTGAATCTGGGAAGAGTACAATTGTCAAACAGATGAAGTAAGTTTCACCCCCAAATGTCTCATCATAATATGTCATACTAGTTTCATAACATTTGGAAGTCACGCAGATAGCAGTGTTTATTTAAATTAAATGTGCATTACATAATCGTTCGATTATAGACATGACTTATTAAGGGACTTCCCTGCATTTGTCAGACTATAATAACCTTTTAGCATTTTAAATATACTCAAAGCCACTAGAATAAAAAAATAGATTGGTGCAGTGATGACGTTTTTTGTTACCAGTCTGGTTCCCTCAACAAAAACCCAATAGAATTTTTCTATTGGCTTTTGGATTATTGCAGAAAATAAACAAAAGACTTTATGATTTATGATTCTTACACGTTTTGTTCATGATAATCTTCTATTGATGCACCAGTGTGAAAATTGTGGCCGATAACGATATTAGTATTGCTGTTATGGCCGATACCGATATTTACCAATGTCGATATCTCTGTATAGAAAACACATAGCGAGTAGGGGTGGGAATCTCTAGGCACCTCACGATTCGATTACGATTCAGAGGGCTGCGATTCGATGCTAAATCGATTATCTGAATGTGTGTGTGTGTCTATAAATGCTTTGCTTTAAAAGTACAAAGTAATGACCTATAAAGAATTAAAGTACAATATATTTTATTAACATTGCAAAGAACCAACAGGAAAATAAATGTGTACCTGAACTAGCTTGTAGTAAATTAATAATATAACAACGACCCTTACAGCCGAGTGTTTTTCCTCCTCTGGGTGGAAACGCGTCATATGGCTTCTCATATTTGTCGTGTTTCCAAAATATTTTAGTTTTATTCTACAAAGCTTACAACTAATGTGGCTCTTGACTGTCCAGCTCCTTTCCCCCTTCAACTTCAGAAGCCAAAATATTTCCACACGTCAGCTTTTAACGAGGGTGTTTGGATCTCGCGCGCTATCGCGTCTCTGTTATGTGCACGCCACAGACGGTCCGGCCACTGCACTTCCGCGCTTCAGAGTTCCGTCTTTTGCGTTCCGCCAATATTACGTTATATTATATATATATATATATATATATATATATATATATATATATATATATATATATATATATATATATATATATATATATATATATATATATATACATTTTTTTTTGAAAATCGATTTTTGACATTTGTGAATCGATTCAGAATCGTCCGCATCGCAGAATCGATTTTCCCCCCCCACACCTAATAGCGAGGATTAGGGCTGCACGATATTGGTAAAAAATGACCTTGCGATATTATATTTTTTTGCGATTATAAAAACAATTTCAGCAGTTGACTTGAATAGCATTTGGAAAGAATGAATCATTCTAGAATGACTGGGGTGGTTTTGTCATGGAGTAAATCCGCATAGAAACTGATATTAAAAAATACACCTTAGTAAGGCTGAACAGCGTGCAAGTTCAGTCTTGCGCTTGATGTTTAAACCGACAGGACTTCCGCTGGTAATGTATGCGCACGTGCAAACATCCCCGCCCCCACACTCACATCTACACACACGTCAAATACACAGGAATGAGTATCGGCCTGTTCACATCGGCCCTATTTTGACATCGGAACGATACCGATGTGTAAAAAATTGACCATATCGGCGTCCGATATATCGTGCACCACTATAATCTTCACATGAACGCAACTTTTATGTATTTTGAAGCCTAAATACAATTCGGAAGTAAAAAGCTTTGCATAGTTAATAAACAAACTACACCACTATTGCATAACTTTGTCACCACCTTAAAGTTAGGGTTGGCAATTTTCAGAGCAGCTAGCAATAGCAAGCTAGCTTTGAAAGCATGAGATCCCACCCTCCCTTCAGAGCGTCTCCAAACCACGTCTCCTTCAAAACACATGAATGCACACAGCAGAGTTTGCAAAGCATCACAAGACGCGAGACGGCGTTAAACTACCTCTGTGTCTCAAAGCACATAACATTACAATAATAATGAACATAACTTAAAGAGCGCTGACCTGTATCACCTGACTGCTGCAGATTCATTTCGGCGTTGATAGTGTTGACATAGAAACACATAAATTTGAGTCACACACCTCTACGAGTATAACGTCACGGGTTTCCATCTCTTCCAAATTACAGTAGTTATGGCCTGAACACAGCATAAACTCATTGTTTTGGTTCGGGAGGAACTGTAAAAGGTGGTTGTGGTGCTCGGGGACCGACGCAGAGGTATGGAAATACAAATGTTGATAGGCAGGTAGGAGATCGTATCATTGCATTCGAATGCATGGTTGGACTAACATTTTATGGGCCTACGCCTTCCACAAACGATATATATACATATAAATACTTGTAGAGACTTGTAGCCAGCATAACAAAAGATGGTTCTGCTACAGATCCCCTACCCTGCCTTTAATCCTTCAGCAACTTTTTCAGTTTTTATTTAAAAAGTATTTTCCCTGAAACTTTGAGTTAGAATATCATCATCATCAAAGCTTTATTAAGGACACACATGGTCCAACCACAAACAGGTACAAAACATAAAGTAACATACAGATACAAAATAAAAAAAAGATACAAAACACAATATCACAGGTTTACATGTAGGCTAAAACGCCAATGGTTCCACATACTAGAGGAGAACCTGACTGAACTTAGGGCCGGATTCGTCAATGTTGAAATTATGCTGTTTGCAGAATCTGATTACCTACACATACATCTGTACATGAGATTGCACAAAACAGGTGGGCACGCCAACACTGGCAAACATATAGTTTGCAAGAGCGAGTTATAAACGCAGTGAGGCTGTGAAAGTGGATTGACAAGTAAAAGCTTTAAAATAAAATGAGCTGTATTACGCATGTTTTTTATGTTATAAGATTAGGGCTGGGCAATATGGCCAAAAAATCTGTTGAAATCAATTAATTTCTTTGTTTCCGCATGTGTTAACTGGTGATTGTTTCAAGTCATGAAACGGGTTTGTGTTGCCTTACTTTGATGCGTATCTTCAGCACAGTTTGCAGTGCAGGCTGCAATATTAATATTACATGTTTTATCTCTGAGAAATGCACATTTGACAGTAGTAGTAGCTTGGGTTAGGATGCTGAAGTAAATTTGTTCATTAACAAAAACTGTAATACCTGTAAAAATGGAAACAATCGTTTTATTAAAATTAACCATTGGTCTTCCATATTATCATACATTAGATCATAACCACAGTTAAATCCACGCATATAACACCTTACTACCATGGTAAAATGTAACTATTTGGTTTCTATGGTATTTGTATGAAAACAGAAGCCTAAATCCATTGTCTAAATGGACAAATGCTATAGCTTAATCATAAAATACTCTAATTATATTCCATTTCTCCTCCTACATTAATAATATAATACAATTCTATATGAATATCCCACATTTCTGTCACAATACCATGGTGATGTTATTGTTACTACAGTAAATCCATGGTAAATGATGGCGATTTTTAGATTGAAAAGCCTTCTGACTGTATCGTTGCGCACAGTTTGTCCTTTAAACTACAGTAGTCAACATTTGAAGTAGATCAAAACCTTTCATCAAAGTTATACATGAATTTTGAACAGTACCCATTCTTGTCATAGGACAAGTTTGATTCACTTTTCTGATTCACTTCAAATGTTGACTACTGTGGTTTAAATCTCAGAGACATTTGTGTTCTTCGTTGAGTTTAAGCGCTTCTCTCAGTGTGACTGACACCAATCGATCAGCGAGTAAACGTAACTGCTATAGCAGAAGTTTTAAACTTTGAGCAGAGCTGATAAATGGTCCGTGTGGCACGGTTCAAATGAGTAGCACTCGATCAACATTTGACGCATAAACATATCGAACGTTTATCGAACTCTCATCGCTTTATCGAGAAATTATATTGCGATAATTATCTTTATCGTTTTATTGCCCAGCCCTATATACGATCAAACGTGAAAATATCTTGAGCTTGTCATCCATACACCTTTTTTCAGGCATTTAACCAAAAACCCCACTGATGGGTATGATGGAACTGCAAGTGCTAAAATGCTAACTTGTTTCTGGGTTTTGGCCAACAAAAATGCTTCATCCATGCAGCACTCTATTGGGCAAATACAATGATATATCTGCACTTTTAATGGGTGTTCAGCAGAACGCTTCCAACCTCTTCATCCAGGACTAGATTCATAATATACATGCCAGGGACTATAAGCTTTATTACTTCAATTAATGGCATTGTCTTTCTCCCACAGAATCATCCATGAAGCAGGCTACTCAGAGGAAGAGTGCAAACAGTACAGAGCCGTGGTCTACAGCAACACTATCCAGTCCATCATCGCCATCATAAGGGCCATGGGCCGCCTGAAGATCGACTTTGCGGATGCTGGGCGGGCTGTAAGTGCTGCTGTTATAAATTAAAGTGGGGTTGAATGCCTACCAAACATATTCCAGGCCTCTTATTTATGTAATGATAAAGTATCAAAAGGAAATCAAGAGAACGATGGATTTGATTGGCTCTCTTTCAGGATGACGCTAGGCAGCTGTTTGTTCTGGCCGGCTCTGCAGATGAGGGATACATGACAAGCGAGCTGGCTGGAATCATCCAGCGGCTGTGGAAGGATGGAGGCGTGCAGGCTTGTTTCAGTCGCTCCAGAGAGTACCAGCTCAATGACTCTGCCTCATAGTGAGTTTACCTCTCTTAGTTTTTTGGCATATTTTCTGCCCTGCACAGCCAATTTCCCACATAATGAACTTTGCTCTCCCCACATATTGCTGCTCCATTTCCATTGTGGCCACTGACCACATCATTGACTCGTGTACTGCGTGCGGACATTTCTATTACGTTGAGCCGAGTTATTATTGACATTATTCCATCCATTATGGTCCATGATTCAAATATGCTTTATGCAAACTTTGAGAACACAGGGCAAATTTGCATTTTCGAAAAGCATGCAGTAAACCCTTACCTTTTGCATACAACCCAGATGAAAAAGACATCTTTACAATTGACAATTCTATGGAATAATAAAGAATGCAATGTGTCTGCCCATTGGCTAAAAAAATCAACCATTTTGAATGAATTTAACTCTACCATTCAAAAGTTTAGGGTCGGTCAAAAGAAGTTTCTTATGCTCACCAAGGCTGCATTTATTTGATATAAATGACAGTAAAAACAGTAATATTATGAAACTTTATTACAATTTTAAATAACTAATTTGTATTTGAATATATTTTAAAATGGAATTTATTTTTGGAAATGGAATTTTCAGCATCATTACTCAGGGTTCTCATGGAGTTTGGAATAGTATGTAATTAAGTAATTTCCAGGTCTGGATAAGTATGGAAAAGTTTGTGTTTCCAGACTATTGCCCCTTTTCAGTTTTCTAAAATATAAAATTAGGAATGTCTAAAAATACATTTATGATACAAGCAGAGTTTTTTTTTTAATGGCCTAAGTCTAGTGATCCTTTAGTCACTAAAGGATCATTAGACTTAGGCCATTAAAAAAAAAACAATCACTAAAGTTTAGTGATTGTCGAACACAATTGAATAAATTAAAGGGGTACATTTTCATTACGCAAAGCTCTGTCTTTAACCATAAGCCAAGCTCTTTTAAACACTAATGGAATTGTGTGCCACTCAAACCAGCAACAGATAAAGGAGCAAATGATCATCTAAATCAGACTGTACTTTGCGATTTGCTGATCAGTCAACATCAAACCGACGTGTCAGTGGTAAATAAGGCATTTTAGGTTTCTGCGCATCACGTAAGCGCATCACTTCAAGAAAACCAGTAAAAAAACAACAACCTAAGAATATTTACAGATGACTGTACTATATACCAAATGTAATACCATTTGTTATTGAACCTCTTATGTTAAATGTGTATGAACCATTTGTTAAAATAGTATGAATAAAATAGAAAAGTATGGAATTTTGAAGTTGGAAAATGTGTAGGAACCCTGATTACTCCAAGCTGATGAAAAATAATGACCATTTTCAAACAGTTTTAGCTAAAGCCTGTCATTGGGCAGACAGAGACAGGACCGCCTCAAACTTGCACTATTGGTTGAGCCAGGTTTTACTATAATTGGATGGTTAGGATACTCAAACCAAACAAAAGCACTATAGTTACACTTTTCTGTGAAATCAGCTTATTTTTTAAATTAAAGACTTTTCACCAATTAAGTCATTAAGTAGATTTTGAATAACTGATTTTTGTATAATAATAATCAATCTGTATTTTCTCTCTATAGTTACCTGAATGACCTAGACAGAATATCCAGTCCTTCTTATGTCCCAACTCAGCAGGATGTCCTGAGGACCAGGGTGAAGACTACTGGTATTGTGGAGACCCACTTCACTTTCAAGGACCTTCACTTCAAGTGAGTATTGCCAGTGTAACTGCACATGCCAAAACAAGGATAAAATCCATGTTTTCTGAAACGTGCAGTACCTGAGTGTGAACGGCGTTCGACTTTGTCTGATGTGGGCATGCATGTGCTTCACTTTTTATAGTAGTCTTTGTTTGAGTTTGTCTGATTAAACTCCCTTTTGTAATTATGTACCACAGTTCCTTGAAAATATCATTGTGTGTTTAGTGTGACTATCTCAGAGTGCATCTCACCACCCACATCTCCTCTACTTTCAGAATGTTTGATGTGGGCGGCCAGAGGTCCGAGAGGAAGAAATGGATCCACTGCTTTGAGGGAGTGACCGCCATCATCTTTTGCGTGTCTCTCAGCGACTACGACCTCGTCCTGGCTGAAGATGAGGAAATGGTGAGCACTCAAACAAGATCTCTTTTCAGTGTCAGCATCACGAAACAGAAACTTTGCCTTTTAAAGTTCCTCTCAAACAGTGCTTGGTTTCTTGTCTTGTAGAACCGAATGCATGAGAGTATGAAGCTGTTTGACAGCATCTGCAACAACAAGTGGTTCACGGACACCTCCATCATCCTGTTTCTCAACAAAAAGGATCTGTTTGACGATAAGATCAAAAAAAGCCCGCTTACTATTTGTTTCCCAGAGTATACTGGTATGAATAGCATAATCTCACATTCCTATTTATTAATTTATTTGAAATATAATTTATAAATATATATTTTTTTTCTAGAATATTTAATGTGATTGAAAACTAATGATTCTGTTTCTGCAATATTAGAAAAAATATAAATTATGTAATTTTAATATGCTTTCTGTCTCAAGTTTTTCATTCTTTTTTTTTTTATGTTTTAAAATATAATTATATAAATGATAAAATGTGATATGCTTTTCTGTCTCATTGGCATTTCTCCATTTTAACTGTGTGAAACTCTGTCCAAGGATCCAGCACGTATGAGGACGCGGCCGCTTACATTCAGTGCCAGTTTGAGGACCTGAATAAGAGGAAGGACACCAAAGAGATCTACTCCCACTTCACCTGCGCCACCGATACCAAGAACGTGCAGTTCGTCTTTGACGCCGTCACTGACGTCATCATCAAAAACAACCTTAAGGACTGCGGGCTCTTCTAAAACGAGCCATCTCACTGGTGAGCAGAAACAGGAATTTCAATGAGTTCATTATGATTTGGGTAAAACTGTATATTTATCCATCCAACGTTTACTTCCGCAGTGTGACGCGAGTGGCCTGACGTGAAACCTTTGGGGAGAACCAGAGTTAGGAGGAAGGTCAACCATGAACCTGAATGTTGAATGCGTTACTTAACTTTCTATTTATGTTCTCCGAACATTTTTGATTTTTTTTAGGGCGTTTTAGGGGAAAAAAAAGCATTTTGTGTAAAATATTTGTACAACTGTAATTGTTGCTGGAATTTTTCACCGTTTTAAGACGTTGACTTTACAGGTCTTTTTTAAAGGGTATTTTTCATTCAAAGGGTTTTTGGGAATATTTTTCTGTCTCTACTCTGAATATTAAGGTTATGTGCCTTGCAGTTAATGCTGCAGTGCCCCCCCCCCCCCCCCCCCCCCCCAACCAAGTTAAATATGAGCCAGTTGATATTTATCCACACGGCTATTATCTGTTCAATAGTAGTCCAGACCATTGAAAGCTAGATATTTTTAAGACCAAACTGCTGTGGGTGATCTCAGAGCTGTGAATTGTAAATGGTGAGTCAGAATAGTTTATCCGAGAACAGCCGTCATTATCAGCACAGTGTGTGCATATTATGTCAGATTTGCCTGTGATTGGGATGATGGAAAAGCTGTGGTGAGCCCTGAAATTTGCTGATGAATTGGTTCCTCTGCACCTGCAAATCATGAACTGTTTTAATGGAGAACTCCGCAAAAGGTCAACATTTTGCATTAATAGGCATTTTTACTGATCAAAGGGAACCACTTTTGAATACATTAAAAGGGACCAAAGAATTTCTCCTTACAATTCCTGTAACGCTTTTCATTTTTGCACTAGGTCCACATATACCCATGTTACGTAACAAATTATTTGACAACCTGTAGAATGTAATGTTTCATAGAAGCCTTCAGTAGGAGCACAAACGCCTTTTCTGATAGTAACACGATCAATTAAATGGTTTTTAAACTACACATCCCTTAAATGTAGGTTCTTATTGGATGGGAACAAATGTTGACTAATATCCACTATTTTGCTAATAAAAATGCTGTTGAAATAGCGGCATCCTGAAATAAGACTTCTGGTTTGAAGAGTTTTTCTTTTCACTTTTAAAATGAGAATAGTCCATTAATTCTCCTCTTTATATTAACCCAAAAACACATTTGCTAGAGTGCCTTTGCTTTAAATAGAGGTTTTTGAGAGGTGTATGAGAGATCCATAAATGAATATTTCCCCCATAGGAAAACACTAGTTCTTGCATGACATAAGTTTGTTGAAACACTGAAGCACACTGCACTCTTGTGGCGAAGACAAGACAAAACAGAAGTGTTTCCCAGTGGCCTTTAGTTGTCATGGTATACAGGCTGAAAAATTATTTGAATGATTTGAATAGGAAAGACTTTACAGATTAAAACATTTGTCCTCTGTCCTTCATAGCATTTGTTTTAATACTGGACGTCTGTGAAGCCACCTTTCCACTATATATAAAAGTCACTAATGTTTTTTTGTTTGTTTTGTTTTTTGCAGCAATGCCATTAAAGATCCATTTTGGATTGGTCCTTTATTTTGTCTATTGGGAATTGATTGGATGGTTTGCTATTGGTCAATCTCATGTGAGTGACAGGTTGATCCCGCCCTCGTGCCAGTAAACATGTCCTCAGAGAAGAGACTGCAAGAGTTATTTTGATTAAAGATGACGAGAGCTGATGAATTTAAAATAATAATGTGCATGGCTAAATCATTTATAATAAGGATGCTGTAATATTCCATAAAAAAAAGAATTGTTCATTTTGATTTCATGTTGATTTTATTCATTAGATCATCCAAATGTCCATGTGACCCAGGCTCTATTTTATCTTAAAATTGGGATTAAAATGTAAGTGATTTGACTAATCTCTCAGGCCTCCTGTGGGGAGATCAAAACGACTAATAATGTGGAAGGTAGGAAAGAGATGGAGAACCTGATCAAAAGAATCCATACTTTATCACACCGGAGCTCCAATATCCCGATCAGACAGCATCTTTGTCTGTTTGATCAACCACATAACATTAACATTATAGATTAGCCTGACTATTTTAGCAACTTTAATCCACTCCGTGTACTTTGTGCATGCCAAATGGGTGCAATTATTTCTGAATATTGCATATGCCAAGGCACGATAGCTTTTAGGGTGAATTTATGGGCATTTATTGCTGAATAAGGTCCCTTGTGTGGTAGTAATACTATACTATATAATGGATTTTAACTAATGGACATTAGATGTAGATTGAACATGTACATTTTTTAAAGGTTTCATTATAGCTCTTATATCCTGATTGTAAAATATGTGCCCGTAAAACTGTTGTCAATAAGTCTAGCAAAAAATTAAGACCTTATGGTTGGAGAAATCGAAAAAGCCTAATAATAAAAGTTAAATTATTTAAAATTCTTTCAAATATATTTTGTGTTAAGCAGAAGAAAGAAACAACATGAGGGTGAGTAAATGATGTCACAATGTTCATTTTTGGGTGCTACCCCTTTAATATTGAATGAAACGTACTTGCAATTTCTTCTCGAAGCTATACGAGTATTAAACCATAATGTAAACAAGGTTTTTCGTTGTCTTGATTTTTGTCAAAGAATGCAATATGAAATGGTGTGAAAGAAGCCTATCGTCGGCTCGGCTGTATCTAGCGAGCTTCCTACCTAGAAAGCATTTTTGGCCAAAATTGCTGTCTAGGTAGACTCGTAGCCCTGCCCCTTTTGTCTCAAAATGTATTGTGCCCTTTTCTGATAATTGTAAATAATAATAATAATTATTATAATAAATATTATAATAAATAACAATACACTTACACACCATTGCCACTAACAATAATAATACAAACAAATATTATATAAAAAAAATATTTGGCGGAGAAGTGGTAGGCGGAGTTTCCTTTGCAGCGCCTCATACGCATTTAACGGTTCTGGTACGCACTACGCAGAAGTTCGCGCTAGTCTTCAAAAGAGCAGCAGGTAACGTTAAAGCTAACACGGAAAATTACATTTATCCTATCATCACCATGCTACTCTAAAAGTTGCGGCAGCATGCAAGTTATTCTTAACTATAATAAAAGTATAACTCGATTTCAGACCCATTCTGAGTCATTCGTTTTTATCCAAGGAATAAAAAGTGCAATGGGAAATACATCTAGTTAAATGAAATCTTAAGTCCATGTCCATCTCTAAATTGTAAGGAACTTATCTTTGATTTCATAGCAAAGCTTTACAATAAGGTTCATTTGTTCATTACTCATGTTTGAACTAACATGAACTAACCATGAGCAACACATTTGTTACTGTATATCTTAGTTTCTAATACAACTGTTAATTGTTTATTCATGTTATGTCACAGTCAGTGCATTAACTAATGATAACAAATACAACTTTTGATTTTAATGTTTTAGTAAATGCTGAAATTAATATTAACTAAGATTAATAAATGCTGTAGAAGTGCAGTTCATTATTAGCTAATGTTAACTAATTTAACTAATGAAACCTTATTGTAAAGTGTTACTGATCCATGATAGCTAACACTGTCTTTCATACATATAATACATACATTAAATTTACAACATCAACAAAACAATAGGTTACTGTCGTAACCCCGGTTCTCTGAAACATCGAGTGGAGAGATCCACCTATGGGAAGGGCATCCGTACCTGACCTCTGCAGAAGCATCCAATTGCACCAAGTCTGGCTAACAGACAGAAGCGCGCACCCAATGCCAGGTGAGGCCACACCCCTTTACCTACGGGCATATCACAGCTGGGCGCGCTGCTATTCCTCAGTAAGTATATTCGCTTCTCGTGCGGCAAGCGGGGCATAGCTGGTGGATCTCTCCACTCGATGTTTCAGAGAACCGGGGTTACGACAGTAACCTATTGTTCTCTTTCATCATCTCGTTTCGAGATCCACCTATGGGAGAGACATGGACAGCTCCCCGATTGCCCAATACACTCACAGTGAGGTTCTGAAGGCCAGAGAAGGACGGTCACCTCAGAGAGGCGGTGCCTGACACGTCCCACAAACATGACCCTGCAAGTTTTCCGCCACGCTAACTGCTGTGGACAAGCAGGGCATGAAACATGCATGAGACACATACATGATAATGGCCCCCGCACCACCAATGCACATAGCTAAACCCAAAAAGGAATGCGAATGCTTGGTGACAGGAATGAACATGGCCAGCCGGCCCGTTCACTCCTCGTTGGTTTACCAAACGGGGCTGTGGGAAAGGGCTAAGAGGACCCTACCCCTAGGACCAAGTGTGCCACCGAAGGTCTGGTGACATCCAACCGGTAGTAACGCTCAAAGGTATGAGGAGAGGCCCAGCTGGCCGCGGAGCAGATGTCCTGCAGTGGCACTCCCCTGAACAAAGCCCAAGAGGCGGCTAAGCCCCTTGTGGAATGAGCTTTTGATGCCCCTTGGGGCTGCACTCCCTTTGCTTCATAAGCCATAGTATAGCGTCCACGAGCCAATGTGAGAGGCATTGCTTTAAAATGGGACTCCCCTTGTGCAGAGGAGCCCTCAAAACAAAGAGCTGGTCGCTCTTGCGGAAAGCACTGGTCCTGGTCATATATGCTTGCAGAGCACGGACGGGACACAGAGCATTCAGCCCCTGATCCTCCGGGGAGGCAAAGGGTGGAGGGTGAAAAGCGGATAGCTCCAAAACCTCCGAAGTGAACGCAGGGAAGCATTTCGGCATGAAGGCCGGGTTAGGCTTAAGGAAAACCTTATCTCCACTTAGGGAGAATTTTGGCGCACGATGGGTGAACCGAGAGTGCATGTAGCTCACTGACCCGTTTAGCAGATGCCAAGGCTGAGAGCAAAGCTGTCTTGAGGGACAGCAGCTTAAGGGAAATACTCCCCAGAGGCTCAAAAGGATACAGAGACCGCGCTTCCAGCACCATGGAGAGGTCCCACTCTGGAACAGATCTCCTGATGACCGGCAAAGAGCGGCGTGCACCCTCCATAAATCTGCGGGTCAGAGGGTGCTGCCTGACGGTGGAGCCCCGGTGAAAACACAGCCAGGTAGACCTTAATAGTGGAAAAGGACCTGCCTCTTTCCATGAGGTCTTGCAGGAAACACAAAATATCAGGCACCAAGCACTGATAAGATGTGAAACCACGCCCATCATGCCACCCTTTGAACACTTGCCACTTACAGCCATATAGGGATCGCGTGAAAACGGCCCTGGCATTCTGAGTAGTGGCGAATACACGCGGCGGGAGCCCCAGTGCATTTAGGTTCGTCCTCTCACGGGCCAGGCCCAGAGAGCCACCCTGTCCGGGTGGGGGTGGTAAATCTCCCCGTTGGCTTGGGACAGTGTGTCCGTGCGAGGGGGGAGGCGCCATGGCTCGGCGTATAACAGAGGGATTATCTCTGCCAGCCACGGGGCTTTGGGCCACCTGGGTGCTATCAGAATGAGAGACAGGCCGTGCTCTCTCACCCTGGCCAGTGGGAAAATTATCAGGCACAGGGGAGGAAAAGCATACAGCAGCACTTTGGGCCATGGGTGGGCCAGTGCGTCTGCCCCGAGGGGCGCGTCCACGTCCTTTAGCGATTAGAACATAGGACAATGGTGATTTTCGCGCGAGGCGAAAAGATCTACGGTTGCCTGTCCGAATCTCATCCATAACCTCTCCACTATCTGCGGGTGAAGACGCCAATCCCCGTAGATTGGGTTTCCTCTCGATAGCAGATCCGCGCCTCTGTTCCGAATGCCTGGGACATGAGTCACGCGTAATGACAGAAAAACCTGTCTGCTCCACACCAAAAGCCTGTAAGCTAGAGCGTGGAGTTTCGACGAGCGCATGCCGCCCTGACGGTTGATATAAGCCACTGCCGTGGTATTATCGCACCGTACTAGAAACGGGATGTCCCTGCAGGCAAGGCAGAAAATGATTCAGAGCTTTCCAAATACTAAAAGCTCTAAATAGTTCATGTGCGCTGAACGTAGTCTGCTCAGCCACATACCGTTCACTGTTCTGCCTTCCTGGGTGGTTCCCCAGCCTGTTAAGGACGCATCTGTCGTCAAAACTTTTCGCATCGCACCGTCCCGAGGGGGTTTCCCTGTGCGTAAAAGTTCTCGCTCTCCCAATGGCGCATGGCCGCCGAGCAGGCGCGCGTCATCGTTACCGAGCGGCAGAGATCGCGAATCGGGCTGAAATGTAGTGACAAAATCCATTTCGTGAACGCTCTCATTTTCAGGAGACCAATGGCACAACTTGGATAGATGAAGCCATGAGATCCTGCAGCCTGAGGCATGTGCGATATTGTACTCTCGCCCCTTCTCTGAACTGAGACAGACAGTCCATCAGCGAGTGAACGCGCTCTTGAGAGAGATGCGCTCGCATGGAGACTGAGTTCAATTCCAAGCCCAGGAAAATGACATTCTGACTGGGAGTCAGATTGTTTTTGCTCGCATTCACCTTGAACCCGAGGGATGTGATGTGCGCGAGCACCCGGCCGGTGTCCAGCGACACCTTCTCCTTTGATTTGGCTATGATGAGCCAGTAAGTCAGAATTCTCAGCCCTGATAGTCTCAGGGGCGCCACGCCCACCTCCGCACACAGACAAAAAGTTTGGGGACTCAAACTGCGCCCGAACGGAAGAACTGTGAATTCGTAACAAATGCCTTGGTAGGCGAAACGAAGATATTTCCTGTGTGGAGGGTAGATGCTTATGTGAAAGAAAGCATCTTTCAGATCGACTGATGTGAACCAGTCGTTCTGCTTTATGGCACAGGCGAGAGAGCCTTGTGTCACATTCTGAAATTGTATTTCCTCAAATGTTTGTTCAACACTCGAAGGTCCAATATAGGGCGGGGGGCGCCACGCCTTTTGGAACATGAAAATACCAGGAATAAAAACCATGGTTTATCAGATTGGGTGGCACCATCTGAATCGCTCCCTTGTTAGGAGGGAGGAAATTTCCTCTTTCAGAATGTGTGAGGCGTTTTCTTCTGTGTGAGAAGAGCGCCGTTAAAAAGCGGAGGTTTAATTGCAAACTGCAGCTTGTAACCCTGGGTTACGGTACCCAAAAACCCACTGGGGCGCTGAAACGGCTTACCAAGCCGCTTTGTGACTCGCAAGCGCCCCTGCTCGGGCCGGAGCGGAGCTGTATGGGCCCAGCTGGTTCATTTGTGATGCAAAGGCGCCATCTAGTGGGCACACTAGAGGCGACATGCAGGGGTTCGGAGGGATTTCCTCTCTTTGCAGTGAGAAGTTTTCTCTGCGGAGAGAGGTCTTCTCTCCAAAACGAACTAATTTGATTTGTAGCTTTGTGTGTTTTGTGTTGGGCAAACACTGGGGCCGAAGCCTTTATTGACAGAGTGAGGGGAACATAGTGTGGTGTCCACTGTGCTGAACTTTCCCTCACAAGGTGCCCCCAAAAGTGGGGAAAAACACATATCTCCTGAACACATGAACTGGGCAGTCTCAAGTGCAGGCAGAAAAATAATATCCGCAGAGAGAGATACTCTCTCTGTAACGGATTTATTTAATTAGTTTTTATTTTTTTTTTATTTTTAAAGTGTTATTTAGTTATGTGTGTGTTTTGTGTTGGGGAACACAGGGGCCTTCCACACACAACGTCCACTAAAAACACATCGGCTGGACAGCCGCAACTGAGCTGTGTGAGCCCAGTTGGTTGATTTGAGGCAATGGCACCCTCTTGTGGACGGACTCAGGGCGACATGCATGGGATCAAGAGAGATTTGCTCTTTATGTTGGCAGATATATAAATCTGAACGAATTCATTTGATTCGTTTATTAAATGTGTTGTTTAGTAATGTGTGTGTTTGTGTTGGGAAACACTGGGGCCGAAGCCTTTAATAACTGGGTGAGGGGAACCAAGTGCGTGCGGTGTGGTAACACTGCTATATACTTTTCCTCACGACAGCCCCCCCCCCCCCTGTAACTTGTTGTTGTGGGGGGAGGGGGACACACACACACACAACGTCCACTAACACACGGGCTGGGCAGCCACGAGACGGGATTAACTGACCGTAGGTGGGAGACCCTGAGTTAACGTTAATCCCAATGGTCGAACAACAGGCAGGCCGCTTGCGTCCGGGACCGCCTTCCTAGGAAGGCATAAATTGAAAACCTCAACGCGTAATCGTAACACATCAAGGCCCGTGAGACCGTGTTAACAGTCTAGCGGGACGCTCCAGCCGTGCTTATGAGCTTCGCGAACGCCTTTTTTTTTTTTTTGTGTGGAAAAAATGTTCTTAAGAGCTGTTTTCTCCGACTGGGCGGTGGTCCCAGCGTTTACACGTCGTAAATATTCCTATCCTGGTCGGTGGCACTCTGTGGAACTGGCCACACAATGTTGATACGAACGGCCGCTCGTCAATAACTTCCAGGAGGATGGACGGAGGCAAAGCTGCGTGAGCGCTAGCCTAGGGAACGCTAAAAGGACCGCGTCATCCCCGTCGCCGGAACCGACCGGTTCGTCAACGAGAGTGAGGTTTTCCCGTGAAGATGTCCTCTTCAGGGAATGCGGATTGGGCTGATGGCAGCTCAAATATTTTAGAGAGGTGGCGCTCCGGGAGTCCCCCGGTAGCGCGTCATCATCACCGTGTCTCCCCTCCGAGTCAGAAAGGCCGAGCACGGCGCGCTGTGTCGTGCAACTAAAAGCCAGCTTTGTAAAAGCTACATGGGCAGCAATTACAATGACCGCAATCCTCCTGGTTCTCCAAAGCTTGAGCGTGTTAAGCCCAAGCAGACCGCGCAGAACGAGAGGGTCTTTAGCGGCGATGAGAGCACCACACGCGGCCGGGCAGGCTCGTCGTGATAGGCTGTTCCCCGGGGGAAGCGGCTGTTTAGACGGTCACATAGCCATGGGTGGGCCAGCGGTGAAGAACTCGGAAAAATCCGTGGCGGGCAGCCATGTAAAGGAGGAGCAGGTAAAGGACAGCGAGAGCTCGGGCGGCTCCGGATGCAAAAAACACAGCGGATAGGCTGAAGAAACGACTGTCACTCACGTCTGGCGGAGGCTGATCTGGCGATATGTCCTCCTGAAGACTCGAAAGTGAGCAGCGTAACGTTAATCCAACCGAACTGTGTCAATGCAGAGATCGCGAGAAGCGAATGTCAACTGAGGAATAGCAGCGCGCCCAGCTGTGATATGCCCGTAGGTAAAGGGGTGTGGCCTCACCTGGCATTGGGTGCGCGCTTCTGTCTGTTAGCCAGACTTGGTGCAATTGGATGCTTCTGCAGAGGTCAGGTACGGATGCCCTTCCCATAGGTGGATCTCGAAACGAGATGATGAAAGAGAACTAAAAATGAATTTTCCATAATTACCTTCTTGATTCTCACTGTTTTGTTTGGTAAAGTAAATAATATTTAGTAATATTATCATAATTTCCCTATTTTCATTTGATGTGTTATGCAGTCTAATAATTGTAAAAACATATTTTCTTAGAATGCCAAGGAAAGAAAGAATAAAAACAAAAACAAAAATCAAGGAACTCTCTGATGCAGCCAAAGGAAGCATCCCTCTCACAAGTTGGCTGAAAAGAGAGAATAAAAATGCAGGTACTGTTAAATAAAATAAAATAAAAAATTAGTGCCTTTTTTGGTCCCTCCGCCCCTGCCCCTGAGGAGGTTTGTGCACGCCACTGGTTCCGGGTGACTGTGTTTAATACCTTATTAACCAACTACACATTATAAATAGAAGATTACAAGTGGGTATTTTATTCTTCCAAATAACTTGAATATTTTGAATACATTTACCAAAAATATTCGTTCTCTGAATCATTCGTTGACTCTTTCTGCAGGTTACACAGTACTGTGACAGTAGGCCTGGCTCCACCAGTAAGTGGCGACCAGTGAATGTCTTTAGGAGTATTATTTACAAGCGAGTGAGTCTTATTTTTTAATGGGATATTATTGCACATCATAAATGATTTATCTGTGCACATCACGTTTCACACAGATATGTCACATTAGGGAACTTGTAAAAAATAATAGTCTAATGTATAGCCTACTTATGATATTGAGTGCATGCATGCATGCTACCCATGGAACCTGTCTGGCCACACCCTAGCAACCATTAAGAGTACCCTAGCAATAGCATAAATAAACCATATTTCAGCACCAGAACATTACAAAGACACAGGGGTTGACTCTTGATTCGGGCAGACATCCAGTCTTTTAGTTTCAACCTGGTAACTGTGTAGCCACACCCTAGCAACGATTTAGAGCACCCTAGCAACCATATGATATGAATAAGCCATATCCCAGCACCAGAACATCACAGAGATACCGGGTTTGACTCTTGATTCGGGCAGACATTCAGTCTATTAGTTTTAACCTGATAACTGTGTAGTCACACCCTAGCAACCATTAAGAGCACCCTAGCAACAGTATGACAGCATGAATAAGCCATATCTAAGCACCAGAACATCACAGAGACATAGGGTTTGACTTTGATTTGGGCAGACATCTAGTCTATTAGTTTCAACCTGGTAACTGTGTAGCCACATCCTAACAACCATTAAGAGGACCCTAGCAACTGTATGGCAGCATGAATAAGCCATATCTCAGCACCAGAACATCACAGAGACACAGGGTTTGACTCTTAATTCGGGCAGACATCCAGTCTATTAGTTTCATCCTGGTAACTGTGTAGCCACACCCTAGCAACCATTAAGAGCGCCCTAGCAACCGTATGACAGCATTAATAAGCCATATCTCAGCACCAGAATATCACAGAGACACTGGGTTTGACTTTTGATTTGGGCAGACATCCAGTCTATGAGTTTCAACCTGGTAACTGTGTAGCCACACCCTAGCAACCATTAAGAGCACCCTAGCAACGATATGGCAACATAAACAGATATCTTACATTGTGATGTCTCATGGGATATCTCAGTATCACAACATTGCACAGACCTGGGAGTTAGCTTTCTAGCAATCACGCAAAAGACCCTTGTGCTGAGTTTTTCTATGGCAAGCACCACTCACATTTTCTTCAGAAAATGAACATGTCAAATTTTTTATTATTATACTTATTATATTTGAGTTAGTAACTCAACAGATAAAAAAAACCCCAGAAGAATAGAAAATGTAAAGATTTTGCCAATCAGAGATCTCTAAGCTTGCCAATTTTATGAAGAAAAAAAAATCACATAGCCTACAGTTTTTTTTCCTTATGAATCGAAATATTTGTTCTTGAATCAGATTCTGGTAATAGACTCGATCTGTTCCATAAACTCTACAATCGAACAAAACATCCTGTTTAAGCCACCTTCCATTGCACATCTCCCTTCTCTTTTCCTTCAAGACACTTTTGCGTGAAGCCCGCTCTAAGGAATGCACTAGCATTCCTGCCTCCTCGTAGACATCACATCCGGGTCACTCGGCAGTCAGCGTGTAAGCGAGCGTGCTCCTCCATCCAGTTGCGTACTGCTGCTGCAGCTCTCAGCGCAACTCCACCGCATGCAACATGGATACTACGAGCTGCGGCCAGCCGCGGAGGATCTGAGCGCGCCTCGGGACACGCCACACTGGGGCAGGGATGAGGTGCCATCCAGCAGACGCACACTGGTAGGCGAGTCGTCAATTGTCAGCGATGTCAAAGAGTCTGAAGAAGAAGAACCACTGGACGAACAAAGTCCACGAAGCGGTGCTCACCAGGAATAAGGAGGGCGAGCTGGGGTTTGACTTGAAAGGGGGCGCCGAGAATGGCAATTTCCCTTATTTTGGGGAGGTGAAGCAGGGTAAGGTGGCCGTCCAGAGCGGCAAGCTGTCCCAGGACGAGCTGCTCTTGGAGGTCAACGATACGCCGGTGGCAGGGCTCACCATCAGGGATGTGCTGGCCGTGATCAAGCACTGCAAAGACCCGTTCCGGCTGAAGTGCGTGAAGCAAGGTGAATATAAACATCTCTGGGTGAGAACGAGCAAGCAACCCCTCCGCTGTCTGGGACTGCTGTCTGTCTGCACATTATTTCAGCAGAAATCCTGTTTGTACACACAAAGGTGCATTTGGATACGGCGCGCGATCACGGTGTGGTTATCGATTCGATTGTAGCCGCGAACGTTCCATTGTCGCTTGTGGCAACAGAAGTTACACTGTAGCGGATTGTCACATAAACGTTTCAATATAATTAGAGATTTGTTTGGAAATTATGCACCGTGGAATCATGCGCGAGGGGGCAGAGGTTGTTCCTCCCCGTGTCGGAGATATTTTGGCCCGAGGGTCCGCCATGGGCGAACTGGGCGAATATTTGAAGGCAATTTCATTGATCTCGTAAATTGCACGGTGGCTGTGGCAAGCCTTCTAAACATTTATTCCGTAGCACTAAGTAGTAGCTATAGTTACTAGTTCTTAAATTAGTAGTAGAAATTAGCAGTATTTTACAAGTAGCCTACTATTAATTGACTAGTGAGTAGCTAATCCAGTGTTGACTTAAATTATTTTAAAATCTCAGTAGCAACTATTTATTAGCAGGGGCGAAAATTTCATCAAAATGTTGGGGGGGACAATGAACATAACAATTCTCAAGAGCAATTTTTGAAGGGGACACCAATAATACAGGCAAAATTGTACTTGCAAGGATACGTGTACACCGAGGAAAGCCTTATTATTAGTGTAGCATGGAGACCTTCCATGATCCTTCTTCTCAAAGTTTCTTTCTGGTTTAATGAAAAAGCTGACTAAATTGACCAAAATATTCTTCAAAACCATACATTTTTTTTTGTAAATAAGTTGTTTGCACAAAACAACTTATTTACAAAAAAATGTATGGTTTTGAAGATTTTTTGGGTCAATTTAGTCAGCTTTTTCATTCATCAAGCCACCAAAATACAATTGAATTTTTTTTACATACCTTTAGAACAACTGAATCAAGCCCAGTGTTTAGTGTGTATAGATAGATAATGTTGAAAAAGTGACACAATTTTATGCAACTGAGATGACGGGAATCATGTTTTATTTAATACGAAAAAGTCGATTGGGGTCATAGATCCCAAAGATAAATGAGTGTTAAAGTAGCATTTAGATGTTTTTACACAGACATAATATTATGACGTTTTAAAAATAAATGTTTAATTTTAATTATTAAAAATATTTGAAATGATTAAAAACATGAAAAGATACTTTAAATGTGAAATTAAAACCGCCAATAGGAGGCACTACTATACACCAATAAGTCACTGTTAATGAGTGAGTCATTGAGATTCATTCAACTGATTGTTCAAAAAGCTGATTCATTCAGTAAGGAAACACCTTGTGTGTTTCTCAGTGTTGTGGCTTAATTTTCAACTATTTTCGTTGGTAATATGGTGTCTAAAATATACATCACTTAATATTAACTTCTTGTTTATTAAACTTGTATCAAATCAAAATCACATTTGTTATCATGCTGATATCTGGAGAAAAACTGCACTCTTCGTGTGATATTATATTAGATTAACTATATTAAATTATATAAACGACTAAATCACAGTGAAAGCTTTAAAATCTAAATGTGCACCCGGACTAGTCTAATCTACAAGACTAACGTCACATCACGTAGCGTTGTGGGTGTGTGTGGGGGGATATAACTTATAAACAAGCTAGGTAAACGCAGACTGTATTAAACAAGGGTAACGTTAAACGTTATAATCGCTAACATAGCAGACTACATCAGTGACAAAAGTACATTAGTACACAATCATATATTTGTTTTTTTTACATGATTTATTAATGACTCAGCATCATCTATATTAAAGAGAAAATAATCACTTCATCCGGTTAAAGTGAATAAAATAACATTGTCTTTCTGGAGTTCCACAACTATTCAAAAACTTAGTTCATCTCTCCCGCCACCGGAATGTGTGTGTGTCGGTGCTGCCGTGGTGAGGTAAAAGGGGCGGAGGCAGTGGACCAAAGCACTGTGAGGCAAGGGAGGGGGGACTTAACTTTTTTTTGTCGTTGCCCCGTTTGCATTTGTATTTTATTTCTTAAACAATTATTTTAAGAATATATCATTATTTTATTTACAACACACATATTTTAATGATATTTTAGGGGGGACAACCCTCAGATAGGGGGGGGGTCCTGACCCCCCCGACCCCAAACCCCCCCCCAATTATAATGTTTATTAGATACTAGTAGGTCGTATTCCAGTAGTGGCTTGTATCGCTAATACTTATGCATAGGCTACTAGTACTTATTCTTTTGTTACTACTCACTATCATATAGTGACAATTAACTAGGCAATTGTCACTGGTCATTTTTTTGCCATTGAAATCTTTGTTGATCTGTGTTGTGTTCACTTTCAAATACTAATATTTTCTAAGTACGTACTCAATTTCCAATGGATTCAATTTCCCATTTTAAAGCTCAGATAAAAACTTATTTGTTTAGATTAGCTTTTAATGATATGATTGTTTGATGCGTAGTTGTAATGTAGTGCTTTGTCTGTTCTGTATTTGTTGCTCTGTTTTATATTGTACGGTGTCCTTGAGTGCCCTGAAAGGCGCCTTTTAAATAAAAGGTATTATTGTATTATTACTCCATTCGTTGCTGGTCGCATTGTTCTAGTTAGTAATTATTTATTTTCGTACTAGAACTTATTCTATTAGGTTATAGCTTATTAAATTAAGTACTAGACTATTCCTTGAATAAGTAGTTTCCCAATATCAATCAGGGTTATTATCATAAACTAAACTATTAAAACATTTTTTGTTAATTGAAATAAAGCTTAAAAAGATAAATACATTTTAGACAAGAATGAATGAACATATAGCGCTTTCATATGTACTACTGTAGACACAAAGCACTTTACAATTATATCAGGGCATCTCTGATATGGGACATGTAAACTAAATTAAAATTTTTAAATGTTGCCTTAGCAAATAACTTCAGTTGAAGCACTAAAGTTACTAACTGGAAATAAATAAAAACTAAAACTGAGATAAAAAATCAATTAAACTTAAAAAAAAATGACAAAGGCACATAACGTAATTACTAAATTAAACTAAAATGATGAAAACTGAAAATATAAAAATAAAAAGCTTATTAAAGTATAAAGTATATAAATAATTGTAAAAAACAAACAAACAAAAAAACACTGTTATTAATTGAATAGACGTTAGGATGCATTCCAGTTACTAGTAACATTTTACTAGCAAGATTTTCTTAGATTTTCATTTCAAGTAGTCATTCTGCCTGATCATTAAATATGACAAGTAAAAAGGCGACAGTAACTAGTGAGATTAGAAATTATAATAATAACAGTGGGGATAAACACTAGTGTCTTAAATGTCACATATGTATTGTGTAAATATGTACTAGTAAAGTTGGAATAAATACTAACATCTGGGATGTTGAAAAAGATCCTAGTCCAGTAGTGTTCAAGAATGAATGTTAAAATGGCTTGCCATAGGTGGCAGCTCTTAAAAAACAATGGTATTCGGTGGAGAAAAGGAGCGGGTACTTGCTGTGTAAATGGGAGGAGTGATGCTATCTCTCACACAGATGTTGACTTACAGTGATGGGATTTGAAGGCATGCATCTTGTCTTTAGGTCTACAGTGCTGAGTTTTCAATAATGCTTATAGTACATTTGCAGTGTTTTTGCTCTTGTTTGAAGAGAACTTCAGCCCCCGGGCCAGCGCTTTGGAGAGCATCCCCAGTTCCCAAGTGAAAGCAAAAAATATCTTCATGCAAGCAATGGTTGTAGGGAGATCCAGATCAGTGGACTGAGTGAGTAAATATTGACTGGCTGCTGAAGATCAGAGCTTGGGGAACTTGTCCAAAAGGTGTTTTATAGTGTGCGTATATTGTAAAGACAGAGAGGCTAGTTGAATAAATTGATTTAATGATTGAAATCTGGTACAGTAAGGCATTTGAATGCAGGAATGGACTGGCCATAGATGCACCATGATTTGTCATTGTAGCGAAACGCTTGCGAATATCCAAATTTGGGATTTAAACCTGGATCTTTGTGATTCAATTAGAAGATTCTCTTGTTTTGACTATTTAAACATCCTATTCCAGTGGTGTTTTTTCTAATAGTTTTGTATAGTTTTGATTGTCCTACTAAGCTACAAAACAGGTATATGGGATAGTTCACCCAAAAATGAAAGCTCTGTCATCATTTACTCAACCTCAAGTTGTTCCAAACCTATATGAGTTTCTTTCTTCTTTGGAACACAAAAGAAGGTATTTTGAAGAACGTTCATTCGCCACAATTCAATTCACATGCAACATCTCTGTGAGAAATCAAGATTAACGAAAATGCGATGCAACGCCAATACATCCCAATTATTTATTTATTGTTATTAAATTGAGTTAATTGGGCTATCTCTGGACCACACTGATGACAGTCAGACTGACAGTTGAGTTGACAGATGTGAGTGTGAACATTTTTTGTTACCACGAACAAAACGGATATATTCACCTCAGAGAAGAAGGTTCAGGGATTTTATTTTGTGTCGTATTTTTGATAATATTGATTTCTCAAAACTTGTGTGCTTTTTATGGGCAAGACAGAGTGAACTGTGGCGATATCAGAGTCAAACGAACGAGACCAATGGCCAAGGTCAGGATTTTCGTTAAATAATACATTCAATTTCGTATCATATACCCCCAGAACACTTGGATATATGACATGTCACATGGGATCATTCTGAGATACTTTTGCATCTTTATAAAAAAAAGCTTGGCGCTGGTCGCTAGTCACTGCTATTATATGGACGAGGACGAGTGGGACATTTGTAAAAAAAATAAAATAAAATAAAAAACCCTACTGTGGTGGTCCATAAAAGAAAGAAGGGCATATGGCATTAGAAAAACACCAGGGTGAGTAAATATTAATGACTTAATTTTCATTTAAGGGTGAACTGTCCCTTTAAGACATATTGAAGTACAACAACAACTGACATAAAATGAACAGATACAGTAGGTAATAGTTTGTATTAAATGCATGTGCATCCTTTCCTTTGGGATTTGATGGGCCGACTGCCACAACATATGCTATTTTTGTCTCAGTCAGTCCATCCTGGTTTGATGTGATGGAGAAGATGGTGTGTTTGTATTGGTGTGTCTTGGTGCATGTCCAGGACTCACTTTTGTGGCTTGGTAGTTACAGGGACTTTGATGCCCAACTTGTCATAATGACCCAATTCTGACAGTTATATAAATATCAAGCTAAATAGTCAACTAGGCTGCCTTCATACATCACATTTCTGCGTAGCACCACGTTTCATTTGGAATAAAGCACGTCTATTGCCGTCTTATTTTAGAAGTCGTCTCTCATGTTTTCATTTAATCTTCTGGGCCAGATATTTGGTTTAGTGGTCTCGTAATCCTGTGCCACTACTACTTTGCTCTCAGCTCATCGAACGATCCGTTGCTGCGACCTCCAGGTTTCCCAGCCTCTTAAGATATGCTGTCAGTTTTTTAAATATCAGCAATATAATCTCATTATTTTTCAGTTGTGAAGTGCAATAATTGGTTATATAACATATTCAGTGTGCACAAATAGATTTGGAAACTGATTAACACGAACATGACTCTGAGCAGATTTCTCAAGCCTCGGGGGTTTAACTTATTTTGCTTTGAAGTGTAGTTTATCCATGACAGTCATTATTCTGTCATAATGTTCAGCATTTTCCTTAGAGATGTTTGATAGATTTGGTATTTCATCTTGCATTTAGTCATTTTTAAATAAGTCATCTTCTTTCATCTGTGCTTTTCAATATATCATCATTTCCCATCTCTTATGATCTCACTTTCCTTTGCATCTCTAGAGAGTACACATACGAGTGGGGTAAGATGCGTCGCCCCTTAATCTAGCAAACTGTGCATAATGTTGATCATATATTTAGAAAGAACCTGTCACCTACAGCCAGACTGAGAGATGCACATGAGAAAAGCAAAACATGTTATGCTACGAATGAACATTTTCTACATGATCGATAGGATTATTTAGGTATACATGTTCAGGTGATATCAGACAACATATTAAGGTGTTTTTATTTTTATTAACGATATTAATTAGTAATGATGTTACTCATCTTACCCCACTCTCCACTAAAATGCACAGTTCATTGACAGCAGTGCATTGCCATTTGCACAAGGAAAATGTTGCCCGTGCTCCTGCTTCTGGTAAAGTTACTGAACCTGCTGCATCCCACACTTATATTTCTAAAGGCATTCGAAACTATTATTTACTTGTCTACCTCAGTATGCTCAAATGGCAGTTTCACAGCAGCTTTTTTATTAACTAGTGACCAATTCCATAAATTATAGTTTTTTTTTTAAATGTATTCTTAAATGAATAGTTCACCCAACATTGCAAACCTGTGTGATTTTCTTTCTTCAGTCAAACTCAAAAAGAGAGAGAGAATGTTCAGTAAATGGTGACCAAATGGCTGTCAGAAAAAGAAAAAAAAAAACTCCATAAAAGTAGTCCAAACAACTCACGACCCAAGCGTGTTTTCGGAAGTCATTCGATACTTTTGTGTGAGACTGAAATTACAGTAGTTATTCTTCTCCTTTATGCTATTTGGCATGTTGTGATTGGTTACAAAACAAACAAGAACCAGTTGCGTGCAATACATGGTGTTGCCGTCATATTTCTATGGTCTGTTTTTGTCATTTTTGGTCACCTGAATGGTTTGTCTTGAATTGGCTTTTATTGTATGGAAAGGAGCAGTGTGAACAACAAACTGCTAAACATCTCTTTTTGTGTTCAACAGAAGAAGAAACATCAAACAGGTTTATATCGGCACGAGGATGAGTAAATGATTAAATAATTTCAATCTTGTGTGATCTATCCCTTTAACACAAAGAGCTGTTTTAAAAGATCTGCCATTTGTCCTCCTCGTTGTAATAACAACACTACATATTTATTAGATGCAGTCTGTCTTTTGGCTGGTTGCAAATCTGGAAACAATTCCCTAAGAGAGCTGTGAATGTTCTTTAGCTTTTGCACATTATGCAATGTAACATTCCAGCTATTTTGGCAATTTGGTCTAGACCTAAAGGATGAAACGCACCTTTCGGCACCGCATCCGATTAATCATGAAAACGGAAAATGCTCCATAAGCCACTAGCAGCACAGAGCATTATATTCTGCAGTCTTCCACTCACTAAGCAAGTGGAGCACAAGTGCCGCCTAATTTGTAAAGCAGATCCATCTGGAATCCCTCTAGGCTGCTATTTGGGATTATGATGGTTTTTAATGTGCTTACCAAAGTGACTGATTGCAATCAACCGGACAGAACTGCAAGGTTCCCATCAGACATATGATGTACTTTATGCTGATGTTGTGATTGCCATTTTGAAGTGGGTACACCCTCGACCAATCAGGGCACAGAACGCCTTTGATCCATTATTAAGTCACGACTACAAGCGCACGAGATGTCAAAGACAGCCGTCTTGAATGTTAACATGACAAACGCGGGATGGAGATCCAAGATGCAAGATTTTCATTTTTATTAAACTGTTTCTCAGACTGGCTGCCTTACTTTGATTATCCGCATGAGAAAAACATATTTAGTAAATAATTAATCATGATATGGGTTCTTATCCTTTAGATCTGTGCATAAAAACACTTGGCCATCTGTCATGAAGTGAACGGTACTGCAGTTCATTTCGGCTCTGTGCTCTCTACACTGCAGCGATCGGAGATCTCGCTTTGCCGGATAGACTTATAAAAGAGCAGATTTAATTTTCTTTAATGCACAAGTTTCTCATTCTCTATTCTTTCTTCTATTGTGTTCATTACCTTGAGATGCACACATTATTACCAAGCACATGCAGTTTTGTGGCTCCATTTTACATTAATCCAGCTGAATACAGGCCAAGGACCTTTTCACTTTTAATATTGTAACAAAAATGCTGATGTTACTTAGCAGCATCCTGTTTATGGCCTTCAGTAATTTGTTTTACGGAGGGTCAATGATGTGTAAATTTGGAGAACATGCTAATTATATTATGTGTTTTATTTTTATTAAATAAATGAGTTGATCCATTCCAGACAAAAAAAAACGTATAATATTGTAATGTTTGAATCAACGATAAGTACTTTAAATCTAATAATCAAATAAAATCTGTGCTTTTAAATGAGAAATATTCTTAGTCAAGAGAGTAAACACAGCTATGTGTTTTCTCACAGAATTAGCTTCAGGATCTAAAATACAGCGTCTGCAAAATAAATAATATCCACGGCCTACTACAAATGCTAGATTTTCGAAATCAGCTTTAATTTTAGCATACCGTGTAGCGCTGTATAAAAGCGTATCACTGTAATACATTGTTATGAACTGTTTGCTCTGCAGCCCACAGTTTCCGTATTCTAGCTGTGAAGAACTTGAAGATGAACAAAATGTTTGTTTTGGGATTAGAGATGCATAGGCAAATTAAAGCGGTGTAGACTGCTTGTGTGGAATTACTCAACAGCGGGATACAAAACAAAGACGGTGCCTTAAGAGCCTGGAGTCATAGAGGCTGACAGAGAAAGGTCTTTTTGTGCAGTAATCACTATGTGGCTGTAGGCTTTAATGTCTTGTTCAATGCCCCAGAGCGTGTGCTTTGTCACAGAGATCCAGAATTGACCCCCAGAGCGTATGTATTTACTTGAAATTCAAACTGTTGTTGTTTATGACTTTGGTTATGTTGGACGGGATTGAGGTGCAAAAACGCATTCAGTCATTCATTCTTACAAAATTGAGCCATTTAAAGGGACACGGTGTAACTTTTTTGTGTTCAAAATTTAACAAAAATTAAATGAGTCATCATTTACATTTACATTTATTCATTTAGCTGACGCTTTTATCCAAAGCGACTTACAATTGCTATACATGTCAGAGGTCGCACGCCTCTGGAGCAACTAGGGGTTAAGTGTCTTGCTCAGGGACACATTGGTGTCTTGCAGTGGATTCGAACCCGAGTCTCTCACACCAAAGGCATGTGTCTTATCCACTACGCCATCACCACCCCATCAGACATCATCAAACCTTCTTCCAATGTTAAACCTTTTCAAGCATTTTTATTTATATTTTAGACCGGGCGAAATGGTTTGGCGTAAGAGAATAGACATTGTTGCATGAATGGGTGTTGAAGATGAATATTTTGCAGATAAAGTGGTAATTATGTTTATTTGAACACAAAAAAACACGTGTCACTTCATAAAACCACTGGAGTCACATGGATTACTTTTAAGATGTCTTTTCTACCTTTCTGGGGATTGAAAGTGGTAGTTGTGTAGGCTGTCAATGGAGGGACAGAAAACTCTCAGATTTCATTAAAAGAAAGTCTTTCAGGATTGGAACGGCATGGGTAATTAATGACAGAATTAACTTCTGGGTGAATTAACCCTTTAACTTTATTTATTAAACTCGATACCAAAGTATCTATTTTACACCTCACCAGTGAAAGATAGATGGACAGATAGATCATCCTATACAGACACAGTAAAACTACACCATAAATGGTGTCAACGGCTTGAAATTAGGTCAGTATTGTTGGTCATAGAGAAGTCATATATTGCAACATGCAAATTCAAGATATTTTTCGAGGAAAAATAACTGACCTTCCTCCGGCAGATGGTGGGCTGTTTGGGTGGGACAGGGTCCCAGATGATTCTGCATGACAAAGACGCATATTTGACATGACATCATTGCCTTTAAATTCTGGGTCTGATTTTATGCTTCAGTGGCCAGATATCTGAGCAATGCTTGACAAACAAAAGCGGTGAACTATGGCATATATTGTCTACCAAGCAAAAATCGCTTAGAAGCTTTAATACGTTTGTTTTGTTCAAAACCCTAAACCAAAAGTATGAGCATCAGAAAATCAACACTAATAATGTCATTTACTTTCCAAAAATGGGTTGGTTGCCATAGTTCCTGTCCTTTTTGGTATCTCTATTTTAACCACTTCCAGGCCCAATTTCTCATTGTTGTAATTTTAGGAATGGAAACCTTGAAGTGACGCACAAAGATTCAATTTCTATATTTAGATTAAGCAACCTGAGCTCATCAAGATCTTTTGTACAGTCAGTGCAAAGGAAAAGGCTCATTCATTTGCAAAAAGACTTTACCATTTATGGGAAACCTAGACATTTTCACTTTTTCACTTCTTACATGATACACTTTCAAGATGACATAAATGAAATCATCCTGTTGTGTCTGTTCCTGGAGTACTCTGGGTTCGGGCCGAATACCGAGCTCGGAGCCGTCCCCCCGGACAGCACGCCAAATACGCATTAAACTTTACTCCTTCTAATTGTATGTAATGTGAACTCGTGAAGTCTGTTCTGTGTGTGTGCTGAAAAATGTATGTGTAAATAGGAGAAAAAAAAAAAACCAAGGGGATCGGACTGATCCACAGAGTAACCCCTTAGTGCAGTCTAGACAATGGGACGCTGATACGTGTCGATCCGCCCACACCCAATTTCATTGGTTTTACAGCAGAAAAACTCAGAAAAAAGAGTTCATTTTACAGCAGAGCTGAGACACGAGCATGCGCGTTCCTTTATGTATGGCTTAATGAATGATCTATTCATATTCATAGCAAATTCAGTTAGGATTAAGTGGGTAATGTTTTGTTGAACTTAAGACTAGGGCTGTCACTTTTGAGAAAAATCAAATTCGAACGGATATCAAATATCAAGCAATGTATTCGAATATATTCGAATTTCTACGAAACTAAAAGGACTGCGCATGTGCAATGACGTATTACGCACGGAGCGAGCTGTTCTTCCTGTTGAATAGAGTGTCATAAATGAGTGTTCCGTTATTAAAAAATTCTTATTTCACTCAGCGTCTGTGAAGTGAAGCAGGACAACGTCCCACCAGCGCTTGTTTCAGATGATCATCCACGGACGACTGGTTTTGGGCGCAGGGTTTTACTGCGTGATCAATATAAGCAAGCAAGCAGCACGGCAAATCATGCTCATCGTCTCCAAATCATGACCAGAGACGGATAAATATCAAGTCTGCTGTTTAAAACAAATAAAGAACCAATAGAGGAGAATAGTTATGCGCGAACAGCGGCATATTCGTGCAGTGTGCGCATGTCAAAAAATCAATTCGGATTTGAATCTTGTGACATATAACGCGCACATTACTTTATGTACTTAAGAATAATTAGTTAGATGAAGTTACTGTACAAACAAACGCTTGGTGATGGCATCTCCGGGTTCTTCATGCATAACAGAGCTGTGCGATATGTGCTGGCGCTGCTCGCATATTAATTCATGGCCACAATATATAGACCTATATCAAGTGTTTTGTGATGCCTAAATTCACTTAGCTTGTTGGTTCCAGCTTTATACATTTAAACATTTTGTGTCAAATTATTAGAATTATTTGATAACCATTAAATGTAATGTAATCTTTAGCAAATCTCAAAATATACATTTTTCATACTGTACATTACAATGTTGTGATGCCTAGATTTACTTGTAGTATTTAAAACGTCTTTCTAATGTAACCCCCGTTCCTTGAAGGTGGGAACGAAGACGTTACGTCAGACTGGCGTCATGGGGTCTCGCCTGGGTCACCTCCAAGTGGTAACAAAACGAGCCAATGGACATTGGCCAGTGAGATTTGCATGCCGAGTCACACCTACACATATGGGCATAAATATGACCGGCATTACTCACTTCATTCATGTTTTGCTGAGGAGCAGAGACAGGGATCCCGGCCATTTAGCAGGGGTTCAGGGCTGTGACAGGGGGGATGTAACGTCTCAGTTCCCTCCTTCCGGGAACGGGGGTTACATTAGTAACCTAGACGTCCCCACTCAGTCGGTCACGTTCGACGTTATTTCGGACTGACGTCAGGGGGTCCCTACGGAAAGCGCCATAGCCACTGAACTGTGTTACAAGTGTTGGAGACACAGATGCTGGCAAGCTTCCACGTGCCCTTTTTGACAATGTCGTAACCTACCCAGCGCCCCAAGTATGGAATTACTGTTGGTACAATTGTAGCTGCTGTTTCTTTATCGTGAGATTTCACTGGGAAGAGTGCTACGGATCTCAGTTCCCATTGTTTTCCAGCCATGACCAGTGTTGTTAACACTGGGGAAGCGTGCCCCTAATCCCTGCTGTGCTATCCAGTTCTGAAGTGTCTCATATGCATCAATCCGAGCGGCGTGACTGAGGCTGCGGATGCCATATGCCCCATGAGCCTCTGAAATTGCTTCAGTGGTTTAGCAATGAGTTCAGAAAAACTCAGAAAAAAAGAGTTCATTTTGACGTCCAACTCCACACCGAGAAAAGAAATGGCAAGGTGTGACTCGGCATGCAAATCTCACTGGCCAATGTCCATTGGCTCGTTTTGTTACCACTTAGAGGTGATTGGGCTCCCAGGCGAGACCCCATGACTTCAGTCCGACGCAACGTCGAACTGAATGGGAATAGTTGATTTTTTTTATTTTTAGTGTTTTATTTTTTTTATTTTTTTCATAACATGAAAATAGTTGTTAGCTTTTAGTTTGTTGGTGCCAGCACTTTATAAACTTCAAATTGTTGTATATTGCCATGTCATCACTTAAAGGTAGGGTATGGGATTTGCAAAACGGCTGTCAGATTTTGAAAATACACAACTCAAAAGGGGAAGTTAAACTGTTTTATTCACACAATTGTTGTCATAAATACACAAGCCTGTTTTTGTTTTGATTGTCAGAATCTATCGTACATGACGAATCCACTCAAGGGCTGAGTGGATAGATAGCAAAAAGAGCCAGATTCAAACCCATGTCTCCCACATAAGCACCATGGCTTAATATGCCAGGCTACTAGGCCACAGCTCCGGTGGTCCAGCTTTCTAAAATGAAATAAACAGAGGTAAGGAGCACAGGGATTGGATATCTCTGCCTCTGAAGAAAGAAACAAAGAGTTGAGAGAGGAATATTGTGTGTTTGTATCTACTCAAAGAAGATGTAGAATCTGACCTCTCGTAGGAGTCTGTTGTAGCGAATAGGAGATATTGATTCTTGGCTGGCATCACACGTGGTTTCCCTCTCTGTGTCCAAAGCGTTATCACGGCTCTCCGCCTTAGTCTATTTGAGCCGAAGGCCTCTAGCACCAAACAACTTTCCAATGGAGGAAAACTTTCAGGCGATCGATACGCTGCTCAGCTGTCCTCAGCGAGGGCAGTGGTGTCAGCTGTGATTATGCTGTCAAAAAGAAACCGCTGAAACTCATTGGAATGTTTTATTAACCTCCTCTCCAGTGAAAACAAATCAATATGGTGACATATTCCCACCTTATCAGAGAATATTAACCATATCGTACAGAAGATGTGGGTCAGACCTGTGGAAGCCTGTTTCCGCCTCAGAGTTAAAATAAAGGTAGTTGTGAATTAATTTCTTGTAATTGTAACTTTATATCTCACTACGTGACTATATCTCGTAATTATGACTTAGTTTATTGTAATTGTGACTTTATATCTGGCAACAAAACAATATCTGAGACATTGGGTGCTTTTCAATACTCAAATTGATGGTTCCTCGCAGGCCCGGCTCCAGATATGAGATGAAAGGTGGGCCAAGTGATATTCCAGGTGGGCCGGTCAGGAGGGGGAGGGGCGGGAGGGGTAATACTTTAGTCTCACATATCTGTTGATGTCTGTTGATATAATTTTAATATCATGCATTTAAGGCAATTGTTAGGGTGTTTGTTTGTTATTGTTGTGTTTGTGTTTTCTTCATTTTTAAAATGTTTTGTACATTACTATTTAGTGACTTTATTTATATAACTTTATACATGTTTAACATGTTTATTTTTACATTCTCTCTTGCTGCATTTGTAATATTTTTTTGACCTCTTAACAGATCTTGTATCAATTAAGTAACTATAGATTTGATATAGGAGCAGATCTTTTAAAATAACTATTTACATCAACTAAAACAAACTTGTTACTAACTAAAAATGTTAAAATGTTCTTCTTTTTTAAGATTTTTTGTATATATTTTGGAACTATATATTTAGTAACTTTATATATATATAGATAAACATGTTTAACATGTTTATTTTTACAGTCTCTCTTTTTGCATTTGTAATATTTTTTTGACCCCTTAATAGATCTTGTATCAATTATGTAACTATAGATTTGATAAAAAAGGGCATGTATTTTAAAATAACTACATCAACTAAAACAAACTTGTTAAAATGTTAACATGTTCTTCATTTTTAATTTTTGGAACTATTTAGTAACTTTAAATTATATAAACATGTTTAACATGTTAAACACTATGATATAGTGAATGACTACATTTTTTTATGTGGAAATTATCTGAATTGAGAGAGTTCGGGAACCGGATGAACTAAAGCTCTGTGAAGTACAAGAAAATAAAATAAATTAAAATGTTCAAACTAAATTCTAAACTTTAAATAAAACAAAAGAAAAGTAGATAAGTGATAAGTCCGTGGAAAAACACAGCTCATTCGCGTCTGTCAGCGGCCGTCCACTCCTCTCAGCCACTCACCGAACAGGGCAGACGCAGCGAGAGTGACGACAGGGAGAAAGCAAGAGCTCGCGCTCGCAGGACAGTACTGGCAACATTTGGAGGTTACTGAGGTTTGTCCAAAAAGTCGCTAAATTTGTCGCTAGTCGCTTTTTTGAAAAATGATGCTAAAGGGGTCTGAAAAGTCGCTAAAAATAGCGACAAAGGTGCTAAGTTGGCAACACTGAGTCTGTCTCGGAGGGGAAAAAGGACGGGGTTGGGTAGAAAATAACGTATCTCGAGCTGAATTGAATATAGCACCAATTTTGTGATTGGCTGTCATGTGGTGTGGGGCCAGGGTGGGCCAAGCTTCTGATTGGGTGGGCCAGGCCCACCCTGGCCCCCCCGTGGAGCCGGGCCTGGTTCCTCGTTTCCTCCCTCCTCCAGCCCCTGACCCGGAAACTGTTTGAATTCAGCCATCTTGAAGGGCATCTCAATTTTCTAATTGCACCGTGAGTTGGCGAGGAAGCTTCCTGAGGAGTCATGAGCGAGGAAACACAGGTGTATCCTTCCCTCGCATCCTAAGGAGGTGGAGCTAAGACGCTAGGAAAGGAAATGAGGATGCACAAATAAGAAATGAGAAGCATCATTTGTTTCTTGCAATTGCTTTGCTTCTCGTAATTGTGACTTTGAATCGCAATATGTGACTTTATATCATAATTGTGACTCGAAATTGTGACTGTTTGTCTCACATTGTGACTTTATTTTTAAACTTTGTCGGCTGAAGACCCAAGTTTGGTTTGAAGACGAACAATCTACCAGGCACAATTTTCTCTCACCATTCCTGATTTCTAACACACACACACGACGTTCGGTGTGATCTTGTGGCTGTCAGAGCAGAAATGAAAGCTGCTGCTGCTCTCCTTGTTTTTCCGTCGAGTTCGTATGTAAATGGTGCAAGCTTATTTTGTCCATTAGATCGAAAGATCTGAAAAAAGCCCATACATTTACCACCCATAGACCCTCCCCTCAAAGAAATCAGGAGGGAAGTGGTTGAAAGTGGACAAAAGAGACGGATTTAGACACCAGGTGTAAACGGGTATGTGTCTGCCTCGTCTACTTGTGATCCAATTGACTGAAATGCATCTTAATACCAGGTGTAAACCTTAGTCGGAATTGTGACATTAAATCTCAAATGTGATAATCTAACAACTTTATATCTCAGAATGTGACTTTATGGTGACCGTGATTTCACCAAATACATCTTTGTTGATCCTGAAACAACATTCCAATCAACCAATCAGGTTTGAGGGACAAGTTTACAGTTTATGTTGAGATTAAGCTCATTATCAGGGTTAGGTGTTTCTACATCAGTGTTTTTCACCTATTGTTTCCCTCTGATTTTAGGGATAACTTATGGGTAGGGTTCAGTATAGGGGTAGGAATATTTTCACACCAAATATACAAAATATGTTGATCCAGGAACATGTCTAACTTGGCAAAATCACGGTGACCGTAACGGTATATCTCAGTGTCACCAAATCTTGTAATTTTGACTATATCTTTATATCTATATCTCACAATTGAGTACTTCCCATAGTAATTGTGTGACTTTGTATCTCAAAATGTGACTTGGTTTTTAAAAAAAAACCGTTTATTTCAGCCTTCATACCGACCTCTTTAGATAGTCTAAACCCGATCGCACACAATCACCATGTCCCATCTCATCTCTGTGCCTGTTTGTATATGTACGTGTGTCTTTGAATGTATTGACTGGTTAATAAACAAGCATCTGTCATCACTTGTGGAGAAGTGGCTGAGAGATGACACAAAGCGGCGTCCTCTGGGATCGAGAGAAAGTGAGAGTGTGAGAAAGAGAGAGTGTTTTTAACAGCTGTCCGACTCTCTCTCACCCTCACGTCATGCCTTTGCCCATTGTGTCATCCATCGTGCTGACGAATGAAGCGACCGCGTTCTCTCACGAATCAAAGCTTTGTCCTCCTCCACAAAATCTCAGCTGTGACCTCAGACTCTCTCCTTGTAATATTAACTGAGTCATGAAGATGTATTCTCAGCAGATATGCCTCTTTTTCACAGGCCGAGCAACAAGAGAAGTGATCTGAGATCAGTTGAAACGCCTCCTGCATTCCTCAACCCAATTTCAGCACTTAATAATTTTCTGCGCAGCCGTTGCGTGCAGATTTTTCTCATACCATCTTGGATGCTGCTGTTTTTTTCAGTCACCCACACGAATTTCATTTCTGAAGGGTTATACCAAGGTCACTTCTTCTGCTTCACTATAACTATGGGTTATTGTTACTCCTGTCTGCTGTATAATTTTCATCCTCGCATTCCAAACAATCAGAATGTCAAGCTTCTCAACGACCAGAATACTTTTAAAACAAACTCATCAAATCTTTCCGTAGAACATCAGTGTTCTCCAGTGTGTAAGACTATAGGGAGCTTGTCAACCTATCACTGTTGCCATTTCAGATGTGCCATTTTTAAAAAATATTGTTTTAATGTAGTTTTACATATTCATACCTAAAAAGTAAATAGTTTTTAAATGCTATTTTTGTCTTTTTAAAATAAGAAATTTAACCTTTTAAATTAACCTTATTTAGTTATGTTACATTAGACATTTGAGAGAATAATTGGCACAGTAATCTAATTAATCTGTTGAAGATGTAATTAGCAGCTTTTAATTAATTACTTTTTTAGAGTCACTTACCCAACACTGTTTACTACTTGCTATTGCTAGGCGTCTTGCTAGTAAGTGTTTAAAAGAGAGCATTCATTTCTATGCCTGTATGTAAAAGATAAGTCAGTTTTCATGAAATAACACTTAAAATAATACAGTAAAATAATAAATATTGTTAAAAAATGTTAATACTTTTAATTTATTGTACATTAACAAATACAGTCCAAAAAGTCTTGACTCCTGTAAATTCCTCTATTGCTTATTTATGCTGCTAATGATAATTTTTGTTATAATTTTTTTTTATATTAGTTTAACAGTGTGCCAATTTTAAACTAATAAACTAATGAAAAACATTTTTTTTGGACTTACTAAATATGCCTTAAAATCACCAAAAATGTATTTTATGGGGTCTTTAAAATGTCTTAAGATTGAGCTTGACTCCAGATTCCAGAACATGCCTATACATACATAGATATATATAATATATATATATATTAGTGCTTTCAAATTGAATACTCGCATCTAACATAAAAGTTTTTGTTTACATAATATTTGTGTGTGTGTATATATATATATATATAGATATATATATATATATATATATATACATATATATATAACATTTATTTATAATATGTGTGTGTGGTTGTATATACTATATAAACACACACACAGACACATTATATATATATATATATATATATATACACACACACAAATATTATGTAAACAAAAACTTATATATATATATACACACATACATATATATATAACATTTATTTATAATATGTGTGTGTGGTTGTATATACTATACACACACACACACACACACACACATTATATATATATATATATATATATATATATATATATATATGATGTATAATATGTTAACAAAAACTTTGTTAGATGTGATTAATCGATTTGACAGCACTTATATATGTGTATGTGTGTGTGTGTGTGTATATATATATATATATATATATATATATATATATATATATATATATATATATATATATATATATATATATATAGTATATAAATATATTAATTTATGTTTTATTATGATGAATTTTTAGTCAAGCAATATAACTTTGTTTATAACAGAAGTGATATTACTTTAAATATCTTATTTTAGCATAATTTACATTATCTTAATATAACTCCTTAACGTGTTACTTTGTAGGCAAAGTGTATAATTTACCTATTTAGGGTAATGATATTGTGAGACCCCGACATAAGTCATTTTTAATTAGCCTATTCATTTCCAGCTAGACTTGGCCGGTCATTGTGCGCTCAGAGTGCCCGCTGCTACTTGCCGTCTTCACTCTTGACACTGATGTGTTCACAAGGTCAACAAGTTCACACTATGCCAACTAGCAGGAAGCATCTGGTGTGAACAAGCTGGCCTTTTTGGTGGTGTGTCCAAAAGCATCTGTATCACGCACACTCACCCTCAGCCACTGCAGTACCGTTGTTTGCGGTCAGGGGGCGATATCAGACCTCACTATCTACCCAGCAAATGAGAATACTGGCTTCATTGTGATAGGCTCTCTTCTTGCAGAACCTTTTTTCCCTCTCTCTGTTGTCTCCCGACTGTCGACGACTCCGTCTCTTCTCATCCTCCTGCGTTCCCTCTCTCCTCTGGATTAAATTAGCTGCAGAACGGGAGACTCCATCACTACTGCATCCATTGATTATATAAAGGACTAGTTAAAAAATGTGATTGAATGCATAAAGGGGAATAGCAAAAAAGGATTTTTGGAAGGGGTGAGTAGATCCAAGCTAGTGACAGAGGAGCACATCATCTGGACCGCTGGAATTGTGATTGGGATACAGTAGTTTTTTTGGAAAGAGGGGGAGGAGAGAGCCATTATAATTATGGATGATGACAAGTGAGATATTTATTTAGGATTGCTGACTGGAGAGATGTTACTTGTGAGATGTTCCTTTTTTGTAATTTCCCTGGAATGGTGTGACGGCATTCCGGTGTGTCCTTTCCGCCGCAACAGCTGTGCAAGCTTGATTGTTGCATTTTTTCCCCCCGTTTTCCACTCATGCAATGTCATGCAGAGATTTGTTATTAGAAATTTTTGACAATAATGATTCTTCTAGCTATATGAAAATTATGGTGATGTTGGAAAGGAAAACTGGTTAAGACATCTTCCATGAATGGATTTTGGAGTACCAGGTTTTTGCCTTTGTCAACCGGTGACAATGAGATGTAATGTATTTTGAACTTGTGAAATGGTGTGCAGGCTCATGCCAGATGCTTATATTCTCAAAGGATCTTCTCACACACAAATGTGTGCTGGATTTTTTAATTTACAAGCATGCATCCCAATGTATCCATGCTCAGCTGTGCCGAATGGCCAAGGTTATGATTGGAGCAGAAAACAAAAGGTAGATCTGCCTGGCTCTCTTGAGGCACAGTAGTGCGACATGATTTGTCATTTTTCTGTCCTTTGTTCACCTTAGAGAAATGGTAGAAAGCACAAGTTCTCAAGCTACCTTTTATTTTCAGCATTTGCCTTGGTGTCTCTTAGTGCCTCTTGCTTAAGATGTTGTTAGGGTACCTTTGGAGCTATGTGATAAACACAAGTCAGACAACGCAGACAGTCGGATGCATCAGTAAAGTGTATCTTTAGGGAATCATTTTGTGCTAAATACATTTATGCATAAATGTCACAGAACCATTGAAGCCAACTACAAAAGTCAGCTGAATGAATGTGACAACTTCAGGCTCAACAAATGGGACGTGCTAATGCTAAGTGACACATGCTCTATATGGGATTTCATGAAGTGTCTGAAGGGCTTGAAAACAAACAGAATTTGCTAGGACCTAAGAGTGAACCTTGTGGAACGTTGCTCAATCAAATATACCAGTTTACATTCAAACAAACAACTTTGTCTATTGTAGACTCTATCTATCTATCTATCTATCTATCTATCTATCTATCTATCTATCTATCTATCTATCTATCTATCTATCTATCTATCTATCTATCTATCTATCTATCTATCTATCTATCTATCTATCTATCTATCTATCTATCTATCTATCTATCTATCTATCTATCTATCTATCTATCTATCTATCTATCTATCTATCTATCTATCTATCTATCTATCTATCTATCTATCTATCTATCTATCTATCTATCTATCTATCTATCTATCTATCTATCTATCTATCTATCTATCTATCTATCTATCTATCTATCTATCCCTACCTTACCAACAGGCCTGTGCATCCTGTAAGGCAAACTCCAAAAAATTATGAGGGGGAGCTACACACTTTAAATTAATATAATTTTTTAGGGGTATCTCAGGTTCTGCATTTACCAGTTAATTTACTTTGTGTTTTTATTTACCTTTTACAGGAGGTGTTGTAGATAAAGATCTCCGCCATTATCTCAACCTACGGTTCCAGAAAGGTTCAGTGGACCACGAGCTTCAGCAAATCATACGTGACAACCTCTACCTCCGGACTGTGCCGTGTGAGTGATCCATACATTTTGAGAGTCCATTTTTACTCTTGCCAAATAGTCTGGGTTTCTTAGCGTTGGTCTTTGTCATATCCATAAAATAATACGGTGATGTCCTGATTAACCTGATGAGGATCCTATTCCAGAATGTCCGAACCAGGTGTGATGCAATAATAGTAAGATATAAGTTACAACCCAAAAAAGCTGTGTTTGCCATCGGACCGCAACAGTCGACAAGCGGCAGGGCATTTTGATGATCTTTTGGTTTCTGTTTCTGTCGCCCACTATGAAATCTCCAAAATTCTGCACTTCATGACTATGGATTAAACATCTACTATCTTCTATGCAGTTTTGTATTTAGCGTGGAAAGAAAAATTGCTTGTCACATTGTGCCAAACAGGACATAGGAAGTTTCCTTTTTTGTATTGTAGTGTTTTTGGTGATATTTTACTTGTAAAACATTCTCCTGGTCTGATTATATATTAATGGAGCTTTTTTTTGTGGTGTACTTGCAGCTAAAATGAGCCAACCTGCAGTATTGAGGAAGTTGTTATTGTTGTGTGGGGTTTTATAGGAGAGACATGGAGACAAACCTACCCTGATATGTCTGGGTACCATCTCAATGTATGATGCAACCAGATAGAAAGAACCAATATGGCTTATTTTGGTTTAAAGCACTTTGAATGTATTTTTTCACTGCCAGACGTAATGAGAAAAAATGTAATTTTGTGGAAAGCACCAGTCTCCAGTTTGAGGTAAACGACAGGAATGATAGCGGTGTTTCGAAATCATGTAACAAATTTGACTTGTACCTCAGTTTGTAAAAACAAACAGAAATGTGTTGACAGTGATGCACTGAGACGTCTGTGGAGTAAACGTACAATGCTTACAAAAAGCACTTTGTCTACTAGCTTAACTAGGATTATTTCTCTTACGTCTCTTATTAGTCCACACATTTAAACTGGATTGATGCTGTCAGTCCCAAATCTTGATAGATATCAAGATATTGCGACTGGCAAGGTTGTGATTTCTGCCGGCTAGCGGAGGCAAGCTAGGCAGCAGTTGCTAATGTTAGTTAGCTGCCTATTTGAAGTTAGTTATTATGGCTAGTTGTTGCATTTGAACAGAAAAGACTCATTGTCATTGCCCCCCCCCCCCCCCCCCCCCTCCTTTCTATATTCTTTCTAGATGAGCTTGAGATTCATATGAAAAAAAATAATAAGAAACATATTTCATATATATGCATATATAACACATATTTCGGCAAACCATGATGCTGGAAAAGTTAGCAGTTACCATTTATACATATATGTATGTGTGTGTGTATGTAGTATGTATGTGTGTGTGTATGTATTTATGTGTTTGTGTGTGTGTGTGCGCGTGTGTGTGTGTGCGCGTGTGTGTGTGTGCGCGCGTGTGTGTGTGTGTGTATAGAGAGAGATACAGATTTTCACATAGCTCGTCTTCTTTTCCTCAAATCAAAACAAAAACAAATTGCAAAAGAACGATGCTTCGGTCAACTCTCTTCACCCACTTCACTTGTTCTTCCTTTCCTTCCTGTCTCTCTCTTTCTCTTTCTCTCTCTCTCGCTCCCTCTCATCCTCAGCCTAGGGTTTCCAAGGCAACCACCATTTCCTCTCCAGGCTGGCCTGCTGATGTTTCCCCCTCCCCCTTCATAGTGGTTCACAAACACATCACAATCACCAACCGGCTGGATGAAATGATGCCTTTGATTTATGCCTGTGCAGCGCAGTCATGAGCGTGTATTTCTGGAGCTATTTCTCCCATACTGAGAGTCATTAGTGTAACTGAACAGCTTTCTATGAGATGTTTTGGAGGCTGAATTGGAAGAGACAAGACGAGATAAAGCGATGTTAAACTGTTCATTTGTCTCGTGAATGTTAAAACAGAGGAGAGTTAGAACATGACCTGGGTAACTGAATGTGATAGCGTTGCTTTATTAAAAACATGCCAGATAGAGTTTGATTGTAGAAGAAGTAAGAAATGGGTGCTGTCGGGATATTATTAGACTACATGGGGGTTTAAAATTGGTAATAGACTTTTGTTTCCCTCCATTTCGGTGCAGAAAAGTGTTCTTCATGGTTAGTTGTCCAGCTCTTTGGAAATCATTCACTTGTAATTTTTATTTACTGACCTTAATTTTTCACACTATACAATGTCTTGGACTTTGAACCGGATGTGCCAATGCCCACTACTATAGTGCTGAGAATGCAACCTGCATTTGCAATGTGCACTGAATTTGTGGACTGATTTTGGTGATGAATTATGCATCAGTTTGGGTTTGTGTAGCTAGAAGCGTTTGTGTTCACATGCTTGTTTCGGGCCGTTCAGACTCGAATCCTGCTGGTCATGCCACACAAGGTGTAACTACAGTACATTAGATATCTGATGTGTAACTTCACTCTCAGCTGGAGATCGCTGCATTGACATGGCTGATTTCACAAGTCTCTTCACTGTCACTATTAGTTGCCACACACACGCTCAATAATTTCATAACTGGGTTTATAGAACAGTCTTTGCCGTTTACTATTCATGACAAGTGTGCTTGTCTGCTAAATTTTTAAATATGTTTTTAATTTAGGTTTTAGACTGAGCTTAAACTGTTAGACAATTATTTTGCACAACTGCTTTTGGATGTTGTATCGCGTTTTGCGCAGTTATTTTAAACATTTTATTAAGATGCTAAAAATAAACCAACTTTTAAAAATGCAGCAGTGCGAGCCCGTTCTCATCCTTTGGCGTCATATAGGTGACGCTATATGACAAAACGTCAAAATACTACGCACATGGCACCTTTTAGCGTGAATATAACACCGAACCCAAGGCGTCATAAAGTTGACTGGCATCCTTTAGCGTGAATATGAGACGCAGACCCTACCCCACACCTAAACCTACCCATCACTTCGCGTGTTATATTCACGCTAAAGGGTGCCATGTGCGTAGTATTTCGACGTTTTGTCAGGCGTCACCTATATGACACCAAAGGATGAGAATGCGTTGGCAGTGCGTATTATGTAAACGTCCCCTAAGACACCCATCCATCCGTCCATCCGTCCGTCCATCCATCCATCTGTGTATATAAATGTGTGCTTTATTTAAAATTAATTACATTGATGCACAATATTTATTTGAAATTCTCTACAAATATTTAGCTTTTTATTTGTGCGTTGACCAGTGATATTATGCCTTAAAGTTTTACCATATATTAGTTATTATTTGATTGGAGTGCCAAAAGTTAAGACATTTTTAAACAAAATTTAATTAAAAATGCAAAATAACCAATTTTATTTCCAAAATGAGGACTGGAAGCCACTCGCATGCATCCTGAGGAAGTCATGTGACAACAGTGTAGCACTACAGTTTGAAATGGCATTTTTAACGAATAATAGGTGCGATACAGTATAAACTGCACGCTATTCAGTAAATATTTTTCGGAACACACTCTTTTTCCTCTCTGATTTATGCCCTTTTGGATTAATCAAAAAATTGGAGTCAATGAAATTGAAATTGAAAACCCTTATATTAGAGCTCAAGGGGTTGCTGGTTTGGTTTCTTACAACACCACTTCACTTGTAATTTCACACAAAATGAAATTACAAGTGAAGTGGTGATTACAAGTGAATCCAACCCCCCCCCCCCCCCAGCTCTCAGATTCTCTTCTATTTCAATTTTTCTCTTCCGCATTAGCTGTTATTTCCACCAACCAAACAGTGACAGTGCAAAATCATGCTTTAGTCTCACTCGAGGCTGTGGCACTGTCGGATCACGTCTGTCACTTTGATGAGCGGATGACAGAACGCATCACGAAAGGGCCTGTCCGTCCGCAGGGCAGTCGAAGCCCTGTATTGTACAATTAGACTTTCATATTCGTTCTCTAACCCCCACCTCGTATCCTCTACATCCAGCCAAATGCAATTGTTGCGTCCTGCTGGTAGCGCGCGCCTTACTGCTTAGCAAAACCCCATTAGTATCTGTCAGCAATCAACCAATGATATATAATCATTTTAGACAGTTAGCTTTTTGTAAAGTGCATCGACGGAAAACGAACAGACATTTGTGTGACTGTAACAGGTTGTTTTGATGGGTTTTCTATATTTCCTATGCTTCTAAAGGCTCTTTCACATGCATCGTGACATTGTTTTCAAATGCAGTGAACACTACACATTGTTGATCAACTGTCGTAATGCAAAGCTTAAAGTTCAGCCTCCGTTTTTTGACTGTTTGCACTAACTTTCCTCAAAAAAGTGAACATTTTGATTGTAGTGCCTTACAGTGCTGGAAAGGTGTCGACTCTTTAGGTGTTGCTGTTCTTTAGTTGAGAGCTATATAGAAATGCACAGAGACTCATTATACATTCTGCAGGTGTACATTGCTGAACTGTCAAGTGAACAAAATATGGGCTTGTAGATCCCACTGGGAGACACTTGAGACAAAAAAAATTGGCAACTCCTGATCGCAGAGACAAACCTGTTGTTTAATCAGCGTTGAGAGGAATATGGACATTGCAAATTCATGCTGCATTTTGAACTTTTTAAAAACTGTAGTTTGTGAACTGAAGATGATAATGGGATCACTGTTGCACCTCAAGGCACAGCTTCATGTGTTTGCACACACAGGTAATTGCGCAGACAACTGCACACACACCAGACCACTGAGTGAAACAGTGAGGTGTGCTCTATCCAACCGTGAGCCTCAGATTTTTCCTTGCCCACTTAAAGCTTCATAAAATGAACAAGCAGGACATCTGAGTCATCCATTCCTGAATCATTGCATCAATTTCTACTGTCTAAATGCTTTAAAAATCATCCTTTTACCATCAACTGGCCTCATTTAAAACCGATTCCGAGCATAAGTGGACGTTTCTTTTGAACGTCAGAGGCGGATTTAAAGATAAGTGTGGCGAAAGAATATCAAGAGTTTGTTCACCTTTTTTGAGGCTAGACTATAAACAACATGGTCCAGTGGCGGTAAATGTCTAATTGAGCATGTCATTGATTCATTGAGTTATTGATTCATTAGATTCGTTCAAATGGCTAATTCATTCAGGAATTAAGTAAATGGCTCTCTTTATGAATTGGCCATTTGAATCATTGGTTCGCTTGATTCGTTCAAAATGTGGATTTATTCAGTAATGAAACACTTGTTGAGTGTTGCTTGAAGGTGCTCAACAGTTCTGCTATGGCTTTATAAGTAATATTTTCGTTGACAAAATTGAGCAAAAACAGACAATATTATCTACACAATAGGCTTCATCAAACAGTGAGTTGTTGCCCAGCCTCGATCATGTTCGTCACCAATCAACTGTATGAAATGTACGGCGGGACGGGTGCGTATATATATATATATATATTAGTGCTGCACGATTAATCGTTTTGCAATCGTAATCGCGATGTCAAGCCTATGCGATTATTTAACGCAAAATACTGCGATTTTATATGAAATAAACAAATTAGGGCTGTTAACGCAGCATCTGTTATTTTTTGTCATCCTTTGGCTAGTGTTACATGATCCCGCTCTTATTCACGCGAATGCTTTAGTTTAAACCATTCAGCCAGTCAAAAGAGAGCGCGCTGCCTGTGAATGTCCTGACTGAAAGACGCGCGCCAGTATCATGCGCATGCACAGACCGCGCGCCAGAATACAGTTCTCTTTCCGCTTGAAGTGAACGAACAATAACACACACAATTATGCACAAATATCATTATATATATAAATATCAAATATCAATATATCAATATATATATATAGTAGGCCTATATGATTCAGGATAATTGGGGATTTAATTCTACCCAATCCAGTTTTTCCTGAAGTGCCACAGCATCAGATTATGGCGACACTAGATAAATGCTTTATGGGCATTTTAAAAGAAAAATACTCAATGTAGAAATCCGGAAATCACTTTATTCTCTGTATAGACTCACAGTTACATGGCTTTGTGTCGTGAGCCTGCTGTTGTAGTTCTGCTACTGTGTCGCTTAAACGGGTTTAACGGAAACCCTACCACTGCACTTCTGGAATGTTGGATTTTCTTAGCAACAACAACAACAACAACAACAAAAAAGCCCTGTTTGCCCACTTTTAAGTTTGCAGAGATTCCAGCTTCCGGCAAAAGTCGATTGCATAACATCCGTGCTGTTTACAGATGAGATGACTCACTGTTGAGACACTGAGAGCATTTTGAGCTGTCGTCACTGCAGCCGCTTTATACATATGTGGGAAATCAAGGTAATAAAGCATCGCGTTACGGTGCGACATCCTAAATATTGAAAGAATGATATCTGAGTCCATGCAAGTGCTCTTCGATGCAAACTCGAGTGAGGCCGTCCGAACCGCGCTGGCTTGTGGCTGTGTTAGGTGACAGAATGAAAGTCTTAAATGTCCTTTCAATCCACCAGGGACTCTCTCTCTCCGACGTCATCCTGATGTATGAGTCTCCTCATCCTTCATGGCAGGCAGGCAGTGCACTCAGTTAGGGATGGGAATCTGCGATACAGCCAATAGACACTGGTGCTGGATCTGGTCAGCCGAGGCATAAATCAAAATGAAGGCATTGAGGTTTGGGATTATTTACGCTTTTTCGAACGTATATGAGATGGAGACTATAAATTCTTGTTGCATGAGAGGTGAATAAAAGGTGAAATAGAATGGGTTTTGAAAGAAATCTGAGTTTTCTGAGTGTGTGTAGCCTACTAGTTTGTGATGTCAGTTTTTGAATAATATGCCAGTGTAGCTTGTTACTGACAAATACAAGCCATTGAGGCGCACTGCAAAACAATCTCTTTTTTTTTTTCTAGTAAAAATATCTAAACTATGGCAGTCGGTGGAGAGGGAGAGGAAGAGTGGATTTATTCATATTTGATATTCCAGATAAAAACATTACAATTTTGAAATATTATTACAATGAATTTTCTATTCAATTCCTGTGTAATCTGTTCCTGTGATGCAAAGCTGAATTTTCAGCATTATTTCGCAGGGTTCAGTGGCACACGATCCTTCAGAAATCATTCTAATGCTGATTTGTGCTCAAGAAACATTATTTAGGATTTATTTGTTAAAACATAAGGTTGCTGTATGAATATGTATATATAAACAATCTTATGTTTTAATATATATTCTGTTAAAATCATATTTTTAAAACAAAATAAAATTTTACTTTGAAATCGAAGAATGACATTTCAAACGAACATTACATCATTTAAAAAATTGCATTATTTATAAATAGCATTATTTTTGTTTGGAATGTCGCTCTTCGACTTCGCTTTAAAGGGGTCCTATTATACCCTTTAATGAAGTCTTGATTTTGTTTTTGGGGTGTACTAGAATATGCATTATTGCTTTCATGCTTGATTGTTAAAAAAACATTATTTTTCACATATTTTACATTATTACATATCCCTTCTTCCCAGTCTGTCTCGAACGAGTCATTTAGTTCTGGTTTCGATGAAGCCCCTCCTTCGAAATATAAAATGTGCTGTGATTGGTTAGCTGGCCCAATGTGTTGTGATTGACAGCACTTAGCATGTGTTCGGCAAATGTCCCACCCCTCCATATCTGCGAGTTCTACTCTAGTATGAATATAATGGATGGCGGCCATTTCAGTCCAATTCGAGCCCGATTAAGACCCTGACAATGTTATTGTTAACAAACAAGAGGATCGTCCAGAATAGATTTCATGCACTAACTTTGCAAGCACAGATTTCACAGGACGTTTCAGAGTGGTATGTTTTTCTCATACATTATAGATACGATGTTATCCACTCTTTAATCATGATATTTGTTGGAAAACTATGGTTATACAAACAGTAATCGATCACAAAAACATGGTTAATTTTTTAGGCGAACAGTTTTCCTGAACAGCCTTACAAAAAGTGCGAGCTTACAAAAGCTACAGTAAACACCATATCAACACGCTAGCAGGCGAGCGTAGCAAAAAACATAAAAATTTGAATTAGAACTGTTTATAGAAAACACAACTACAAATAATAATCCTCAAACAACAGATTGTCCCGACAAAGTGGAAACTGCTGTATTTCAGGAGAAGCTTTTATGTGTGTACAGTAGCTTTTGTTTGTACAGATAAACATTGATATATAATATTCAGGAACAGTGTTTAAAATAAATCTAAGTTTGTTAGCCTTAGGAAGGTTAAACAAATGAGTTACGGAAAAAACTTAGTCTCTTTGACATGGCAGCAGCTCAACCAGGCCTCGTCCGTGTTTTTTTGCGTATTCCGTGGGCGGGGATTGTTTAAATGAGAAACATTATGACTTCATAAAGCCCGGGAAAATCACGTTGTAGTCCAAAGAGCCATTAGTTGTAGTTCTTTGAAAGTGGATTCTGTTTAAATAAAATATCTCCATTTGGAGTGGACTTTGAGCTTTGTAACCTTGCAGATCTTTTTTTATGCTCAAACTGCAACATTGCACACTAACTAAAGTTGAAAAAGTGAAAAGGTATAATAGGGCACTTTAAGATTTAAAAAACATAAGATTATCGCAAAAAATCAGGCCAAAGCAAAATTTGTTTGGAGTTTGTTTCGGGAGTTCGAAACAGCTTGCCAAAGCGAACTTTCGTCTGTTAAACACCTTCGCACTACCATTGGTCTGTGGCGATGATGTAATAGGTAGGTGTGCTGTGAGGCTCCGCCTTCCTTGACGTGTGAATCTTCTCCGGTTCATTTCTTCTGTTCAGTCTGACGAGGTCAGACGTCCACGAGTAAATACATGAATGCACCGGAGGGCCGCTTTATAGTAGAAACTGAAGCTGTAATTCTAATTGAAAACACACTGACACTGTTTTTTTTCATATTTAATCCTGTAAAGCTGCTGCTTTAAAGCAACTGTTGTATGTAGTGCTGTATTAATAAACGTGATGTGAATTGCAGAGCTAGTGCAAACATATCCACTTAGCAAATGTTTTCTTAACTGCTGTTTTCTCATCGCATTTTTGTTGTTTATTTAGTTATTGAGAGGAAATCACACAGCACATATTTACATATTCATCTAAACAGCAGTGTGGGCGGCGTCAGGTGTTCGCTAACAGTAAACCGCTGGTCATGTAACTTCTTTTTACACGAAGCGATGAATGAAAACAAACTTTGCCAGGAGTACATCCGGGTCTTTATTAAGTCTTTACTTAAAGGTGCTCTAAGCGATGTCAAGCGTTTTTTAGGCCAAAACATTTTTTTGTCACATACAGCAACCATCTCCTCACTATCCACTAGCTGCCTGTCCCCTGAACACACTGTAAAAAAACACGGTCTCTGCAGACACCCCAGGCTCCACAAACAGCAACAAAAACAAACTCCGGCAACCCGCTCCACGAAACATAACAAACTGTTCCAGCCAATAACCGACAAGAAGGACTTGGGGGTGGGGTTTGGGGGTTAGTGCGCGGATGAGGAGGAGGGAGGGTCTAGCTAGCCTCCGTTTTGTTTGACAATACTTTAAACGTCAACAAGAAGTGACGTCACTCGACATCGCTTAGAGCACCTTTAATTGATCTTACTGTGATTTTTATTTTATTTTTTCCCCACTGGAGACCAAGACAGAAATATTGATTAAGAACAGGATTTTTTTGCAGTGCAGCATTATCAGCCTGAAATGCTTTAAAGTATGACGGTGTTAGTCACAGTTAGTAGCTCGCTGCCTCATCTGACCCTCTGTTTTAAAGCCCTAGGTTGAGCTGTTTCTCTGACGCAAATATATTCCTAAAGCGTTCTCTGTTTCCTGCCCCCCTTCAAGCGCTTCTCTCACAGGTCAGCATGAGACATGAGAAGATCAGTTATACAAGACGGTGCTGATGGACGTGAAAGCTAATAAAAAGGACATTTAACTCTGGTTTGTGGGGTCAACAATTTTGGGTTGAGTAAATGTGTTGATTTTCCGATTCATTAGAATCCAATTGAATCTTAAAATCTGAGGATAAATTTTTTGGATGCCTTTTTTCACTGGATGCATTATATGCCATTAAATACCAGTTACTACAGTGATTGTTCCTACAATTAATATATATATAACACCATAAAAAAAAGTTGCTGCCTTAAATTCAACTTGGATGTTTAAGTCATTTCAACTTAAATTGCATTAAAGGGTTAGTTCACCCAAAAATGAAAATTAAGCCATTAATTACTCACCCCCATGCTGTACCAACCCCGTAAGACCTTTGTTCGTCTTTCGGAACACAAATGAAGATATTTTTGATTAAATGTGACAGCTGGATCACTCCTCCATAGGCTCCCTAAGGGAATGAATCCTGACGGCCCAGAAAGTCAATGAAGAAAATGTTTAAATATTCCATGTCGCAACAGTGGCTCAACTATAAGTTTATCAAGCGACGAGAATACTTTTTGTGCGAAAAAACAAACAAAAATAACGACTTTATTCAACTGTTCCTTTTCTTCCTTGTAGGCCTGAAACGAGACTTCAAGAGATTTCCACGACGCGCACGCGCGAGAACTTAACTGAAGTAGTTGAAGGAGATCGCAATTCTCGCGCATGCGTCGTGGAAATCTCTTGAAGTCTCGTTTCAGGCCTACAAGGAAGAAAAGGAACAGTTGAATAAAGTCGTTATTTTTGTTTGTTTTTTCGCACAAAAAGTATTCTCGTCGCTTGATAAACTTATAGTTGAGCCACTGTTGTGACATGGAATATTTAAACATTTTCTTTAATGACTTTCTGGGCCGTCAAGTTTCATTCCCTTAGTGAGCCTATGTAGCAGTCATGAACCTCTCAGATTTAATCATAAATATCTTCATTTGTGTTCCGAAGACGAACGAAGGTCTTACGGGGTTGGTACAGCATGGGGGTGAGTAATTAATGACTTAATTTTCATTTTTGGGTGAACTAACCCTTTAAACCGTCTTTTAAAAAATGAATTGTTGAAAAAGTTGAATCTCGTATAACTTCCACTAAAGTGGAAATTGCTGAACTTATTTTGAAGAGTTAAAGCAATGTAAAATATAATATTATAATTTTATAATGATTATAATATTTTTGTGGCTTGTTCATTGGGAGTTTTTTCAGTCAAATTTTCCTCCTTCAAGTGAAGGATCACCTTATTTGCCCTGGTTTCCGAAGACATTTAATGGCATTCAATCCATTACGGTTCACCTACGATGTGATGAATCATTGATTTAATCACTGAGAAGAAGCACAGCAATGTATAGCCATGATTGAAGGGCCGTTTCCTGCATCATGTTCAAAAAAGCAAAGCCTCATGTTTTCTGGCCGTATCGACCCTGGGTCGTCCGATATAGGCTCGTTCACTTCAGGGCACCCGTATCTCACATATCCCTTCACCTCTACTCACCCTGAGAGGTGAGAGCGGTTTACCTCCATTGAAACATTAGCGATTCAGCGCACAGAGCAGCACTGGGCTTCAAGGGTGGACTGACCGCAGACTAGAGGGAACACGATCCCCTCGTCATGAGTGTCAGTGAGGCTGCAGGCCATTACAGGCAAATTTCAGCCCCGGCACTCATCAACCCCTCAAACGCATTCACAGACGGTATATAAGGGCAGGGCCTCGGTGTCAGCCTTCATCCAACTTCAACCCCCAGAGAGTCATTTGTGATGACTGAAAAATATATTTGAACACTTGAGTCTTTCATTAGTTTGCCAGGTTACCTTTTACACCTTCTTGAACCTTTCAAATCTCTCTGCTGGTTGGTGTGGCAGTACTTTTTGATCCTTTGATGTTTGGTCTGTTGTTCATTCAAATTAGCTACTAACAAATTTATTTGCAAGGAAGTGACATTTTACCCCCGCCCTCCCAAACTCACGGCATTGGTTGAGTCAGTCTTGTATATGTATATTATGATAAAAGTCTTTTATAAATAGTAAAATAATAAATGCATTTTAGTGGCTGCAGTTTAACATGTTTGTATATTTACACAGTGAATATTTTAATCACACATTTTGTCAAATATCAATGTCAGAATTTTTGAAAATACCATCTTTATTATTCAACAGGTGATGATAGTAAAATAATTTGTAATAATTAAATCTCTGAGTATTTATATAAAATAAACAATTAGTTAAAACAATATGTAAATGTATTAAAACAATATGTACATAAGTAGTTATAACAAATAATTATAAACAATAATGATTGTAATAATATAATAGTAATACCTAGTACTAATTAAGTATTCATATTTAATTATTTGTTAAAACTATATAATTAACCACACACACAATGTATATATATTATATGCATATAATAATAATAATAATAATAAATTAATATAAATAATTATTATAATATCATATAGTATATTATTTTATTTTATTATTTGTATTATTGTATTAGTATGTTTATTATATTAGTAGTATAATAGTTATAATTAACAAAGTATTTCTATTATATAAATTGCTGAAAAATATATAATAAAGTAATAGTTACAAATTATATTTCAATGATATTATATTATATATATATATATATATACATACACACACTTTTATATATATATATATATATATATATATATATATATATATATATATATATATATATATATATATACTTAGATATCAGTATAGGTTTCTCAGGCAAAAATCTAGGTTTTTCTTCTTTTTTTTTACATAATAAAAGCGGTTGCCACAGAACACTAATTTACTGTGAATAATTAACTATAGCACGTGCACTTTCATGGCTTATAGTTGTTGTGCAAGTTTTCTCTTAATGGCAAATAGATGTTTGGGGAAAGAGTGTTTGGTTTAGATTTATTGTTGCTGCATCAAAAATCATTGTTGTGAATATGGTTTCTGCATGCTGTTGTTGATATGATTCTTGTCTAAGGCTTGTCTGAGTATGTCTGGAGCATCAGTTGTTGTCAGGGCTTTGTTTAGCAGGTGGGAATGTCATTCGCAATCCAAGTGATCCAAAGAGATGCTGCTGACGACTTGAAAGCGGAGAATTCCTGAGGAGATGAGTCGAGACAGCAAGAGGCTGAGAATGAGGTGCCGTGGTTAAGGACTGTGGAGTAAAGCCATAGCAGCGCTCTGAGAGGCAGAGGTGCCTTTTGTATGCTTGCAGTTGATTGGCTTTGACAGTGTATTCGAACAGGACGGCAGTGCCTCAGTAAGTGTGAAATGCTCGCACCTGAAAAATTGTTTCACATGGAGATGGTTTCATGGGAAGATGAAGATGATATAAAGAGGTAATCAAGCAGACAAATGAAAACAGGTAAGGCTGGACACAATTTTCTCTCACAATCACATCAACCGTAATCGCATGAGAGCGAGCGAGAAGAGAGAGACACTAAGCCAGTTTCTATGCCCTGTTATAATCAGATTTACCCCATGGATGGATTTAATCAGGGCTCTTCAGGTCTGAACAGATGTATTAGCTGGGACAGATCACCAGCACCAAACCAAATAAGCGAAAAATATTTATAGTTTTCGAACAGGTTCTTTATCACTAATCACTTGATTTAAATGTATATATTTATTTAACATGTTTATATATATATATATATATATATATATATATATATATATATATATATATATATATATATATATATATATATATATATATATATATACAGTATATTACTGTAAAAAAATATATGATCCATGTTATATTATATATTTTTACATTGCTTTAACTCATCAAAATAAGTTCGTTATACAAGATTCAACACATTTTTCAGTTTAATGTAATTTAAGTTGAAATGACTTAAACATCCAAGTTGATTGTACTTAAAATATACCAATATACCAATTATATATATTTTTACCAATTATTATATATATATATATATATATATATGTGTATATATATATATATATATATATATATATATATATGTGTATATATATATATATATATATATATATATATATATATATGTGTATATATATATATATATATATGTGTATATATATATATGTATATCATATTTTGAACATAAATATTCACATCAAATATGCACATGCCCAGTGTTTACACTTTTTGGGGAATAAAGTTGTCTTAGCATATATTCATATAATGTCTGCAGACATTGATTTTTAGATCACAAGATTTGTGCTCCAAAAGAAAGAAATCCCGCACCCCAAAATGTTTAATTCTAAGGTGAGAACTGTACATTAATTCTATCTGATTAGTAAGCTATGTATGTTGATGATGAACATGAAAATCAGCAATGCTTCTGTTTAATTTCATCAGTGTCATGCTCAGGCCTTTGTCAGCACACAGACGCAAGTATTTGCGTTGAGCACACACATTTGAATTGACTTGGTCAGCGATTATATTCCCTGGACATAAAAAATTGCATTGTCAGAACCCTGAGATCATATCTCCATGGAGGCCTCTACGTTTTTGCGATGATTCACATATTTGTAATATCACAGATGGATAGGTACATATGGAACTGGTGAATTTAGTTATGGTGGTAAATCGATGTTAGGCAAATTCTAAACTTTATTTGTTGTCAAAAGTTTTGATCCATGAACTAAACAGGAATGTTAGCTGTTAGGATTTAATGCTAAAAACAAGAGAAACCAAGTATGAGCTTTAATAAGCATCCATCCATCCGTCTGTCCGTCCGTTTGTCCGTCCGTCCGTCCGTCCGTCCGTCCATCCAAAATAGTTGTGGTTCTCTGCCATTGTAAATGGTTGCCAGGGTGTTGCTATTTGGTTAGTAAGGTGTCTTTAGTTTAATAATATTAAAATGGTACATTATATGACATTTTAAAAAAGGCCCCTTGGCTTGTACAGATTACGCACACAAAATATCTTCAGCATTAGGCCGTCATCTCAGAGGAGCCACTGAATTTATAAAAGGATTCACAGGTACTATATTTAGGATTATCGCTGGTGAAATGATGTTCAGGTGAATATCCTTGAATATTTAAATTTTCTAGACCACAATGTGCCATTCCTGTCTGCATATTACATAAGTTGTGCATGATGTACTTGTCTCTCATTTCCCAATCTCTCTCTCTCACTTAAAAATATATTAGTTTTGTCTTACTTTCATAATTCAGTGGTACCTTGGCCTCTCCAAGCAGCACATATGGACTGTCATTTTAGCCCCAAAATCAAAATGGACTTTTCTTGTTTAAAGAGTTCACACTAGCCGGGAAATACACTCCAGTAGCCTTTGATTTCCAGATACAAGGTAATGCGTATCTGTCTTCTGAATCTGAAATGAGCTTTCTTTTCTTCATGGTGGAAATGTGTTAAGTGTGCCTGAAGAATCAGACAGATATAGGAAAATGCTTTTATCAGCACTGGCTTGAAAGCTTTCCATGTTATATAAGCAAATACATAGAAGCTAAAAATCTCTTGGGACTCATTTAAAAAATCTGCTTCAGTCGGTGACATGACCCAGCGGGTACAGCATGTGCTGCTTGTGTGGTCGATTGGAGTTCAAATCTGGCTCATGTAATTGCCTGATCCTGAATATAAAATCAATATAAACCAGCATATTAGCCTTCGTGACTCGTTCGCACTCGGTCGTCATTTCCATCAAAAAGAAGATTGATGAGCTTAGCTTGCTTTCTATTTTATTTGGATAAGGGATATGAAGACATGGGTCAACAGAAAGTTGGCTTCCGCTACTCGCCCCTTCCAAACCTATCAAACAATCCGCCATAGTAGGGGTGGGCGATATGACCAAATTCTTATTTCACGATGCGAGAAATTTTATTTCACAATAACGATATATATCACAATATAGTTATTTTGTGTTATTTTATCTAATTTCTGTTATTAAAAATAAGAAAAACGAAGCAAATTACAAACAATAGGACAAATACAATACAACAAAAATATGAATTAAACAAATCAGGTGGTTAATCAGGTAGGTTTATTTAACATGTTGTTAGAATTAGTACAGGAGTTTAAAAAAAAAATAACTTCAGGTTGTGAACCCTGTTTTGTTTTCAGACAGTTGAATATAAATCGCTTTGACCTTCGCAGACTTTGAACTCTGCATCATTCAAAGAATGCAGCCTCTGAATTGGGACCAAGCTTTACAGTCTTTACAATGGCAATCATTGTATAAAAGTCCCTTAATTTTCACAACTCCCTTTTAAAACCCCTTTGATCTATGAGTTTTTGTCAACTGAAAGTTGTTTTGTCATCTGAACAATCGGGCTTGATGTTAAACAACAGTAGGATCCATTGAACACACTGTAGTACTTCTATCCCTCACAGCCTCGTTTTCATTCCTGTCAAGGTCCCGATTAAGCTCTATGGGTTGATAATTTAAAGATAAATGTTTGTCATCTGTTTATCTGCTAATTTGGCAAAGAACTGTTGTGACAGGCATCGCATAGGGTTTATGATAGATTGTATGGCACTATGTCGATAGTTGTTGATAAATATGGATAATTTAATTCTGCTCATTAAAGAAATACTAACCCACAGATGGAATTGTCAGGTAAGATAACAGATAACAAGAATACAGAATAATGAATACAGCCAACAAAATTCTGAGCTGAAATGTTGACATAAAGCTGATGATTCTCTCAGCAGCATCCCATATTAATTTCATGTCTCCTTGGTTACGAGCTGACTGTTATTATTGATTAGGATCATTAGCCTGATCTGATGACCCATCCGTTACATCTGTTCTCGTGTTTTGAAGTAAAATCAAATCTTGTTATTAATCACCCACTTGATCAATCTTAAATTGTCCTTTGAATTGCCAGAATTAATAAGAATGCTAAATTAAATAAGGCTACCCTAATCTCATCATTTTTCAGAGAAACATGAAATGGCTTTTCTGAATGAGTCTGCTTCATATTTAAATGGCTCACGTGTTGTGAGTGTTTTCCCCTTGGCATTGAGTAATAAATGTCTGCTTCACCTGATCATTGGTCATTGCTTTGGCGTGATGGGAAGGTCATTAAAGGCAGCATGTAAAAGCAAACAGCAGGGATGGACTGTTTCTCTTGTGGTGAAGTTCACAAGCCAAAAGCTTGATTTATTTATTTTTTCCCCTTTAGAGTGAGATTTTTTGGAAATCAGAGACGATTTGGTTTAGAGCTCAAGGGACTGGATTATGATATCGTTGCTAAGTATGTGTCTTGCAAATCCCCGGTTCCTGATTTCATAAGAATCTTTGATTACCCTCAGAAGACTCAGCCTCAGTTAATGCATTAATTATGTGGCGAATTTACATAAACAGTCAATATGGAACTAGGAAACAATACTTCAGTTTACTTTTGTTACTATATTGCTTAATTTTTTTGACCTGACTGTTTGTCATTATTAGTTCTGCTAATTGTATGAATGCATTATTAATTCTGATCCGTTCAAAAAAGTACTAGAAAGTTGTTGGAGGACCTATATATTTGGGGTCAGTAAGATTTTTGAAAAATGTTTTTAAAAGAAGTGTTATATGCTCACCAAGCTGCATTTATTTGATCGAATAAAAAATAAAAATAAAAAAAAAATATATATATATATATATTGATTGATTCTTTATAGAAATCATTCTAATATGCTGATTTGCTGCTCAAGAAACATTTCTTATCAATGTTGAAAACAGTTTATGCTGCAGATTTTTATGGAAACTTTGTTTTTTCTGGATTTTCTGGTTTCTTTGATGAATCAAATGTTTAAACCTGTTAAGCTTCACCAGAGCGCGGGCGCACTGAAGCGTTTTTTTTTTTTAAATAGTTCAAAGTTACTATCAGATTTAATGTTATTACCTTGACAAACTATACATCATTAAAAAGATATAAGACTCAAGTTTCAGTATTTGACCACTATTGTATTCTGATAAACTTATAGTGACAGTTATGTCTTAATTTGTGTCAGGAGTTATGTAATTAAAAAATGAGTCGTTACCTTTAATATGAATTATGAGCGTCAGCCGCTTCCATTCAGAAAAAAACTCCTGTGCGATCGTCATGACAGAGCTTGACAAAACAACGTCCCTCAGGGCTTTTAGCTCAAACATGTGCAGATTTGGAGAAATATTGATATATTCTCATAGGTTTACATCAGATATCTATAGACAGGAATAATATTTATTGAATTTATACCCAAATGCGTCGATGTAATCATGAGCGCTGGATACTCTGATGTACTGTGTTTTCAATTCATACTGGCCGACTGAGAGCGCTCTATGCACAGTAATAGTCCATATATGGAACACACGAAGAAGTGGCATAACCATGTGACATTCCAGGAAGTCCCTGACACAAACAGAGCTTCCAGAGATCGCTGTAACATGCAGATAAAGATGTTTTGAAGACAATAAACATGATTGCAATGATATTCGATTTACCTGTGTTCTTCGAGCCATATCAGGTATTTTCATAATAATAGATTATATTTATAATGTAATGCTAATCGATATAGAGTTTATCATTGCAGAATACTATAAATTAATATATTTTCTGTCTTATTTTTTCATCTGAAGCCAAATCAGATCACAGAAGGTTATTTAAAACACTCGACTTGCGTTATAAAGTAAGTTTGGAGCACAAACATGGTTTTAATCACATAAATTGTCGTGTATTGATGGTGTGCTAAGCTAACATGCTAGCTAACTCTGTGCACCTGCCAGCACATTAGCTGTTATTTTTATGAATTTTTCTAAATAGGAATGCTTACTGAAATTTTTCGTTTTTCAAAAAGGGCATTTGATACAGTTTCAAATGTGAAGTGAGAACTTTGATAAAAGAAAAAGGGATTGAAACAGTGTGAATAGCCAGTCGTTAGTGATTATAATGCAGACAAAAGAAAAGCATATTTAGACCCATAACCAGGCTGGAGAGGTGTGAATGTGTACAGGGGAGACTGACACTGAATGGGGCTCGTTTGCACCACAAAACAATAGAGAAAATAGTCTAAATAGATGCTAGAAGATGACAATAAACACCAGTTTGCATTTTAGAGTCTAATCAAAATAAATTCATATGACATGATCTTGAAAAACATTTAACTAAATGCAGAGTTTTAAACTTATCTTCTTCAAATTTTAAATATAACATGGTCAGACATGTGGCTTTAGCTGCAGTGCATTTCTAGATTGATACAATGCCAACTTCAATTTTATTTTCATGAAGATGTTTCATAAAAATACATTTCTAATAACTTTACAAAACTTTGAAGACATTTTTCATAATTTTTTTTTCAGTATCACTAATTAATTCCACATTTACAATAAACTGCCAGGTGTCAGCTTTCAAATGAGATCTTACTTGTGCTTTTAGTACAAAGGGTTCATGAACTGTATCTGTTTCAGTTTGGGTATGCCATTTCTGGGGATTTTTCAAAAGTGGGGTTGAAGCTTAACAGGTTAAAAAAAAACATTTATTTAAAAGCATTTTGTAATATAAACTTTTAATCAATTTAATGGTTCCATGAATAAAACTTTATTTTTGTCAAAAAAAATCTTACTGACTGAATATAAAAGATACACTAGCAATTCACAGTTTTCCTGCAATATAAAAATAAGCAATATTGTTAATTTTTGTTTGTCCATTAACTTTCTTTAAACTTCGGAAGATAATAACAAGTCTGATTCATTTCTGTGACTAAGCTCAAACTGTCCATTCAGTGAATCCTTTCAAATTTGATTGAACAATTTCTGTTGCAGTTTTTGTATATTAAAATATTTCAGTAAAAATATGCAAATAAATATAGCTGTTTATTACTTTGTATCTTTGAATAATTATATATCATAATGGTCAAATATTCTTCAATTTAAACTTCATTTTTTTTTGTATTTTACATCTTGCATTAAAAATATGTAAATAGCATTTATTATATTCCTTAAGTACAATGCATATTTCCAGGCTTTTGCAGGGATTGTGCTTTTTTGTACTGTCCTATTCAAATAAACCAATAAATAAAATAAAATACATTTAAAATCTACTTGGTTGAATACCATGCTATAGGATTATGATTGTCTTTTACCAGCATTCTGACAGATGTGATAAAGTATGTGTTGTTTTGTCTGCAGGCACGACGAGACAGCCCAAAGAGGGGGAGGTCCCAGGTGTGGACTACAACTTTGTGAGCGTTGAGCGGTTTATGGAATTAGAGAAAAGTGGGGCCTTGTTAGAAAGTGGAACGTACGAAGGTAAGTGAAATTCACCGTTAAACCTCCCACATCTCCATAAATCATTACCTCTTGAAATAAAATAAAAAAACGCCATAACAGCCTGGAATATGAATTTTCTTAAATTTGCTTGATTTTACTGCAAAAGTCTTTGACATTGAGCAAAGGTAATCAGATCTAGTGCAGTTGGGTCTCTTGAGGACCGACTGAGGTGTGTGGACTACTTTCAGACGCAGGTTTCTTTTCCCTTTATGAGGAGAGGAGATCCTTCCCATGATTCTGTGAGGCACAGCATCATAACAGCCTCAGTCAGGCACTTTGAGAATAACTTTACACTCTAAAACTGCAGAGAAATGTAAATTTGAGATTTCATTTTATAGCTTCGACAAATTACGGGATCATTTTGATTATCGGCAGATATTAGGGGATTTTTCCCTTATTTTTTACACTTTGATTGCCTTTGAAATCATCTAAAACTCACTTAAAGTTCATCTTTAAAACCCTATTTAATAACACAGTTATATGTAATCTTTAGCCAGACTCAATTAATATACATTTTTTATGCTGTACATTTATAATGTTGTGATGCCTAAATTAACTTGTAGCACTTTTGTTCATCAGTAGTTTGTCAATTACTGGACAGAATTTGAATATATGAGTTATGTTTAATGTATTTTGATCAAATAAATGCAGCTTGGTGAGCATAAGAGACTTAGGTGGAACAAAATGACCTTTGACTTCTGGAAAAATTGACCAAAATTTGCATATCCGTATATTTGTCCAATCAAATGCTCTCTAGAATGAGACAATACCATCTTCCTCTGACTAGCAATAGCTATTATCAAATCATGGAGCATGTCAACACAATAAAAATGACTGTGTTTGTCATTCAACAGGATATATAAAATAAAATATTTAATAGAGTCAGAGCAAATGTGGGTATATTGATTTTATAGGCTTCATATGGTCTTGTTTGAGGTGATTTCAGGTCAGTTTAAAGGGTTAGTTCGCCCAAAAATTAAAACTCTTTCATTAATTACTCACCCTCATGTCGTTCCAAACTTGTAAGACTTTCGTTCATCTTCGGAACACAAATGAAGATCTTTTTAATGAAATCTGAGAGCACCACGACGCATACATGTTGTGTTGACACAAGAGTGAATGTTGTTGAATGAGATTAATATTTTGTAAATAAAGTGGTAAATTTATGTTTTTTTTTTGTGCAATCAAAGCACTCACGTCGCTTGATAAAACTGAGGTTAAACCACTGAGGTCACATGGATTATTTTAATGATGTCTTTACTACCTTTCTGGGACTTGGAAGTGGTAGTTGCTTAGACTGTCAATGTAGGGACAGAAAGCTCTCAGATTTAATTAAAAAAGATCTTCATTTGTGTTCCGAAAATCAATGAAAGTCTCACAGGTTTGGAACGACATGACGGTGATTAATTAATGAATTAATGAATTTTTTGGGTGAACTAACCCTTTAAGTAACCCACCCAGTCAATGATTCTGGGTCACAGGCTGTAATGTAAATGAATCTATGAACTTCACCTCTTCTGTTTCTGTCCCTGAAGTCTTGCAAATGAATCCGCACAGGAGCTCAGTTTTTAATCATTAAACAGATTTCCCTGGATACACATGATTTCTTTTCAATCTTGAATGAAATTATTGAGTCGCCAGTGCACAAGGGTGCCTTAATGGCAAACATCACAGAAAAAAATAACTCCAGCAAAGTTCATGACAAAACATGATTGAAAAGTTACTTGAAAAGTCTGACTTCACCTTTTTGCATGCCAAGTAGCTGTGGAAGCATTTTTTAAGTCCCAAACATGTTTTTTGTTGTTGTTGTTGTTTCTAGATAACTTCTATGGCACGCCAAAGCCTCCTGCCGAACCCACGCAGATGCTGTTTAATGTGACGGACCAACTCTTGCCCGGTGCCCGACCCAGTGCAGAGGGAAAAAGGAAGAGAAACAAGTCCGTCAGCAACATGGAGAAGGACAGCATTGAGCCACCAGAAGAGGAGGAGGAAGAGAGCCCCGTCGTCAATGGCAACGGCATCGCCATCACACCAGGTTACAACCTACCACTGTTACCCAGATAGTTTAGAATGACCCAACTGAGTCAATTATGAATGCGGGCTTCATAGTTGTGCGCCTCATTTCTAATGAAAGACATTTCAGATGAGAGTCTGGAGCAATATTATGGAAGTAAAATAATGACAAATGTTTTTGAAACAAAAAGCCTGTTGAATTGCACTACTTGAAAAAAATATGCATTGCATTAACCGTGCTTGTATTTTAACGCATTGTATTTTTAGAGCTTGCATTTTTATGGGCTGAAATTTAGCATGGTTGAATATTTAAGCTGTGAATATTTAAATTCAAAACATTTCAAACACATTTTCATTAGTAAAATTTCAATAATCATTATTCACCTTTCATATTTCACTTCCAAAATATTCAAACTGATAAAAAATGCAACCTATAATATTCAACAGGCGGTTTTCAGTTCATTTTATTTCGCTTTGCAAATTCGCTTCCACAAATTCAGTGGTTCAAATTCGACAGTAAATTCAACGTTGACATCCAGGAACTGCAGGAAAAGCAGTAGATTACAGAGCATAATCTCCATCTGCTGTTAGTCGACCTCACCAGCAGGGGGTGCAAGCGCGAAGACCAGAGCAACAGTTAGAGCAAATTCATTCATAAAAACTCATTTACAACAATTGAGCATGCATTACGTTTTTTGTGATGATTATCTGGGCCCGTATTATGTGCAGAAAAGATAATAAAGGCACAGAAGCTGTTTTTATGTTTCATTCATTAACTTCATTGTTACTTCCCTCTGTAGCCTTACATGTTATCAGCTTTTTCTACCGTGAACGGGATTATAATCAGTTTCCCTCAATACCTCATCATATTCAGGGATTCCCCTTCCGTCGGGACAAAGCGCTTAACGTACCTTAACCCTTTCACACGTAAGTTTAAAATATTCTAACTGCCCCCCCAGCGTGAGTATTTCAAGGCGACCGTTATTTAGAACTTGTCACTTTAATGTTTCCATGGTGACGCGTCATTGCTTGTCACGAGACACAGCGCAACCACAACACAGCGCTGAATGAATGAGGATCTGCTTTTATGTCATTTTTCCTTTTTTATTAAAATTATTCCCAAATGTATTAGCTATAGCATGAAACACTGATATTCCGATTGTCAAATATATGCAAGTGGATGGGTTTTGTTGTTTAAACATCTTTATAACGATCGCGTTAGTTGAGCTGTATTCACAATGGGCGGCGCCATTTTAGTTTGTTGTACAGTTCAGAGAATCGGATCTGTTGGGTTTACAACACGTCAATTCCTCCACTTCTCACGAAATACATGAAAGTAAGTGGCCGGTGAACTGGGAGAAGACTAGGGTCAAATGTAAAGCTACTTACACTATGTGTATCTGATATGAATAAAACGTGTCGTCTTATTTTATTATAATGGAAAGGATTATTATTGCCGCTTCCATAGACATCAGTGTGTATTTGACAAACTCAAAATCATTGTTTTGCTAGTACTTATGTGTATTTAAATGTCTGAAACCTAAAATAAACATTATGTGGTTGAAAACACTCAATAGTTGTGATATATGACAGTACTGAGTGCATCCGTCTCTGGCTCAGCGCCAGCAAACGCGCGAAAGCTCGTTTGAATTTAGCAGTTGATCACGTTATGCACTGACCGTTCTAATCACACCGGTGTGATCGTACGCTCCAGGGACCAGCCAAGACTGATCACACCGGTGTGATCGTACGCGTGAAAGGGTTAATGCACTAATACAGTGATATAAAAGACCAAACTCACACCTTATTGGGGAAGTATGGCCACATATATGTACTGCATTAGATTATTTTGATTATTATCAGATTATATTAGATTATTCATATTGTAGACCTATATTGTTAGTTTAACTGTAAGTCGCTTTGGATAAAAGCGTCTGCTAAATCTAAAATTGGCTTGACATTCGCACATTTAGGGACCGTCTCTAAAGTAACATTGGTAGCCCTATAGGCCTAAACGTTTCTAACTTCAACTTTCTAAGCAAACTTCAGTTTATTTGTATAAATTCCACATTATGCCTGACACCTACATGAACACTTTACAGTTTGTTTTATGACTGTAAGTTGTTTTCTTCAAATGCTATTGAAGTTAGAAACGTGTATACCAATGTCGTATGTAACTTTAGAGACGGTCCCTAAATTTTGCGAATGTCCAAAGTCAAGCCAACTTTATGCCAGTCTCACTGAGAAACGCTCAGCATTAAACTTTGCGCGTTAAGTTCATATTCTGAGTCCTTCTGCTTGCCTGCGAGTTTGGTCTTTTATATCACTGTATTAGTCCATTATGCTACGTTAAGCGTTTTATATGTCCAGCAGGGGAATCCTGACTTGAGGGAAACCCTAGTACTGCATGCAGCACATCCCCGCAATATAAAGTTAAGGCAACTAAACAACCAAGAGAAATATGTCAAACTCAAATGTAACATTGGATCTGTACATCCGCATCGGGGGAATAACATTATAATCTTGTTCACGGTAGAGAAAGATGCATGTAGGCTACACAGGAAAAGTAATCGTGAAGACACTGAATTTCACATAAAACAGACGTCATAATAATCACAGATACACTTACATTATTGTGAATGAGTTTTTATGATTTTGCTCTAACTGTTGCTCTGGTCTTCGCGCTTGCACCCCCTGCTGGTGAGGTCGACTAACAGCAGATGGAGATTATGCTCTGTAATCTACTGCTTTTCCTGCAGTTCCTGGATTTACTGTCGAATTTGAGCCACCGAATTTGCAAAGCGAAATAAAAATGGACCGAAACCCGCCTGTTGAATATTATAGGTTGCATTTCTAATCAGTTTGAATATTTTGGAAGTGAAATATGAAAGGTGAATATGGATTATTGAAATTTTACTAATGAAAATCTGTTTGAAATGTTTTGAATTTAAATATTCACAGCTTAAATATTCAACCATGCTAAATTTCAGCCCATAGAAATGCAAGCCCTAAAAATACAATGCATTAAAATACAAGCAGGGTTAATGCAATGCATATTTTTTTCAAGTAGTGCAATTCAACAGGCTTTATGTTTCAAAAACATTTGTCATTATTTTACTTCCATGCATTATTTAAACTCTCCTGTTTTTCGTAACTCAAAGATGAGGTTTCAAAATATACTGAGCAAACAAGGCTTTTAATTATTGGGCTGGTGGCATTTTTCTGTTGGTATTATTTTCATATATGGAAAATGCCATATACACACATGTCATGTCATCAAACTTTTATGTCATGTATTTAAATGTATTTGAGGCTTCAGCCATTGATAGCAGTCTAATGCAGTTATTAATGCAGTTATTAAAGAGAGAGAGAGTGTGAATTAGCAGAGACTGTGCATCTTTCAACAGTGTTCAGCAGCAGCGTCTCTACTAATAGCGAGACTAAGTTTATCTGCTTCAAGAACAGCGGCATTATTACCTCGCTAGTGAGAAACGAGAGGGACTGGAAGGTTGCCGCTTGGTCAGCACATCAAAATAAGTGCACAACAAAAGATTATTAGAACAACAACTTGACATGTGCCGTTTAACTTTTAATTTGACATTATTACAAAGTGCACTTTTTAAAAGTGTACTTAAGTGTTGTAACAAACACAATCATGAAAGTGCAAATGCCCTTTTATTTTTTATTAATATGTTATCTGCAAGGTTTTTTTTATATATACTTTTAAGGTTTGAAGTACACAACAAGTGCACATTCAATACAATTAAGCACACTTCTGTTTAAGCAGGTTTGATTAATCTATACAATTTCCGCATTCAGACTCATTATTTACTCATTGTTGGTGGTGTCAAAAAATGTAATATCTGTTAATACGAGTTGACTTTGATAGTCCTAATCATTTCTTGTTTGATTTATGTAACAGTGTCTCTTTGTACCATCCTTTTCTAATAATCTACAGTCAAATAAGTCTCACTCAGAAGGTCAGGATTGACACTGATTCCTTTTGTTTACCTCAAAGAATCGAGCGAACATGAGGACAAGAGCACCGACGCTTCTGGAGACGTGCCCGTCCAGCCATGCCCACCTGAGACCCCCACCCTCACCGCCACAGATGCCCAGGAGGAAGAAGTAGACGCCCCCAAGTCCCCACAAGACTCCCAGGAGAATGACGACCTGGGCCCTTTGCCAGACAACTGGGAGATGGCCTACACTGAAAAAGGAGAAGTTTACTTCATAGAGTGAGTGAAGTGCACTTCAAAGCACACTTCATAATGAAAGAGGTGTGAACATATGGAGCGCTACCTGTTGCACAGTCCTCTTTTACAGATTGTTACGGATGTCTGAATTATTTATGTGTGCCGTATTGAGCTCACTCAGTGTAATGCAGTTCAGTTGACTGCATTTTGGAAATGATTTGCAGGACTTTATACACAGTAGGGTTGGAAATGTAGCTAAAATCAGCGGCGCCTACAGCTGTACGCACTTTGCGTACCATGAGTGCTCCGACAGACCTGACCCAGCAAGCAATAGCCGTAATTTCACCATCTAGGTTAACTATTGACCCGATACAGTCCGGCTATGTGTAACACACTTTTAGCCAAAATAACTTAAGAGATGTATAATATTCCAGTCATCAGTGATTACAAGGTGTTTTGTTTCATGTCTTTCACATGTTCTATGCGTACCCTTGTGCGTCTATTCTTGGGCTATGGTTAAACGTCTATTAAATCTTCAAATTTTGCTTTGTTTTAGTCTACATTTTCCTACAAACAATTGAAAAAAAAAAGGCTACTTTTGAGAGGTAACTTAAGCCACTGCTGTCATGTCAATAAGCGGCCATTTTCACATCTAAAGTTTTGTCTCTTATATTGTCATTCTCTGCTCATTCGGCACTTTGCAACACTTTCAGCATGTTTCCTATAACAGCGTCTGACGTTTACGTTTTATGTGGCATGAGAAAGTAACATAAACCCCGCAAAATACGATCAGAGCAGTCACACTAAAACGGATTTCCGGAAATGCGATTTGAATTGGATTTCAAACCACATATGGATGAAGGTGGAAACGGATTAGTAAAAATTGCATTTCATGTGAATTTTTATTTATTTATTAATTTTTTCACATCTGATCGTATTTGGACTGGCAGTCTGCCCTAGTAAAAAAAAAAAAAAACTATACCAAAATCTATTTAAGTTACAATTATTTCATACTTAGTATACTTCAAATCCATGAACATATTGATATATCACATAAGACTTAGGCCTACTGATATAAAATTATAATTGCACAATGCACAATTTTTAATATTAAGCCTAAATGTATTTTAATATCATTATTATTAAGGATTGTATGAACTCTGGATAATATCAGTCTTTAAATGAAAGATATTTAAAGGGTACTTAAGGGTACTTAGGGTATACTTGCAATAGTTCCACTTTAGCACAATAAAGTATACTTAAGTATATCTTTAGTTGGACTGCAGCTCTATTTCTGCATGATTAAAGTGCATTAAGTACAAGATTAGCTGTTCCAATTTAGGAGACTTTAAGTATAACAGTTTAGTATACCAAAAGTACAATTTCAGGGTATTTTTATGAAGTACATAAATATGTAGATGGATTTGTAGTATACTTAGCACAGAATAAATGTATTCCAAATACATTTAAGTATGTTTTTTTTTCTCTAGGGTGAACGCATCCATAGAAAAGTTACATGAATGCTAAATATACTAGAAAATTAACACCTCTCACAGAGTTGAATTCTTAACAAAAAAAAGCTTATCCTCAGATGAAATCCAGCAGACGGTGCAGACTAAAATGATATATTTTAGTTATATATTTTAATGTTATGTTAACTATGTCTTTTGAAGGAATTCAATTTAAGTGCTTGCCTCTGAAATTAATAGATTTTTTATTAATTAATTAAAAATATTTAAAAACTTAATTTTATATGAATTATATGAATTATAAATGAATATTTTCATATATTTTGTATTATTTTAAATAAACAATCATAGACGATTCGGTTTAAAATGATGAATGTTACATGGAAGATATAACAAAAAATATATTGTTTTCATTTATATAAATATTAATAATTAATAAATAATTAGTCTTAAAAACCAGTATTTTTTTTAAAGAACAATTTTTATAGATATAATATGCTGCACATGGCCTTCCATGCAATTTTTAGTGATGATGCCAACCAACCATTGAATCTTAAGTTACCATCTTCAGTTACAACTTCAGTTACCATCATGAATCATCAAACAACTGAATCTGCCAGAGTAGCAGAGGGAAGAACGGTCTTAAGAGTGAGAGAAAGCTGTTCCCCTCCCTCCATCTGTCCTTAATGAGAAACGAGGGACTTATTAAAACTATTGATTGTCATTGTTTTAACTGGAAAACCCCCAACCACTGTGACTGAGGCCTTCTGGGATATCTAGTCTAGAATGTTTTACATTTCAAAGTGAGGCTTGTACCAACATTTGGCTGACATAACACATAAAAATGCTTCCGATTTGGATAATGATAACTAAACTCTATCATATGTACTATTAATTGTTACAAAATTCTTTTTTTTTACAGTCACAATACCAAAACGACGTCATGGCTGGACCCTCGACTAGCGAAGAAAGCCAAGCCCCCGGAGGAATGTGAGGAAGATGGTGAGTGCACTGGTGTTTTAACGTGTGTGTGAGTATGTTTCTCCTTTTTACGCTTGGAGAAATTTGATGTCGTGACCTCTGCTTGTACCCCCCCCCCCCCCTCCCCCGGAGACATGCGCGTGTGAGAGTGTAACATGGATTTCCATTTTGTGCGTTTGTTCACGATGTCAGGACATGCTCTGGTTTCATGAAACATCCAGAAAGACAAACTCTGCCAGCTCATGATGTTTACATATTCATTTATTGTGTTTATGAATGGATGGATTGGATAAAAAGAAAGTTCATCCAGCATTGATGCATCAGTTAATCTCTTTAATCTTTTTTTTTGTTCTTTTTTTTCTTTTTTTTGTTTGTTAAACAAACCATTTTGTTCATTCTGAAAAGCCAGCCATATTTATAGCCATTAATTTGTTTATCCATTAGTCCATTAAGCATCTATCCTCCATTCATTTATTCATGCGTTCGATTGCTTGCTGAATCAGTTGTTCGTTTGTCCATCCATCCATCCATCCAACCAACCTTTTGTTAGTTTATTCATCCATTAAGCCAATTATCCTCTATTAATTTATTAATTTGCTTGTTGATTCATTTGTGCGTTTGTTCATCCATTCATCCATCCATCCATCCAACCGTTTGTTTGTTTGTTTGTTCATTCATTCATCCACTAATCCATCTATCCTCTATTCATTCCTTCGTTTGCTCAGTGATTGATTCATTTGTTTGTTTGTTCAGGCATCCATTCAACCATCCATCTTCTATTTGTTTGTTTGTTCATTCGCCCATCCTTTAACTATCTCTCCTCTATACATTTGTTTGCTTGTTCATTCATTCGTTTGTTCGATCAAAAGTTCTATATCTATAAAGCCATTCATCATTCATTTTTTGTTTATAAATTCTATATTTGTTTGTTTGTTAATCCTTCCATCCATCTATCCATGCGTCCTCAGTTCATTCATTTCAACAATTCATGTTCATTTAATAATTTGCTTGGTTATTCATTTGTTTAATTGTTTTTTTCAGTCATCCATCCATCTTCTTTGTTTTTGTTCATTCATTCACCCATCCTTTAATTATCTATCCCCCATTGATTTGTTTGTTCATTCATTCATTTGTTTGATAAGAAAGGGATTGATCCTTTTTTCATTAATCTATAAAGCCATTCATCCTCCTTTCCATTCATTTATTAGTTTATTTGTTCTTACATTCATCCATAAAGCCATTCATCCATGCCTTCATTCGTTCGTTTGTTTGTTGTTCATTCATTCATTCGTTTGTTGTTCATTCATTCATTAATTTGTTAATTCATTCATTCATTAAATTGTTAAATTTATTCATTCGATCATTTATCTATTTGTTTGTTCATTCATTCATTCGTTCGTTCGTTCGTTCGTTCGTTCATTCATTCATTCATTCATTCATTCGTTCATTCATTCATGCAGCTGTTCATTATGAATGGTGATTTTATGTACCCAAATCTACCATCTTTGAAACCTTCTGTTGAATTAAAATGCAATTTAATGGGGCCAGAGAAATCAATATCTCTTTCCACAGGCCTTTTAATGCCTTTCTGTGACATGACTACTAATATACCTCTCCGTAGTACAACATAGATCTATTTTTTGGGCAGGTCTGTGCAACAATGTAAGCTCATACACATAATCATGATTGATTTCCATTGTGTTCAATACTATCTGCTGCGTAAAAATCACTTTGTGTATTGCAAATTTGATCCACATCTCACTTCAAAGTTCAGACATGTGCATTATTCAGAATTGAACTCAGATGTCTGTTAGATTATGATCCTCATGGGGCCGCACAGATTCATCATAAATTCCCATCAAAGGCTAGATAAAAGATGAGCTGTTTGTGTCAAACTAATTTTGCCTTCAAAATCAATGTTAGTCACAAACTCTTAAACATCTTTGTGTAATTTCAGAGGCGTGTCTGCTTAATTTAGCAACAATGGAATAATTTTTCCATTGTTCTAACGCTCCAAAATGTACTCTGCTGTCTGCTTGCTAGTTAATGAGCCCTGCTGGTTGGTTTTGATTGCACAAATTTCACAGGACATTTTAAAGACGCATCCGGTACACGCTCATATTTACATTTGTGCATTCAATGCACTCAAATATACATAAGCCACTCAGTGAATGAAAGAGCCTGAAAAAGATACTTCTCCCATAGTTGCCATGGAAACTGCCAATGGAGGACCATTGATTTAAGGAGGCTTGAGAAAATATATTTAAGGTGGTCTGGGTTAGATCATTGTCTTTAAACCATGAAGGGCCCATAATGGTCCTACATAAAAAAAACCTATGATTTTCTCTAAAAAATATGTTGGATTTTCTCTAAAAGCTGTGCATTAATAATCTGTTAAGCATTATATTTATTAAAATTAAATTACAATGTACACGTTGAGTAGGTATCGTAATATATTTTGAAATGATTGAATATTATTAATTTATGATTTATTTTCTAAATGTGGTACATTAATGATCTGTTAAGCATTACAGAAGCTATTATTTGATACGTATTCGCAGTATTGTGGGAGCATTAATTAGGCAATGCATTGAAACATTTTAAATATTATTTGATGTTTATAATTCATTATTTATTAAAAACAGAAGCCCAAGAGCATGACATCATATCCCGTTGTCCATATTCATCGTACTTATAAATAATTTCAGTGTTTACATTTTTAATCTGCAATACTGTTTGCAATGCGGGAACGTTGAGTAGTTAACATTTTGTAGATTGTTATATTTTATATGATTTATTATTTAATAAAAACACTGAAAATATGTTGTTTTGCACCTCCGTATAAGTTCCACATAGGTGTTATAAAGAGAAGTGATAAAAATGACCTATTATAAGTTAGATTAAATATTTAACATGGTCAATATAACTCTGCTTGGATACATTTTGATTAATTTGGCTCAATACCAAGCTATAATCTTTCAAAGAAAGCTCCAGTAAATCCAGCCAAGGTTATGTCACACTTCTCTCACTTTTTTCTATTAAGAAAGTGTCGCCATCTGGTGTGTTACTCGTCTTTCTCTCTCAGTTAAAGCTACGTATGTGACACATATAAGAGTCTCGTCCGCTGTTCTTAATGCAAACCCTAAATATGAGACTGGTTTCTGTTTGCGAGACAGAGGGTCAAGCTAGCATTAGCGGTTGCGGTGTAGCCGGTTGGTGTGTGTGTGTGTGTACTAGGAGGGATTTGATTGCTCTAACCCTCCTAGGGAGGTGCGAGAACCTCGTCGGTCGTCACACCTGCTCCTCTCCCACCTCGTCCAACCCAGCGTTCTGTTCAGCTCAGCATCCATTCACTCAACTAATGACTATCTGAACACAGCATGGCTTTATGATTTAAAAAAAAAAAAATTGTGTCAGGAAAAATATATTACATTTTCTTAATGTACATAATATAAAAGTTGGAATATAATGTTTTTCATTTTTAAATTTGCATTAGAGCTGCATGATCCTGTGTCTAATAAACCTTTGACAAAATCACACACAACATTCAAATCTGCATTTGATCCAGAAAGAGTTATCATGTATAGGTATGAAACCGCTTTAACCACACAGTAGTATCATTATTTCTGTTACAAGAATTCAAATGATTATTGAAGTACTAGGATAAAAGTTTATATTTCAGATATAAACACAATGCGATCAGAATACACCAAACTTTTGAAAATAACGTGGCTCTTCAAATAACAATTGTATTGATTACATTGTTACTTCAATAGGTGGCGGCAAGTAACTGTTAATAGTATATTTGTCATTGAATAATTTATTTAAGAGGTTTGTTCACAAATGCTGATTCATCCAGTAAATAAAATATGTGAAGGGCTGTTTTTGAAATCGCCCCTGTACCCTCATTCACTATTCCCTACATTACTCCACTAATAGTCCACTTGAAGGAGTGAATGAATACGAGTGCCAGATAATCTGCTAGATTATTTAGTTGTCTGTTCAGAATCATGTGAGAAAAGCTATCTCTTTTTGAAACCAAAAAAAATCGGGATTTTTCAATTTACCCAGAATCACGCAGCTCTAATTTGCAGTAATGTTTATCAATGAAATCTTACCGCTGTGATGCCAAGGTGTACTGAGTGGTTGCCAGGACATTGTTTGGTGGTTGCTAGGGCATTGTTTGGTGTTTGTTTAGGGTGTTCTAAGTGGCTTCTAACTAAGGCACTGTTCGATGGTTTCTAGGCTGTTCTGAAAGGTTTCTAGTAGTTACTTCCTCAAGCATTGTTTGCTGGTTGCTAGGGTGTAGAGAGTAGATGCTATGTGTTCAAAGTGGTTGCTAGGTTGTTGCTAAGTAGTTTCAAGGTTATTCTAAATATTTGTAAGGGCATTTCAGGTCTGTCTCTATGAATGTTGCTAGAAGGTTACTAGGTGTTTAGAGTGGTAGTTTGTCGAACATTGTTTGGTGGTTGCTAGGGTGTTCTGGGTCGTTGCTGGGTGGATGCTTACTGGTGTTTATAATAGGCCTATTGTTTTTTTGTTTTTTAAATACAGCTTTTTTATCATCTACCAGATCATAGATCAATTTTTTAGGAAAGTCATAACATACCTCCTGTCAATAATCTATACGTCTTGAGATATAATTCATGTCCGAAGCACAAATAATGTGGATAACTGGGGGTCATGTCTGTAGACAAGCTCTGACGGAGCGAAAATGGCATGTGTGAGGTTAATTACTGGAGAAGGGTGATGTCTGAAGAGATATGGGTTATGTTAGCCTGGTGTTTGTGTACATGAGCTTTATTTGCATGTTTGCTGCACACTGTTTATTCACACATGCATGACTTCATCAGCATGTATGCGTGCGTGTTTCGGAAGAACGCTGGCAAAAACTGCAGCATGTCCCACTGGCGATGTTTTTGATAATTACTGTGTGAGTTTGTGCATGTACCCCATTTTTTTTCTTGATGTTTCAATCCTGTCAAATTTGGCTGAAAAACAAAACAGACAGGAAAAAGCATCCTGAACGCTGTGCGATGACAGCCCTTTGTTGTCATGGTGATCTCGCCAGCTCTTTAATTTGTTTTGTGTCTCTCGGGCGGATTGAATTGCATGAAAGTATGTTGGCTGTAACCTTCGGGCTGCCAGACCTCCCCTCACTTACCGCTGTGTGTCCTAATTAAGCTTTGTTTTACACACTGACTGCCAGTGTGAACGGCCGGCTGGATTGTTGAGGATACGCAATCGAAATTCTGGCGTGTGCAGGGAATGTGTGTTTTTAAAAGACGTCTAGACTGATTTGTGTCGTGTATTATCATACGCTGCAGGCATCCCTGGGGTTATTGATTTACTGGACTGGGCTTCACTATAATGAAAACTGTGAGAAATGTTTTCATGACCCGCATGCTTCGTGCCATGCATTAAATAGCTCATTTTAAGCTTCTTGCATCTGAAGGTTTCAAACACTCAGGCTCACCTTTCAATGTTATTGTAACTATTTATGAACATAAAAGTGAATGGTAATACTTAATTTGAAGCCTATGCCGCATCAAGGCAAGGCAAGGAAAACTCATTTATATAACTCATTTCATAAACAATGCTAATTCCACGTGCTTGGAATAATACAAAATGTTCACAGGTTAAAATAAAAAGTGATTAGAATAAAAAATATAAATATTCAATAAAATTACATATATTTTTTTTATATAGTTATTTTTTGTTTCATTTTATGTACTTTTGTCGTTGTTTTTAGATTTTTAACTTATTTTTATTTCAGTGTTAATTTTAGTAATTGTAGAACTTAAACTTACAACGTTGCTGAAATGTAATATTTGCTTTTACTTTATTTCAGCTTTATTCCAATTACAAAAAAGTGAATTTTATTAGTTTTAGAACAATATATACATATATATTAATACCGGCAAATCGATTAATCTTGATTAATCTCATCTAACATAAAAGTTTGTTAATATATAATATATAAATGTGTGTGTGTGTGTGTGTGTGTGTGTGTGTGTGTGTGTGTGTGTATATATATGTATGTATATATATATATATATATATATATATATATATATATATATATATATATATATATATATTATACATTATATATTGTATATAATATATATATATATATATATATATATATATATATATATATATATATATATATATATTATACATTATATATTGTATATATATATTTATTATACACACACACAGATACTGTACACATACACGCGTGCAAATATATATATATATATATATATATATATATATATATATATATATATATATATATATATATATATATATATGCAATGTGATTAATCGGGATTGATCGATTTATATATAAAATCCTCAAAAAACATAAACAGGACTTTGCAAGGAAACAGACAAAACAACCCAGACTACATTAAATACGGGTTAACATGCAACGGGGATAAAGAACGTTTGCAACGAGGTGCCGACCATCTTATTTTTTTCTTTCTACAGAACTTCCATATGGCTGGGAGAAAATAGACGACCCTATTTATGGCAGTTACTATGTTGAGTAAGTTGATCAAATTTCTTTTATCAAGCACCAAGTATTTGCAGAATCCGACCCCGAATCATCCGCGTCATTCTCTTCAATAAGTTCGCCGGGGGAGGGAGGGTCCCAGCGTGATTTAAATATCTGCTCGTTCTGCCCCGCAGCCACATTAACAGAAGGACACAGTTTGAGAACCCAGTCCTAGAGGCCAAACGAAGGATCCAACAGCAACATCAAATGCAAAGTCAAGGTCTATCGGCGCTGCCATTGCCCACGATATATAGAGGTACTTCTTTTCTCTGTGGCCCATATTTGCCATCTTCACCCAATTGGTTTGTTGGTGTTCCTCGGTTTTGGGTTGCTCAGGTGTGCCCTACTTTCATGTCACTTTAGCTCAGTTACCGAAGCACCAAAGACCATGCAGTAGAGGTGGTTGTGCAGTGTGCAGTGCGCAGTGCATTCCTCTGATTGTTCATGTGTGTTTGTCTTCACAGAAAAGCCTCCATTCACGAGGGACGCCACGCAACTCAAAGGGACGTTCCTCACCACGGTGCTGCAGAAGAGCAACATGGGATTCGGCTTCACCATCATTGGTGGGGACGAGCCGGATGAGTTCCTACAGGTCAAGAGCGTTATACCTGAAGGACCTGCTGCCCAAGATGGCAAGATGGACACAGGTGAGAAGGTCAAGGAAGTCAGGGCCTCTTAGTGTTCAACTTTAAAAGTTTGCTATATTCTAGCAGAAGGGAAACTTTGATATTATTAATATTATTTCTATTATATAGGTATTGAATATCTTTATAGTATACAAGTATTTGTTATTTTGTTAAAATGCAAATAATTTTTGTAATTTATTTATTAAGATAATAACTGTTAAAGATACAATATAATATTGAAATGTACCTGCAAATATTCGCTCAATATCGGTAAATGTGACCGTACCTTAAAGACCCGCTCACACAAAGGACAATAACTATAACAATAAAGATTGTAATTAAATACATTTTTAATAATCACTCTAATTCTATGAGAAAACAGCACAACTATGAAAAATATATACAGTACTGCCTGGTCAAAAGTTTGGAAAGTTTTAATGTTTTTGAAAAAAAGGCTCACCAAGCCTGCATTTATTTGATCAAAAATAGAGAAAAACAGTAATATTATCAATATTATTACAATTTAAAATAATGGTTTTCTATTTTGATATACTTTAAAATGTAACTTATTCCTGTGTTTAAAGCTGAATTTTCAACTTCATTACTCCAGTCTTCAGTGTCACATGATCTTTCAGAAATCATTCTAGTGCTGATTTATTATCAATGTTATCAATGTCGAGCTGACTGATATTTGAACAATATACATTTTTACTGTCACTTTTTATCAATTTAACATAGCCTTGTTGAATAAAAGTATTAATTTCTTTAAAAAGGTTTCAATTTTAAATAAATGCTTTTCTTTTTAACTTTTATCGATCAAAGAATCCTGAAAAAATATCACAGGTTGTAAAAAAATATTAAGCAGTACAAGTACAACTGTTTCCAAAATTGATAATAAATCATCATATTAGAATGATTTCTGAAGGATCATGTGGCACTGAAGACTGAAGTAATGGCTGATGAAAATATGTTTTCATATATACAAGACAGTTTGCATATATAATTTTTTTAATGTTATTATCAACATTTTTCTTGTTTTGTCCATCATCTTGGATGATGTTACTCCCCTGTCGCAGTGCATTCTGGGATTGACTTCTTTATGAAAGATGCATGCTGCCTACACAAGGGAAAATGTTAATCTGCCTATTCAGATCAATTCAGTGACACCTTTCAGTTGTATTACCAATGATTGTCACCACTGATCTATATATAGATCAGTGATTGTCACCCCAACCATAGTTACTGTTGCTAAGAAAGACAAACAATGCCAGCAAAGCCTAATTTTTCTGCTTCAGTGGACTGTTTAGAATTACAATATGCCCCCTTTTAATATGTTAACACTTATCGATATATAAGCAGGGCTGAGCAGTGACCTCACATCTCAGGAGAAAACCTTCAGCGCATGGACTAGGAAACATCATTATCTCTGTAGCCACCGCTTGACAACAGTCTCTAATAGCTTGCACAGAGCTAGCGCAAGGTCACGGTTGTCGCATTGTGTTTTTCTCTGATGAAAGAGTGTATTTGAGTGAGTCATCACAGGCGGACACTGTAGGCTTATTTGCTGCTTTTTCATAAGTTCTCTGTTCTCTTAGAGGAACTCTTAACCTAGTAAGGAAATCCTATGTCCTCGCTGCGATTCTACCTTTCTGGATGGTTTGTTCGTTTCGTTGATCATGTTTTAACTTTAGAAATGTATCACAACTGTGAGCTGTGAAGATGACATCACTTCCCAAGGCCCTCACAGATAATGATGCTGGCAGTGGCTTAATTTGCATATGCCTCCAGCTAACATCGCAATTTGGGCTTTGGTGGGATCTTGTGTGTTTTATCCGCTTTTGATGGGGGAACAGGGTCCTTTTATAGAAGTCCTACTCTGTTCTGTACAAACATACACAGTTGGCTTGTGCAGTTTCAACAGGCCTTAGGTTGCCTTTCTTACAGAGACGTCTCATTATTGGCCAGCTTTGCTGATACATCGCTCAGTCGGTATCTACAACTGTCTGCACTTATGCAACTGACTTTCTGTGTGTGTGCGTGGAGATGACTTTAATCCAAAGTGATAGGATTTAGTAAACATGTGGGTCAAACAACGGCTATTTTATTAGACAGTGGCTATTTGCACGTGTAATTAGTAGTTAGATGATATTTATACTTATAGTGGCAGATACTATTTGCACCTCAGTGTTGTCGCACATTAAACGGTATAATCATAACAGAGTGTAAATTATTATATTTATTACATTTTTTTAAATGGATGCCACCTTATTGGGACAATAAAGCCCTCCCTACACCTAACCTTAACCGATAAACACTTAATTATTACACGCACGTTAGACACTTTATTTCAACTTTTTGAATGTTTTCAAAATTTTTATTGAGAATAAATGCCTTTCCGATCTGATATGTGATTGGTAAAGCGAGTTCGGCAAAAGGGGGATTCGAACTCGGGTCGATTTGCGTCAAAACGTTCTGTCATGTGCCTTACCCTTACACTATTGCTACTGTTCTGTAATTTTGTCTGGCCCAATCAGATGCCAGTGGGCGGATCTAGTGTAAATAGCCTCTGCCAGCAAGGTAGGCTATTTGCACTTAGGCCGTGTGTCCACCAAAGCGTTTTTAGCCAGCTGAAAACGCTAGACGCTCTGCTGAAGACGCCTATCTGTGGGCGCTTGAGAGCGTTTCGGCAGAGCAGCGTTTTTTCCGTTGAGACGATTCGTTGCTATGATGCAGAATATCCGCAGCACAGTTTACTTGGAACTGATTTCGCAGATAATTTGTTTCATACTAAAAATGTATTTTTCATCCATTTTGTTCGGTTAGCTCTGCTGGTTGATGTCGTTGTACAGAAAGAATGTTGTGACAGTTGGTCGGTGTGGTATTAGCCCCGCCCCTCCTCCACTGTGATTGGACGGCTGGGTGAAAAGTGACAGTGATGAGCGCTGCGTTTTACCCAAAGTTGAAAATTTTTCAACTCTCTGCGACCTGTAAAAACGCAGAGTTCTCAGCGCTTCAGCGTGAAATAATCGCTCAGCGCCTCGTTCCGCTCATGGCGTTCTAAAAACGCGGCGCTCCCATTGAAAACAATTGAAAACATACGCCAGGCGCGTGGAAAAAAGCTTTGGTGGACACACGGCCTTAGTGTTCCATTTTATTACATTGTGTGTGTAAATGAATAGACTTGGACTTGGTGCTGGAAACCCAAAGCACAGGACAATAGAGACACCAGAATAACAATATTCATGATTCTGAAGATGAAAATAGAGAATTATTTTAGTTGAATATGCTTGCATTGTCACTGACTACATATGTTTAAAATAATGCAAGCCACTTTTTACTGGTAACATCAGACATTTGGTATTATCAGGAACCACAAATATTCCCTCATTGTATTATTATACATTATATTTAACATTATATATAGCAGTTTAATGTAGTACTGACACTAAAACTCTGAAATTATTTCTCACACATTAATTTTTATTTTGGGGGAACTATACACAATACATATTGTCACTATCCACGATATATATTGTTGCATTTTTGTATTGCGATATATTGTGACACGATATATTGTTACACCCCTAGTTAATGTTCTTGATGTGATTGAGCCTTAAGAGGACAACTTTGCACGTCACTCGTGTGAAATACGCCGGAGACTAGACTTACAGTTGATTTCAATGGAATGGCGTCTTAAATGGAATGGAAAATGGAATTTTATGTTAGCATGTTGCTAAGCTAACAGCGTGATATGCTAATAAGCACAAATACATACAATACACAAAGTAAGAATATCATACTTTACAGTATTGAATAAAATAAATATATTTCTAGATTTCTAGATTTTTTTTCCACTGATTCGCAGTGCATTCTAGGATTGCATTTTTACAGTGTTGATTAATTTTTATTCTTCTTGTTGGGAAAAGGGCGCACTTGCTCGACAACTGTATCCTGTAACTGTATCACTCTCTCTCATTGGTTGTCATCGCATTGCTCATTTGCAGTCTTCTCTACTTCATTATAAAACATTGGTTGGTCATGCCATTAGAATTAAACTGGTTTCATTGAAAATCAATGACTTGCAGTTGCTTTTTCATTGTAAACCTCTCAGTGTGAACACCCGTTCAGAAGGCAGCATAATTATGTTTTGTAAGAGCCTCATGATGAAGCTAATTTATGTGCATACGCACTCTGAGCAAGTGGTAGATGTGACAGCGATGACATAATGCTCTTGGGAGTATGGTGCTTCATATTTTGTTTAAATATGCGTGTTTCGTACTCTCATATTTTTGTCATTTCTTCATCAGGTGATGTGATCGTCTACATCAATGACATCTGTGTCTTGGGCACCACCCATGCCGATGTGGTGAAGCTCTTCCAGTCAGTCCCCATTGGGCAGAGCGTTACCCTGGTGCTGTGTCGGGGATACCCCCTCCCTTACGACCCAGAGGACCCCTCCGCTAGCTCTTCCATGCCCCCTTTGGGCCTAGTGGATCATCCGTTGCTGCTCAATGGAAGGAACAGCTATGAAAATTACATGGAGTACATGTCTTTGACTGGCCGCTTAGTACCTGAGCACGGCGAGGGCCTTCCCCCGCATCCCCACCCTGGAGACACCCACCTGGACGGCTCGCAACCTCCATCCCTGACCACACCGGGACCCCCACCTGATGACAGCGTCTCCATGGCGTCATCCTCGGGAGCAACCACTGGGGCTCAAGTGGTCCCTGAGCTTCTGAGTCTCACTATAACCAAAGGTGCAGAGGGTTTCGGGTTCACCATAGCGGACAGTCCCACAGGGCAGAGAGTCAAACAGGTACGCTGATTCCATTAACAAACATTTTATTGCAGTGGTTTCAAACTCTAATTCAATTATATATATATATACAGTAGTGGCCAAAAATAATGTCTGGCCTAGGATAATTGGCATCTTCCACACTTTTGTTTAATATTATTAGAAATTTGTTAAAGATTTTGTAATCATATTACGTAGTTGTGCTTGGAGTTTAATTTGTAATAATGCAATGAAACATGCCAAATTTTGTGGACATCATTTTTGGCCAGACTGTCATACCAAGAGATTATGAACACATGCAAAAACAAGAACCAATGAAATATTACAAACCGATTATGTTGTAGTCACTGTATGCTTTTTGTTTTTCTGTGTTTTTTTTCATAGTAAAATAAAACTTGTAGCTTTCCCTTTTTGCCAAATAATTTTGTCAGATACAGTAAATACCTTAACCAAGTTTAGTGTTTGATTTTCCTTCATACTTAGAACATTTAAAAAATATATTTTGCTCATATTTTGATAATTTAATCGAACTTGTAGGGTCATAAAAATGAATATTCCCTACGGACATCACTTTTGGCCACTACACCAATGGAAAAAAATATACATGACTAATTATTCAATATTAAATATAATTATATTATTTATCTGAATATATGTTTATATATATATATAAACAGTGCTGGTGCTTGCCCCCTTGGTAAATATGATCAAAGATGGTTGTAAACAATACATTTGCATTGTTAATCCTTTTGATATTTTATTAAAAAAATTTACAAAATTCTAACCTTTCATTGAAGTAAAATAATTGAAAGTGGGGGGAAAATCACATTTTGAAATATATGTTTTTCTCCAAAACACTTTGGGAACTATTATTTGCCCCCTTTTATGAAATACTTTTTGCAACCTCCTTTTGCCAAGATAATGAGTTTGGAGAACACCTGACAAGAGATCAGAGATCATTCCTCCTACAGAATCTCTCCAGATCCAGCAGATTCCCAGATCCATGTTGGCGCTTCTTCTCTTCAGTTCAGCTCACTCATCTTCTATAGGGTTCAGGTCAGGGACTGGGATGGCCAGATGCTGGTTTGGTGTTCAGTGACACATCTTTGTGTTGATTTTGATGTTTGTTTTGGATCACTGTCCTGATGGAAGATCCACACACGGCCCGTTATAAGATTTCTAGCAGAGACCGTCAGGGTTTGATTTTTTATCTGTTGGTATTTGATCGAATCCATGATGCCATGTATCTGAACAAGAAGTCCAGGACCTCCGGCAGAAAATTAGGCCCAAAAAAAATTGATTTTTGCATTAAAACAAACAAAAAAATGTCAAAAGGATAAACAATGCAGATTAATTCTGACCAGCACTGTATATATAAAATAAGAAATATAACCAAATATATTTATTATTGTAGATAAATGCTCTTAATGCTCATATGCAGGTTTATGTGTCATAACTGTTTCTATACATTGTGATCAGGTTCTGGAGCCGCAGGGTTGTCCAGGGTTATGTGAAGGAGACTTGATGGTGGAGATTAATCAGAAGGGTCTCCAGGGACTCAACCACACACAGGTGGTGCAGCTGCTCAAGGACTGTCCAGTGGGAACAGAGGCTATGCTTGTCATTCAGAGAGGAGCAGCAGCAGGTGCGCACATTTACACTCTTCATTTTTGAAACCAAGTTCACCAGAAAGGTACTGAAGGTTGCCTGCAATCTATTCTGGACTTTGGCAAAGTGAAATGTTCAGGTATGTGTTGTAAGCCAAATGGAAATATCAGTGCTTCAGTTTTTTTGTAGCTCTCTGAACTTCACCTTAATTTGCCTTAAGCTTTGATTCGTCAAGATTTTGAAATAAGAGGAGAGAAATACTCCTATTGTAGAGTCCTAGATGTACATTGCCAGTGCATCTCAATTTTTCAGACTCAAACTGTTTTCTTTCAGAATAACTGAAGCTGATGAGCTGTTTTGGGGAAATTTTAGCAAAGCCTTCGCAATATTGCACACTGTATCATCTCTTGGCAAGAGCTGGTGACAGTTATTAGCATATTCAGACTGAAGCCAAGCTAATCTACTAATTCCATGCGAGTCCACTTATTAGAGTGCTTACTTTCATTAAAATGTCCATGCAGAGTGTAATATTTTATCACCCTTTATAATTAGGATATTCTTAGAATGAAAATAAATGAGGCAATTAATAGAAACGATCTTGAAGAACGCTAAAGTCTCTCCATGTGTATAGTAAGTGAGCCTAATATGAGTTCTTAAGATGCTTGTCCATTTCTCTGAACCACTATCAATCAAGTAATTACACCAATGCATCCTGCCAATTACACCGTGTGTCTGTTCTCACCTCCTCGGCGTGTTTCATGACTATATCGAAGGCTACGGTCTTAACCGCTCAGCAAACACTCCAAGGCCTCTTGTAACGGAGCGAGAGACGTCCCACGTGACTCACTGGCTGAGTGCGAGACCATTCAGTTTCTTGCCGGCGCTCTGCCAAGAGCACGGCCCGCGCCGGCCATGTTCACAGCTCTTTTCCCCAGTCGTCTAATTAAAGCACACCTCCCACACTGAGCTGGTGGAGATAAACAGGCAGACGAATCAGAATGCAGAGTGGCTGAAGGGGGGCGGGGCGTTCAGCAAACAGACCAATCAGAGCCTGTTACTTCCCTGCAAGTAGCACTGAGGGAATACACTGAAATAGAAGCTGATTGAGGAGACATAATTTATTCTTAGTGACGTGAAGTGTTTATATTATCATAATTTACATAAATTTACATGGAATTATCTATTTAAAGCAACAGGATGAATGGGCAAATAAATGTCAAGACAAGCATAATTTCACACCAGGACAAGAGCAAATATCCAGAATTCTCACCGGGGTTGAAATACTTTTCACTTAATCTTGTGTATAAAAATATATATTTTTTTAGTATTTTTTTTAATAGTGTTTAGTTAGGATTAGGAAATGGGTGATTATAGCTATAAAAATAAAACTCAACATTTTGTCTTATTGAGTATATATTTTGATATTTTTTAAAAATATTTTGTAAATATAATATTTCTGTAAAGGTATTACTTAACTCAAATTTGTGTTTTATAATCAAAGCAGTGTTGTTGTATACTTGAACTATTAAATAGTTTTCAGTAATTGAAATAAAGTAAATCTAGGTGGAAAAAAATTAATAAAGTAAATCTAGGTGGAAAATATCTCAAATCTAAAATTACTCAAATAAAAATAATTAAATAAATGTATTAAATAATAATAAAGGACAAAAGAACAATGAAAATAACAAAATTACTAAAACAGCATAAAATTTATAGGAAATTCGAAATAATTCGAAATATGAATACAAATAATACAAAAATTAAGATAAATACTAAAATTATTGTAAATAATACTTAAATAACACTGAATAAGAGGGACCATTATTTCAACCAGCCATGGTTGATGATTCAAAAATGATAAAAGTAAAAAACATTAAAAAATCGCATTAAAAAATTAATGAGGGCTTGTTTTTCACTAAATAAACAAAAGAAAAAAATATATACTGAATCTAGTTTTGTTTATATGCACCATTATAACAAAACAATACATAGAAATAAATAACAATATTTACTTGCATGTAATTCTGCCAGCAAAAGCATAACACATATATATTGCAAATATTCAATATTTCGTCCAGCCCTAGTTAGTACCAGTTATTGAATTGCATTTGCACCCATATAAACACCCTGTATAAATGTAACTTTTGCAGTAATTTCATTAGATTTATTTCTGTTAAAATCTGAAATGATCTCATTTGGCAGGTAAATGCAATAAGATGCAGTAATGCAATATTTCTTAATGAAATAAGAAATGCATTTATTTCTGAATGTTTCCAAAGTACTAAAAGAATCACTGATGGAAGCGTTAAGGAACCAGAAATGCTTTCATTTCGAATTCTTTAAGCATTTCTCTAGCTTATTAGTGCCGCAGTCAGAGCACAATATCACTGTCCGTCTTCCTCTCTGCAGTTCTTTTGTCAGGATTATTGACATCTCGAGTAGGACTGGACAGGCAGGTGCGAGGTGATAACTATACTCTTCTGACTTCCCGGACTGTCGGAAATATCCTCAGGGCTGTGGCATTTCAGCAGGTCTCTTACATCCTCTTGGCTCTATTCCATCTGGGTCTCGCAGTACACAGAGATGACAGTCACCCCGAATCCCTCACCTTTCAGACTTCACCTGAGAGAGACTCATGACATGAACGAAACCCAAGGAAGCATGAGGCGACTGAACCCATTGCCATAACATGGCATTCAACAAATCTTTTACTTTTGTAAAGGTTGTTTCAGTGTTCAAGTCAGATTAAAAGCAATCAATCAATAAGAGAACTATTGAAGAACATTGAAGTTCTTTGGTCTTTTTTGTCCATATGGTATCTTTTGTGATGTATTGGGGGAGGATGAGGACTTTTGGAGTGGCACGACTGTGCATGTTTGCCCGAGGCTTTATGTTTAGCTCTTCGCTGCCAAGTCGTGTCCTGGTCATATAGCGTTTGATGTAATCCTGTTAGTTTAAATAGGCATAAAAACGCATTGCCCCCCTGCCTTGTGCTACAAATACTCACATACACACACCCATACGTGCGCGCGCGTGTGTTTGTGTGAATGCACAAAGACTATATATATATAATCCATGTTATTGAAAGAAACATGTAAGAGACTGAGAAATGAAAAGTCATAACTCATTATTCTTCCAGCACCTCTGGCCATGGTATAATCACATTGCAGATGAATCTTAAACAACCTTCTTCTTATCATAGTCATATCACACAAATGCACATCATGAATTTTATTATATGGAGAACTTAATACTGAAAAAACAGTATTATGGTAATTCTTTACTCGCTGTAAAAATGTTCAGTTTTAACTATAGTTTCTACCAGATCCGACCCTTAAAAATGGCTTTCCATTTTTGTAACCTAATGTAGTCTGTAAGATACTTAATAATATATTTTTTTTATTAAATAATCTTTTTATTTGTAAATTGTTTATTTAGGTGATTTAGATTATTAGGAAGCATGTTGAGCAATATTTAGTATAATATTCTTAATCATTTGAATTATTTTTCAAAATTGTGTGAAATAATGTAAGTTGATGTTTATTTTTCTGACTCTTTTAGCATTTATTTTTTTCATAAAGCAAGAAAAGAAAACAATGTCTATAAAGTCAGGAAAAAATCTAATCCCCATTTTCTTCTCGAGTAGTATGTCCATAAATACATTTTTATAAATGCATTGATGTATCAAAAAATATCAATAATACATTTTTTGATTAGCATTTTTGATTAGCTTTGAGCAGAAGCCAAAGTCTGTAAGACACTAAACTAGATTTTTACAACTCTTGCAACTTTCAGTCAGTTCTGAATCATCATAATGAAATCAAAATGGCCAGCAATGCTTTTAGCTTATGTGTTGTATCTATATCACTGTAGCTTCCTTATATCAGTATCTGTACAAATATATGTAATAAAATTGCACATTATATTAGTATTAATAGCAGAAGTAAAATAATTATTTTTGAAGCTGGGGAAGCTTTCTTGCTTTATAAATCAATAATGACAAAAATAATTATTTTACTTCTGCTATTAATACTAATATAATGTGCAATTTTATTACATATATTTGTACAGATACTGATATAAGGAAGCTACAGTGATATAGATACAACACATAAGCTAAAAGCATTGCTGGCCATTTTGATTTCATTATGATGATTCAGAACTGACTGAAAGTTGCAAGAGTTGTAAAAATCTAGTTTAGTGTCTTACAGACTTTGGCTTCTGCTCAAAGCTAATCAAAGCTAATGATGTAATTACCTCACGAATAAATGCAATAAACTTCCCTCACTTAAGAGCCTACAGGACAACGAAGTGAAGAGAAAAAGGGGCAAATATTATGTGACTAATATGAAAAATGTGTTCATTACTCTTTAAGGAATATCTTATAATATTCTTTCTCTTTCCTTTTCTCTCAGGCCTCTTTTCACCCTGGGATCCCACAAAACAGGTAAATGGATTTCAAATATTTAGTTTCTCAAACAAGTGTTTGTTTTTGCATGTTCTTGAACTGACCTTGACATTAAAATACCAAGTTCTGTCATGAAACTCTAGATGGCGCAGGCTGATAGGTCCTTAACTCATTTGGTAGTTATCTACATAGCCCAGCTGATTGGTTGCTGTTGCATCGGCAGCCAATGAGCTGCGGCTCAACATTTAAATACTCTGCAGCGCACTTTCAGAAACCCTCCACCTTCCCCAGCTCCGCCTGTATAGATCTGCAAGAAGAGTAGTTCAATTCCTGAACGAATGACTCTTCTGAGCCAACCTGAGAAAACTCTTATGAGGTTGCAATTTCTTATGAATGTGTACAATGGGATTTGTACAGAATTTTTTTTTTTTTTAAATCCAGCATGAAGGTCCACCCCTGCACATCAGTGGGGCGTAAGCAGATCGCATGAAAATGTACGTGTGAGATAATACGAATTCAGGCGAATTGGCCAACAATTCGACACAACATAAAGTACTGGATGTACGAATTGCCCTTTTCAGTGACTCAAATACATATATAGCAACCAGTGTAGTCCAAACCTTAAACAAATGACTCTTACGAGATGGATCTTTTAGTGAAATAAACACATACAGTCCAACAAGTGTGGTCTGATTCCAGAACTCTAATAAATTGTTCTTTGTAATGAATCAAACACATATATATTGTAACAGTGTTGTCAGATTCCCAAACAAATGACTGAGTCGGTTCTTTGAAGTGAATCAAACTAATACAGATCCTATTCATATGAAAAAGTGTAAAGATGCACATTGTGTTTTATTAGTAGTATTCTATTTTTATATCAATGATTTTATACTGTAGTTTTATATAAATGAATCAAATGTTACAATATTTTAGTTTGTTTTTTTTATGGATAGTTAAGGCAAATCATTGGATTGCATATTTGCCCATAAACATATGTAAAGTAGAATAAGTTCAAACTGTGTAGTGTAAGATTTTTTAGCATTTTCTGCCAATATTTGCTTTTGAATTAATAGATAATTTCGGCAGGTATGCTGATGGAATTTTGACATTCCGCGTCCGTGTTTGCTGGAGAAATTATCAAATCATGTTTTTATATATAACGTAAGAGGATTTGACCACCTGCACACCTCTGGCTATCCGCTGTCCTTTAGCAAAGATCTTGGACTAGTGTTTGATGGCCGAAATCCCTCGGCAGCTCAGAGCGGTTGCAGCATCAATCTCCAATCGCTGTTAAAGACAAACCGCTGCCACGAGTTCTTAGTCTCAGCACGTGTTCAGCGGCACGCTGGATAACACTCTGATGAAACCCGACATGGAGGTGTCCCGGGTGACAGATGCATTAAAGCAGCCGCCATGGGTGGCGTACTTAATCAGTATGACTCTTGTGCTGCTGCATTAGCAAACAAAAAGCTTTAACTGACAGCAAAGTGTGCCTTATTAATGTGTGTGTGTGAGTGAGAGAGGTGCGCGCTAGAATGTGTTTATCATGAAGAGAAATTATTCCGAGCAAAGATTATGCAGGTGATACTCAATTGATATTCCTCCTCCTCTGTCCTGGAGACCCGCGGACTCAATCATGCTGCTGTGTGATTTATAGCTCTGGCGGATTTAAAAACAAAACTCCTCGTTTCTGAAAATGGATTCATTTGAAGTTGAAATATTTAAGAGGGTTCACGCAAAAATGAAAATATTGTCATCGTTTACTCGCCCTCATGTCACTCCAAATCTGTGGGATTTTCTTATGTATTTTATTCACAGGTTATTTATTTCACAAAATAAACCACTTCAGCATGATAAAAACCCTTTCAGAAGGGTCCAAAATATTTCTTTCCTACTCTGGCCAATGGTGAATACATTGAGAAAATGTATTATCCATATATTTTTTTAAGAAGGCCATGAAAATGTATTTTGCATTATTTGAATAAATTTGTTTTTTAGATGTCATTTTTTCTTTCATTTATATATATAAGAAAATTCAAATTAGCTTAGTGGCCTTAAAAAATATTTACCTGCAGGATTGGCTAATTCTAATTGGCCAATCAGAATCAAGTATTCCAGCGAGAGGGGGTATTTAAAGGGTTATTTCTGAATTCTGTCAGTAATTACTCACCCTCATGTTGTTCCAACCCCGTAAGACTTTCGTTCATCTTCGGAACACAAATTAAGATATTTTTTATTAAATCTGAGGGCTGGATCACTCCTCCACAGGCTTCTATTGTAATTGAAACTTGCCGGCCCAGAAAGTTATTAAAGACATCGTTAAAATAGTCCAAGTGACTACAGTGGCTCAACCATAAGTTTATCAAGCGACGAGAATACTTTTTGTGCGCAAAAACAAAACAAAAATAACGACTTTATTTAACTATTAATTTTCTTCTGTGTGGGCCTCGAGTGAGTTCACGTAGTGTAACAGCGCAGCGCTTCTGTGTGTACGTCAGAATGTAGGCTCACTATTGGCCAACGCTGGTCATGTGTGTGGTGAGTGTTATACTGGCCAATAGTGAGCCTACATTCTGACGGACAACCCAGAAGCGCTGCGCTGTTACACTATGTACAAAAAGTATTCTCGTCGCTTGATAAACTTAAGATTGAGCCACTGTAGTCACTTGGACTATTTAATGATGTCTTTAATAACTTTCTGGGCCGGCACGTTTCAATTACAATAGAAGCCTATGGAGGAGTGAGACAGCTCTCAGATTTAATCAAAAATATCTTAATTTGTGTTCCGAAGATGAACGAGAGTCTTACGAGGATGGAACAACATGAGGGAGAGTAATTACTGACAGCATTTTCATTTTTGGGTGAACTATCCAGAACAGAACATGCAGGCTGCTCTTGTGACTATCCCACAACAAACAAATTCTTCCCAGGGTTTTTAGTTCTCAATCTCTGGTATAATTTTCCTTAGTTTTACATGTCTTAATTGCATTGCAGGTCTACAAATGCTGTTTGAGAAACTAAACGGACTACTCATCTCAGGTTAAGTTTCTCCGAAGCCTTGTAAAGTAACGGAACATTTCATTTAACTCATTTAGGTATTTCTAGAACTAGCCTTGATATCAAATTTCATGTGAGTTCACTTTCATGCCAGTGTGAGGTACATCATTTTCAGGAAGCCGTCCAGTTCGGCTGGATTCAGGACTCGTAATGGAATTGGCAGGTTAAGCAGAAAGCTGCAGGTGAAATGAACAGCTCACAGGAAATAGGATCCATTAGCCCCCGGGGCGCATGACTGTAGCACAGACACTTCGCTTCACACTTTAGTCCCACACTTAGGGCTTAATTCGTCTCCTTCGCTGAACCTCCAGAGAGCGATTGGACTGCTAAACTCTCTCCTCTCAGAAAGAGGACAGGAGTAATGACAGGGGTCTGAATGATGATACACCCAATCTTCTCTGCTTGATCTTTTAAAGGATCTACATAGGAGATTCGGAACTTTTTAGTGTATGTATGTGTATTATCCACTCAAACCGGTCTATGTCTGTATTGTCCGTGCAGTGGGACCCTCAAGGAAGCCCCCAGACCAGCTTGTCGGCCGCTTTGCTCCCCCACGGCGCGCCACATCCCGGACAGACGCTCCATCGCTCCTCCGTTCCGGACACAGAGGGCTTCCACCTGGGCAAGCCTGACCCCTACGACCTCTATGAGAAGTCACGTGCCATTTACGAAAGCAGACGTAAGTCGGTGTATTCGAATCATTTATATACATATATATTTGCTTAAAAATGAAGCATTTTTTGGACCGTTGTTTTTTTTTTTTTTTTTAACTTCTCATGACTGTATTGCTTTTGGATGTTTTACTTTTGTTTTTGTAATTCATTTTGAATTCACAAAATTCTAATTACTGGTATATAATTATTTACTGTTATGTTATGTTGTGTTGTGTTGTGTTGTGTTGTGTTATATTATTTAGTTTTTTTCACATTATATTAATGGCAATGGGGAAAGGCTTCATTTTTATAAATCATGTCACAATAGAAAAAAGGCTTAATTTTCTTCAATCCAATGATATTTTCTAACTCATTTCTTTTTATTTGGAGTGAAATATGAGCCTATAAAATTCTTGACAGGTTCCTTGAGATTCGTCCCACACATGAGCCTCAATTAAGCATAAAGCCAGTTGATAGTTCAAAGTATTTGTGAATAATTTGAATAAATAGTTTGAAGCTTTCATTTCTCATTCGCACAGAGCCAATCCCACCTCGGACGCTGACAGACTGTACAGGCAAGTCTTTTGTGCTGCTTCCCCTTTCTTTAAGTCACAGAGCACATATGCCGTTAGTCACATTTCAATGGCTAATTTATGTAACCCATGTGACTTTAGGGCTCTATATTTAGCTCTCTGTCTACCACCATACTCTTATTCTCCAGTACATCAGAAGGTTCAGCCGACCTACATAACGTGTGTGGTGTTCTCTGATTCCTCAGCTTGTGGTTTGGTTTAGGGATGGTTTGATGTTCCTGAAGAAGCCCTGATCTCTGCTTTTATGTCAAACATACCGAGGAAGCAGCATGAATTGGGTGCGCTTGATCTAATCTGTTATTCTTGTTCCTCAGGTGTGGAGTACCAGGAAGTGGAAGTGCACCTGCTGCGTGAGAAGACCGGCTTCGGCTTCAGGATCCTGGGTGGAGACGAGGCGGTGCAGGCTGTGAGTCCGGAGGCCCGTGACAAGGCTCGTATGGGGCAGGATAAACAGATACTGGCTCATATCTGTACAGCTCCACGAGCAGCAGATGGAAACACACCTGACAAATTCATTTCCTTCAGCTACTTATATGACATTAGCAGTATTGTGGGTTTTTTTTGGTGCATATACCATGACAATATGATGGTATATGATTATAGTGGTTATTATAGTTTTGAAAATTTTACAGTAATTATTAGAGCTGGGCTGTATAATGTTATACATTACCATTCGAAAGTTTATGGTCAGTTTGATTTTTTTAAATTATTTGTTGAAATAAGTCTCTTATGCTTATCATGGCTGCATTTATTTAATCAAAAATATAATAAAACAGTAATATTGTGAAATAATTTAATAATTTTTCTATTTTAATATATTTTTAAAAATGTAATATATCCCTGTGATTCAAAGCTGCATTTTCAGCATTCAGCATAATGTGTATATAAAATTGTGGGGATGAATTTCCAGCAAAATTATATTTTGAGATGTACAATAATATACTACAATAATACTACTTACTCATAAGGAGATATTTTCACTATAATGCCCAGCTTTAATTGTTTTGTTTTTATTTTTGATTTCAGTTTTGATCTTGGATTTTCCATAAATAGTTATCTAATTTTCTTTTTAATTTTAATTTTAATTTATTTAATTTCAGTGTTTTCATCCATTTCATTCCATCAAAAATTGTTCCATCTGCCTGTGACGAGAGACACAGCACTGTGATTGGTTGTTTTACATGTCAATCAGACGTGTTGTTTTGACAGAATACGTTGCTAGTCTGAAGCCAGGCCTGAGAAATATTTGAAAATGTGTACAATTTCCGAAAAAAAAAAAATGATATCAGAATTTTTGGAACTTTATTTTACTCTGTAGCACTGCTTTTTTTTTCTTTTTTTTTAGTTAACAAAATTGTTGTTTAATGCTAATTTTCTTCCTCGTAATCATTAGCAATAACCCTAACCTGGTTCAGTACCAAGGAATATATCAAATATTATTAGCATCTGATAGCATTTAAAGCAACTGTAGCCTATATAAGGTATGCTGCTTTATTTTACACAGATTCTGAGCAGAATTGTGGCTGTTAAAAGACTTATTTTGTCATGGATTTCAAATGACAGTTTATTAACGGTCGTCTCTTTGTTAGTTGTCTTTGGTAATCTCTGATATTTTAATTTACTTTTCTTACATAAATACCAGCAGTAAAGCGACTTTCTGTCAAGCTAGATATGTATAAACCAATCAGCTAGTCAAGAAAACTAGTTAAACATGTAAAACTGGTGACAACATTGTAATGAGACTGTGAATGTCGTTTCATATGAATGTGCTGCTGACTGATTTTTCTCCACAGATTGTGATCGGAGCAATCATAGAGAACAGCCCCGCGGAGCGCGATGGCAGACTGCGTCCAGGAGATGAGCTGGTCTCGGTTGACAGGATGCCCGTGGCGGGGAGACCACACCGCTACGTCATCGACCTCATGCACGCGGCTGCACGAAACGGACAGGTCACCTTGACCGTCAGGAGGAGGGTTCTGCTGCAGCAGGGTGAGCAAAACTCTCCAGTGACACAAAAACAACTATTATATCCTTAAATCCAGTCTGGAACTACACAGTCAGGGTTTATAGAACAACTAATTCCTCAATATGTGTATTTAGGATGAGTTACATGGTACAAGACAAATAAATTTTTTTGTTTTTTTTAATAACCCTTTAAAGTCTACTGTATCATATTTGATAGGCAAATTTCTAAGGCCTCAAAATTATCAACATGATTCAAACTTTGCTGAAAACCCTATTATGCACAATTACAGTCTGATTGATAGTTTATACTTTTCAGCAAGTAAAGGCCTTTCAGTATCATTCTAAAAACAGGTTTATAACTTTATAAAATAGCTTTTATAAAGCAAATATCAGAATAACTTTTATATTGTTTGTAATATTTCAAGATGAACACTTACTGGACTGAAGCAACTTAGGTCAAATTGATTATCCATATATATATTTTTTTTTTGTTGAAAAATCATGTTAATATGCAAGCATGAAATATGAAACATCAGGCTTTTGGGGAACATTTATTTGTTCATCTCTCAATTATCATGGCATTATATATTTTGTCCCCATAATGAATTCTACAGAGGGTTGATCAATAAACTAAGCAATTAAATGTAATTTTAATAAGACATATTATTGGGAGATATAGAGTGGCACCTGACATTAATATGCACTTTATGTAAGTATTCTCTTATACTGTTATAAAGATCTCATTGATTTACATTTCAAGCTATCAGAATTTCATCTTACTTTCAGGCCATATAAATATCAGCATCTGCACCAAAGTGCATATTTTTGCTCTGTTAGTTTTTTCCATCTTAAGTATGAGCTCCATATCCTCACTATATCATATTATATGAGCCATAAAACCCTGATGAATCAAATATACTTAACAAAAAACTCCTATACAAACCATTTGTAATTTATATATATATATATATATATATATATATATATATATATTGTTGAAAGGTTCAATCAAGCTGTTCCATTTAAATAAATGTGATTTTTCTGAATATTTATCATACGTCAGGCTTTACAGTGTTAATGGTTAATTACATTATCAAGAAGTAAAAGCGTTATTTCTGTGTAATAGCTTGAGTCACATTGCTGTGGTGTGTGTTTGCATTGGCTGAGATTGTGTGTGCTGCCACCTGCAGGCCAGCCGTGCGAGGAAAACGGTGCAGCGGCCAATCAAAGCAGTTCTCCCCATGCTCATGCAGTGTGTCCGGTCAACTTACCCCCCACCACTGATGTAGTTATACACCGCAAGGAAAGCGAAGGCTTTGGTTTTGTCATCATCAGCTCCCTCAACCGTCCAGAGACCACAAACACAATAAGTAAGTCCCCTCTTCACACAGCTGTTACCCTGATGCTCTGGTGAACACTATTGCATTCTTTTACACATGGTAATGTTTTAAAGTGAAGATGTATTGAAAGTCTGGGATCAGGCCCTATAACATACAAGACAGAGTCCACAAGGTGTAATCATAAAAAAGTCACAAAACATCTGTTCGGCTTTTATCCCAAAATAATAATAAAAAAATTTTTTTGTTGTTGTTGCACATAGCAAATAAAGCCCCCCTTTTTTAAGAACTATTAAGATTACTAGTAAGAATATTATATTTATATAAAATAAATGTATAATAGTAATATTGATACAAATATATTGGTTATGTTATTATATTTATTATTATTATTATAGCATATAAAACCTATTTTAGTACCATTAAGATTACTATTGAGAATATTTATAATAGTATTTTATATTTATAATTTAATATAAATTATAAATATAAAATAAATGTATAATACTAATATTATTCAATATTTTTAATTACATTCATATTAAATATTTATTTTTATAGCACATGAAGCCTATTTTAGTACCATTAAGATTACTATTGAGAATATTATTATAGTAATTTTTAAAAATGAATAAATATTTATAACAACGAGACTGTGATGACAATTCAGTTACAATGTTAAAAAGAATTAAAGCTACTAAAATACACTTAATTATTTTTTATGGAAAATGTTATTTCTTACTTTTTATATCCTTTTTATATTGCAGGGAAATATGAATGTCTTATTATAGTTTTTGAAATATGACCAATGCAGTTTTCATCAAATTCACCATTCATATGTTTTGTAGCTGTGCCACATAAGATCGGCCGCATCATTGAGGGCAGTCCGGCCGATCGCTGTGGGAAGCTGAAAGTTGGTGATCGTATCATGGCTGTCAACTGTCAGTCTATTATCAACATGCCTCACGCTGACATTGTCAAGCTGATCAAAGACGCTGGACTCACTGTCACTTTGCACATCATCCCAGAGGAAGGTATGATCAGCGTATGTTACAATAAAGAAAGATTTCTGTCTTTTTCCTTTGAAAACACAATCATTTTGTGCCCTAGACGTAAACGGTGCTCATTCGGCCCCTACATCGGAGAAGCAGAGTCCCATGGTGGCCCAGAAGCACAGCCCTCAGACTCAGTCCAGCCCAGCAGCCCAGCAGAGCCCGAGCGTGGCTCACCCCAGCCCACCAGCACCCCACCCCAGCCCAGCCACCACACAGCCCAGCCCTCTGCTGATGGAGCCGGGCCCTGGAGCTCCCCACAGCAGCCCGCCGGTGACTCAAAGCAGTCTCCCTGTGAGTCAGCCCGGCCTGGAGGCCATGCAGTCGGGCTCAGTGGGGACTCAGGCTGCTCCTGTTGTGGATCCAGGCATCCCGGGGGTTCAACCTACCTCAATCGGATCAGTGCCGGTGCCACCACAGCTGTACCTTCATGACACCAGGTACTGTTTGCCCGAATATATAATTGTCATGTCTAATATAATAAAGCTTGAACAGTAAAGAAAACATGAACAGAAAAGGTTGTGATCTGTATAATTTCCCTTTATTATATCTAGGTAGATTTCATCCATCTATCTATCTATCTATCTATCTATCTATCTATCTATCTATCTATCTATCTATCTATCTATCTATCTATCTATCTATCTATCTATCGTTCTATCGTTCTATCTATCGTTCTATCTATCGTTCTATCTATCGTTCTATCTATCTATCTATCTATCTATCTATCTATCTATCGTTCTATCGTTCTATCTATCGTTCTATCTATCGTTCTATCTATCGTTCTATCTATCTATCGTTCTATCTATCGTTCTATCGTTCTATCGATCGTTCTATTGTTCCAACCTTCCATCCATCTATCTATCTATCTATCTGTCTATTCAACCATCCATCCATCCATCCATCCATCCATTTATTCATCTGACTGACTGTTTTTATATTGTAAAGGTTTTTTGCCTTGACATTATTTTTCATCACAGTTAAGCACATGTATATTGCATAAAGAAAATGAAGACTGTACTAATTATACTATTTTATACTGAGACCCCCCCCCCCCCCCCCCCCCCATTATAACATTTTCATCACAATTAAGCACATTTCCCCCCAAAATTTGCATTACTGTAATTCATCCGGGTGTTATGTAATTATCAGTTCTAAAAGGAAATTCTCATGTATTACAATAAAAATTACATTGATTTTTAATATTTTAAATAGTTACAATTTAAATAGCATTTAATGTTGTTTTTCATTATGGTAATGAGCTTTTTTGGACAAATTGTACTTCATTTTCACATTTCAATGCAAGAAATCTTCACTGGTACAAAATCAGGTTCCATTGTTTGCAAAATATAAAACATAAATGAATGATGATTTTTAAATTAAATGAAAATACTAAAAAAAAAAAGAAATAAAAAAAAAGATAATATATATAATTTCATATTCTACTTTTGACTTTTGGGGTGAAATGAGTCAGGCATGTACTTGGCAGGCTTCATGAGATTGACCCATCTAAATCTCTTCATTTTTATTATTGTTTTTGTTTGTTTTTTCTCCCCATATGTCCAAGGTTTCTCTCAGGTAGTCTTCGGGCTCAACCCAACTGCCTTGGGCAATCTCACATAACTCTTCAAGCATCTGCTGTCTTTCACTCGCACCAGCCCGAGTAACATCACTTAACACTTCAAGATAAATTATTTACCTCTTCAATAATACATGCTTTTCCTCTCAGGCTGTTTTTTTTTCCCAGGGTTGGCTCAAGACTTCTCTGATTTATGCATTATGAAAGATGGGAACTGAGACTTGATAAATAGGGCCCATGAGCAAAGAGCTGGTCACATGGTCCGAGAGAAGAAAAGGTCATCGCTAGGCGTAAAACATATTCACAATATGTTGTTTTTATTGTACATAAGACGTAATAGTATTCAAAGCAACATTCTCAGAGAGTTAGGGTGGTTTGAACTTGAATTCTGTGGGAAACGTGTAGTGAATTGTGGGACAAGATGGCTTCATTTGATCTTGTTGGTAACTGCAGGTCGGAAGTAAAAGCCAGGCAGGATGTTAAACCCGATATCTGCCAAGCTGCATACACAGACTACAGACAGCCCCCGGTGGACTACAGACATCCACCTGTAGCAGACTACAGACAGCCGCCCAGCATGGAGTACAGACACCCTCCTGCTCTGATAGACTACAGACAACACTCCATCGCCGATTACAGACCACAGGTGAAACTGCTCGGGTTATCACAGAAAAATCATATTTGGTTACACTTTATTTTAAGGGGTCATTGTTACAGTGTAATTATATATTTAAGTACTGAGTAATATTAAGCAACTACATGTACTTACTATAGGGTTAGGGTAGGATTTGGATTTGGTTGAAGGTTAGTTGCATGTAATTATGCATAACTTACTGTTATTACTATGGTAAGTATATGTAACATATGTAACAAGGACACTGTAAAATAAAGTGTTACCTTATATTTGATATCCAGAGGACGGAACAATAACAGTAGAAAAATCTCCATTTAAAGCACCATGTTTTGTCTCTTCATTTGTTTTTGCATAAAAGATAGAGCATTTGTATTTGTTCTGTACTTGTTATGCACTGAATAAAATCTTGTATATGTTACATACACTGCCGTTCAAAAGTTTTTGATCGGTAAGATTTTTAATGTTTTTAAAATAAGTCTCTTCTGCTCACCAAGGCTGCATTTATTTGATAGAAAAAAATATTGTGAAATATTTTGACAATTTAAAAGAACTGTTTTCTATTTTAATATATTTTCAAATGTAATTTATTCCTGTGATCAAAGCTGAATTTTCAGCATCATTACTCCAGTCTTCAGTGTCACATGATCCTTCAGATATCATATATTTATGATGATTTGCTGCTCAGAAAACATTAATTATTAATATTATTATCAATGTTGAAAACAGTTTCTTTGATGAATAGAAAGTTTATGAATAGTAAATTATACTGTAACTTTTGATCAATTTAATTCATCCTTGATGAATGAAAGTATTGATTTCTTTTACCCCCCACCCAAAAAAGCAGAAGAGACTGAAAACTTTTGAACGGCAGTATATACACAGAATATGTTTACAAATATTTAAATGCATTTTTTTATCTCATATAATGATTTTTTTGGTAATTTTAGTAATAAGTAAATACATATAAATTCTTATTAAATAGGATAAAAGCTAAATAAAAGTCAAATGTGGGGGTTGTCTTGAAAAGCAGTGTGCCACACTTAGATTTTTTATTTATTTAAATTTTTCTAGGACTATGACTATTTCACTGTGGAACTGGAGAAAAGTGTGAAGGGATTTGGCTTTAGTATCCGCGGGGGACGGGAATATAAAATGGACCTGTTTGTGCTGAGACTGGCTGAGGACGGACCTGCGATCCGCAACGGCAGAATGAGGGTGAGAAAACTCTTCAGACACGTGCATTCTGAGATTGTCAGTTCAAACTGTTAGATGGAAAAGGCTTTCGATAATTGCACTTTTACAAATGAGAGTCTCACTCTCAAACTGTTAAGATCTATTTTAAATGTTTCACACTGTGTAAAAAAAAAAACACATTTATTTATGTGAAATTATACTTGGCTTGTAGCATATAGTGCCGTTCAAAAGTTTAGTTTTTCTTGTTTAAAGAAATTTACACTTTTATTCAGCAAGGATGCATGAAATTACGGACCCTGTAAAGGGGCATGGTGGTGGGAAAAAAAATCCGAGATGGGAGGAAAAATAATAAGTCATTGCTTTTGCGTTTTCTTGCAAAAGTTTTTGCGAGGGAATGGAACGTTTATTTGGGGAACGCAAAACCTTTGCCAGAGAATGCAAAAGCAATGACAATTTATTAAAAATTTTTCAATTCTCTTCTTTTTAATTTCCTATTCAACAAAGAAAAAAACGTTTCCACAAAAATATAAAGCATATTAAGCTGCACATCAGTTTTCAACATTGATAGTATTAAGAAATGTTTCTTGAGCATCAAATGATGAGTAACGATGCTGAAAATGAATGAATTACATTTTCAAATTTAAGCAGATTTTTAATTGTAATATTATTTCACAATATTACTGTTTTTGCTGTATTTTTGATCAAATAAATGCAGCTTTGGTGAGCTGAAGAGACTAAGAGACAAAAAAAAATGGTACAGACCCCAAACTTTTGAATGGTAGTGTATTTGCACTTATTACACGACTCTCTAGAATACTTGATTCTGATTGGTCAGTTATCACACAATAAACACCTTCAGTGTGATACAAGATCATTGACTCAAAATATCCCCTCCTGATTTTCCTCATGTCCGCAGGTTGGAGATCAGATTATTGAAATTAACGGTGAGAGCACGAGAGACATGAGTCACGCTCGCGCCATCGAGCTCATCAAGGCCGGTGGTCGTCGAGTGCGTCTGCTGTTGAAGAGGGGCACGGGACAGGTGCCGGAATATGGTGAGTATCGCAATACACCCAGCCAAAAGAAAAGCTTATATAGCAACTTTTCAGATGAACATGGAATTGATAATCATGATTTAAAACTATAAACCTGCTGATTTTGGCCAAAATAATAGAGCGAATGCTCATAAATGCGCTTATTGGTGTGCAACGGGGAACAATCGCTCAAGCGCTACACTGTGATCTTGACGGTTTGCTTTAGCTGAAAGCTTTCTGTTAAAAGCTTAAAAGCCTTTGATAACTCACTATATCAATTAAACCTTCAGTGAACTTTCATTCAGTGATGTAACGTCTGGTAGCCTGTAACCAGTGTTGTCTTAACTCCTCTCTTCTATCAGCTGCTCTGTTTTTCTAACTCTTCTGTGCAATGCAATAGTTCAGTCTTTTACTTCCTGTCCTGTAGGAATGGTATCTACCAACCTTTCCATGTGCATGAAAAGCGACACTCTAGCCTCACCCTATTTCTTCATAATGGGACACTCTAAAGACACGGTTCGTGGCATCCTGCATGTCTTTCTGCTTGCGTTTCTTCTATAACTGTCGATTTTCTCTCTGCTTCTGTTCTGTTTCTGTTTGCATTGGCACGCTAGCATACGCTGCATGTCTGAGTATTTTTGAACTAGACCGTGATTGGTCGCAAAGTGTGTTTGTGTGTAGTTTTGCCTCACTGTGAATGTGTGCGTATGACAGTGTTGGGGAAGCTACTTTGAAACTGATGGAAGCATTAAAGTAGTTAAATTACAATCAAGCTTCCCATTACTAACAAGAAGTAGCTAAAAACATTGAAGTTATTCAAGGGGCAATATTTTAAAATATATGACAATAAGATTATTTATTGAATTATCCAAAATTACCCAAAAATTATGGGGATTAAAAATATGGGGGTGGAATTTAGGGTTATTTATTTTTATTTAATTCTGTTTAAAATTAAGTTATTACATATTTAAACTATATATTTACATTATATTTACAGGATTTACATATACATATTCAAGATTCAGAAATATACATTCAGAATTTTCATTTACATTTTCAGGAATTATAACACACACACACACACACATATATATATATATATATATATATATATATATATATATATATATAATATATATATATTCAGATTTACATAGATGTATTGATCATTTGTATTTATATATTTAGAATTAGAACTATATATTCAGATTTGCTTTTATATTTGCAGGATTTTCAGACTTATAACTACAAATACACGATTTATATTTCTATATATTTATACTAGGTATATGTGTTCAGATTTATAAGTAAATATTTGGATTTACATGTAGATTTTTATTTGCATTTATATATCAGCATTATAGCTATATATTCATATTTGCATTTAGATTTTAATAACTTCCTTTATGATCTATAAATATAAATTCAGATCTCATAGAATTATTTCCTGTTAGGCCCTTCGTAATTCGTATGTATGTATGTTTTTTATTTATATAAATGTTTATAATAAAAATTATGTATATATACATATGTGCTAAGTTGAAAATACAGTAATGAATGCTGTATTTCATAAAATATTTGACTATGCAAAAGATATAAAAGTCCACAAAGACCTTAAAAGTAGTTAATTTACATAAACCATCCAAACGAACTAATTCACTAATATGAATCAAACTTACCAATGTTACGGATGAGGGATGGTATCATTCTGTTGCATTGCATGTTATGCTAATGCTAAATTAGCTTGTTACTGGAAATGCCACTAAAAAGATTTAGTCCATTGCTCCCCAACGCTTCTGTTGTGACCATTGGCAGTAACCTTGATGTGCAGTCAGGTGTATCGGGTGATTCACAGGTTCTTTATGTTTCCTGGTAGACAGTGCCGCCTCCCGGAGTGCTGTCTCTCCAGCCGCCCCTGCCTTGTCGGAAGTAGTCTCACCCCGCTAGCGTGACATTGCCCTTCGCCGTCACCTGTCATCTCATCCAGCCTCAAACCCTGGACTTTCAGTGGCATTCTGTGACAGTCTGGACCAATCACAGCACCCCTTATGGTCAGTTTTGTGGGGCTTCACCTGCAGAATAAAGGGTGGCAGGTCCACCTGTAAGAGCTGTGATTTGAACAGCCTATAAAACAGAGAAGATGGATCATAAAAGTCGAAATATTAAGAACAGATGGAGACACATCGACCTCAAATGGATTGTCGCATCCAACTTGCTTTTCATATAGTCGCTGATCCAAGAGTTTTTCTGAACGATCCAGATGAACGGCAGCCAAAGACGCGTGGCTCGCCCTCTCGCTGTTTAATTCTGGATCCAGAGCGGAAGCTTCTCGCAGTGGAACGAGCCGAACTTTCAACACCTCGTGGATCCGAGCTCTCTCTATTTGTTTATCTTGTAGAGGTTGTTTATTTTTTGTATCATTTCAAGATGTTGAGAACGAGCCCCTAGCGATACTGGGGGTCAAATATCGCAAATATATGTGTAGCATGAAAAGAGATTCCCGAAGAAACACACAAACTTCAGAGTTGAGAACTTCAACGTTTTAGTATTGAGTTTCATCACATGTCTGACGGGAGAAAAAAAACGTCACCATAGACATTGTAAAACACTGACAGTAAATATAAAAGGAGGCCGCCATGATGGAGATACAAGGTAAAGTATCACGCCGACCCATTCGAGCTGAATTATGGGAGGTAAATGCATATCAATCGCCAAATCTGCCGCATGGACGTATCCCTTTAGAACCCAAGACAATGTGTTACATTAGTATGGTTTAGTCTATCGATGAACCCACCCAGCCAAACGTTCGGTTACATCGCGAACTGAACCGAAGAAGGACCGCAGATGTTTCTGAAGCGTCAGTGCGTCATTCCGGCCTCGTTGGGCCTGTACTGTGTGCCACCACTGTGGATTTGGGGTGCCATCTTACACCTCACAAGCTTCATTCCCATGTCTCTGATGGCTCCGTAGTTCATGGGAGCTAATTAGCGGAGCTAATTAAAAAAGGAGGGAGTTTTTCAGGGCAGTTTGGTCTGAGACCAGGAGACATGTAGTCTTTTACCGTGTCTTAACCAAGTGCGACAAAACAATAATTTGTCTATTCGCTCCAAATGCGAAAACGCTACATAGTGCAAAAAACACATCTAGTCAGAATGTATTAGATGTGTAATAAAAGGCAATGTGGATTTTTGGACCATTAACAGGTATAAGTGGGGCTACGTACCAGTAAATGTGGATTTTGGACTAATAAGATGTAATTATGGGTGGGGCTACATACATGTCAATGTGAATTTTAGACCAATGAGATATACTTATGGAGGGGACTATATATATGTAAATGTGGATTTTGGACCAATAAGATGTAATTATGTGCGGGGCTACCTAGCATTTTTTCCAATTACTTTCTTAATGCACATTCCTGGTGCGAGATTTCGGTACCATGTCGGCTATTGGCCGATTTTGATATTGGGTATTTAATTTTGCCTGTTTTCTTTTTACGTTTTTACGTTTAGATTTCTCTTGCGGTCATCTAACACTCACTCAAAGTTAATCTTAAAAATATAAATTTAATAAGACTATTAAATGTGATCTTTGGCAAACCTCACAATGAATATTATTTTGTCATACTATACATTATAATATTGTGATGCCTAAATTCACTTGTAGCCAGGGGCGGATCTACCGGGGTGGCATAGGGTGGCAAATGCCACCCTAAAAGAAAGCCATGCCACCCCTGCTGCCACCCCAGTTGGCAGCAACGAATTAAAAGTTATGGCCAATTTGACCATTTACGAGCGCGAATCTCCAATGTCCGACTGCAGTGAATTTGCTCCGTGCACAAATGGCAACCGTTGACGTTCGAACTTGAGTGTGTGGGCCAATACTTCCGGTAAAAACTTCCGGTGATCTGACAGCGAGAGCGGGAGACAGCGAGAGCAAGAGGCAACAGCGACCGAGTTCCATTACCAGAGAGATACGTTTTCAACCCGACCAAATTTTTAAATGTATATAATTTTCAGTTTATTTCACCAGTGCGTTTCTATGCTTTCTATTACTGTTTTTATTTTGTGCAAGTAAGATGAGTAAAGAGCATCTGTTTCATAAATCATTATCTCTCTGGTGTTTATAAGCAGCACATACAGTATTTTACTATGTGTAAAATATACAAAAACTTAGCTATATTTAATTGTTTGTGGTACCTACAGTTAAAAATATAAATGTAAAATATGTGATAATAATATTGATTGAGCAATTGATGTAAGTGAATTAAGAAAATTAAGAAAATAGTATTTATGGAGATAAATTGTAGCCTATTACAAAGCAAACGTGTGAATGTTCACGGGGTATTTTATTTAACAACTCTAATCGTAGTTGTAACTCTATATTTACAGTAGGCATAATTGTGATTGCGAATGCAGCATGAGTCCAATACATTCTTCTGTTCGTGAACAGTTGTATTTCATTCATTAATCTGACTATGCATCCGTGCATTTAATTTGCATTGGCTCGTGTGATACTGTAGTAATATGGATCTTAGTAGTATTTTAAGTGATATAATTGATTCTATAAACAACTATAAGAGACAATTTTCGGCTTTCTCCGGCTCCCTGCACCGGGTGTAATGCGAAACCGGAAGTGTCTATCCGCACACTCGCCTGTGTCTTACCTTAATGCCTTTCATGTGATAATGCCCCTTACTTCTATCATACTTCTATCTCCTATTAAGTGAGATCACATTGTATGGCCACTTATAAAAACATTTAATCAGATCCAAAAGCACGCACATCCACAGCAAAACACTCAATTTGGGTGCTCAACAGAAAAAAAAATATATAAAAAAGGAGAAAAAACGTCGGCACACCTTGGCTCCAAAATTGTGAAAAATTGAATGGACTCACACACAGGTGGTAACGTTTCAAGCACGTAGGTAGGCTCTTCGTCAGACAACTAAAAGTTAAACACCCCGCCTTTATACTCACAGGTGACCCTAGGTGAGTATAAAGGTGTGCCGACTTTTTTCCCCTTTTTTACACTTATTCCTAATATAAAGTTTCACCTCAAATGCAAGACATTGATTGCATGATATTGAGTTTGTAAATGGCAGCCTGAGCCCTTTTGTAGTGTGTAGGCTACATACTATTTCTCATCAAACTGTGTTAACTGTGATTAAATTCAGTGTATATATGGCTGCCATATATTGCCACCCCTCAAAAATTCCTGCCCCCCTCTCGCCACTCCATAAATATTTTTCTAGATCCGCCCCTGCTTGTAGCATTTTAAAATGATTGATTTAAATTTTTAGTGTTTTATTTTTGTATTTATTCAAACAAAATGGTATGGAATCGGTTATCGCACATAACGTGAACTTTAAATTCCAGTCAGTTTCGGTTTATCGTTCGACACTCACACCTGGTTAAGACACGGTTAAGGTTCAGCTGCGAGGCGAGGAAAAGGGATGTTTTTAAATGATATGGGCATGATCAGGGTCTCTCTAGCATGAATGGGTGGGACCCAGTTGTATGGGGCAGAGTGCCTTACTGGCAGGAAAAAGAGCAGTATGAAATATGCATTTTACATAAAAAATAGAAACATCTTAAGAGCTGATTTTTTGTTTTCACCTTTGATTTCAGGGTGACAAACTTTGCCAATTTTTTCTGATTTCGTGAAAATATTTTGTTAGTGAAAATGTATAAAGATAAAAAATCCTGATCTGGCACATGTGGACAGCGTTATGAGAAAATAAGGAGATAATATATCAAGATTTTGTGTTTGTTGTGGCAAACACTGTTTTATCCAAATCTTTTCAATAGAGGGGGGAGACTGTGTGTTATACGTTTCATGCGGTGATAGTGATCAACAGAAACATTTACAGTGATTGAGTCTCAGTATGGAAGAAGGGTTCGATGCCATGCAGTGTTTCACCTCTTTTTGTATTCTTTAATTGTGAAATTGTCTTATGCTGCTCAGCACCTGTCATTCTGATCGCAGGCTGATAACTGTGCCAATTCAATTGTTTTTGAGGTATGTGGAATGTATTTCCGGATTTTCAAGCGGTTTCTTGAACTACAGAATATCCTGAAACTGCATCCAGAGATGTATTAAAAATGTTGCATATCAATTTAAGCTTATCACATTCCTACTTCTCAACACTGCAAAAAAAATGAAAATTCAGTCTTAATTTTGTCTTGTTTTACTGTAACATTTTCTAAACATCCTTGAAACAAGTTTAAGGAATAGTTCACCTAATTTACCATAAAGCCATCCTAGCTGTATATGACTTTCTTCTTTCAGCCGAACACAATCTGAGTTATTTAAAAAATATCCTGGCTCTTCCAAGCTTTATAATGGGAGTGAATAGTAACTGAAATTTTTAAGCCCAAAAAAGCGCATCCATCCATCATAAAAGTAATCCACACGGCTCCAGGGGTTTATAAAGGCCTTCTGAAAAAAAGCGTTTTTATATAAAAAATATCTATATTTAAAACTTAATAAACTATAATCATTGGCTTCTGCGCGAGTCTATTTCCGGCGGAAGAGTGACCTCTGACCCGAAAAGTTAATGTTTTTCTTACAAAACCGCATATGTACACCATTGATAGATTACTCAATCCAATGAAATGGAAATTGGTCATACTTTTGAAATGTGTAAATAAAAAAATAAAAAAACAGATTAAGTGTATCTTGAATTAAGTTTATTTTAGTTTTAGGTTACATTTATGCTTAAAATAAGAAACAAACTACTTGCTAGTGGTGTAAGAAACATAAGCTTATTTCAAGATATATAATATCAAGTAGATTCATCTTGTTTTAAGGATGTTTAGATGTTTTTGATGGAAAACAAGAGGAAAATAATGAATCAAAAGTTTTTTTGCAGTGGAAACAAGATAGTGTATATTAGTAATGTGTGCCACAATAAAATGCTCCCTGTTCATATCTCCCTGATGATTTTTGTAGCTAGCACATAATATCTGTAGTCTCCATTGATTCCATCACGGGGTGCAGTGTGCTAGAATAAACTGCTGTTTACATGTAGAGACAGACTGCGAGAAACGCTGAAGGAAAAGGTAGATGCATTTATTGCACAGCTCATAGCTTTTACTGTTTGAAGCTGTATCCTGCCTGCTGTGAAAATAAGACAAAGAAAAAAAAAAAAAACATTTTATATTACGGAAGAAAATATTGAATCTGTGAAAGATGGCACGTACCGGGGCCCATTCAGATCAATATTACTGTCTAGTGTTAGATGTGTATTTACCTTGTACAGGTGTACTCCTATAAATATGGTTTAATGTATTATTGATAGTTTCAAAGACTAAGTGATCAAATATTTTTATGAAATGCAACAGTACGGATATAATAAATTTTGCTAAAATCTTGTTTACCTGTATGATATTCTGATATACTGTTAAATAAACTCTGACAAGGTCTAAAGTTCTTTTTATAGTTCTGATTATACTCATGTCTGATTGTGTGAGCAGTTATTCATCGTACTGAAAAATTATTAAACGCACTTGACACTTGAATATTTATGTATGTGTATGTGTGTGTGTGTTTATATTTTTGTTTATTTGTGTGTGTGTGTGCGTGCAGTGCAGTAACTGATTGCATGTAATCTGGATTACGTAATTAGATTGTTTTAAAATGCTCATAATCAGTTACAGTTACTTTTTTTATGAATTACATATTCACACAATGACAGTAAATTATTCATAATTTATTGATTCTCCCGATTCTTCTTTTACTCTTAAATTGAAAAAAATCCTATTGTGGATCATATTGTTAGAAGGGCCATGTAAAACAATTTGTGACGCTTCTACATTTGGAGACACCTCTCCTTTACACCATTTATGAGTTGAATAAATATGCAAGTTACTGAACACTACTGATATATAGCTTTGAAACAGTGTCTTCATCATATCCAGAGACCTTCACTAATTATTGATCTGGACAAAAGTCTGGACAAACATATTTCAAACCTGAAAAACTTCGATTGTGTAATGTCATTGCCTTTTATTATTGGTTTGTTCATGTAATGCAAGGATTCCCAAACCTTTTTTTGCCAGATCTTGGAGACCCCTGAGATTTTAAGTTAATTTTTCAATAATTGAACAACACATGTGCATGTTCACAGTTCTCTGATGTCAGATGATTGTCACATTGACATGCAGGTAAACAAATAAAATATTCATATTTTTATTTTAATCATTGTATTTGTTTAATCATATTTATTCATCTTCTGTTTTCAAATGATTTATTCATTTTCATTTTTATGATTTAATTAATCATAGCTTTTCATCAACTCACAAGCCCTGATCTTTCATTAACCCCAGTTTGAGAAACCCTGGTATATGTAATTCTTAACTCTTTCCCCGCCATTCACGGACATTTCCTGATTTCCCTGTTTTCACTATAGGGTTTCACTTTTTAGGGGGCGCTATCAGACATTTTCTGAAAAAGACATGTGAAGAAGAGGCAGAAACAAGCGATAGCGTATGTAAGCATATGTAAAATAATGAGATTTAAAAGCAGAGGGTCTGTTCTTTCTTTTGATATATTGCATGTTCAGATATGCATACATCAAAATATTCTGGGGACCATGAAACTTTTGTGAAAATGATCAAAAATACTGGCGGTGACTGGCAACTTTTTAAAAAAACGCTGGCGGGGAAAGAGTTAATGCATTTCAAGTTGTTGATAACAAAGAATGGAATATTTTATATTATTAGTAGGCTACAGTAATACCATTAAAATCTAAGTGATAAACAAGTTAGGTCAGAAGTAATTAAAAATTAGTCCGAATGAGTAATCTGGGTTAGGCTACGTTACTAAATACTATTTGTCTACCATGTAATTTGTCATCCGTAACTGGATACAATTTGCAAATAATCTGCCCAGGTGTGTGTGTGTGTGTGTGTGTAAAAGGATAGATTTTTACATGAAAGCCTACTGTATTTTTAGGAAAAGTGTATTTTTTCATAAATGTCATGTTTTACACATGGATATATTATATATATATATAAAACCATGTGTAAAACATGACTATATATATATATATAGTTTTCTTGTGAAATAACCGTATATTGTTCTCCAGACCACAGGGTGGCACACACAACATTCAGTATCTTAAAAACAGTCAAAGAAGAATTTAAAAAGAATATTTCTTTTCTTGGCTGGTTCGGTACAAATGAATCGTAAACTACATAATGTCCGAAAAGCCCCGACACCTTCCACTCTGGATGGTGAAATCTGACGTTAAATGCCCTAAAGATAAAGAAGTGGAAAAGAAGAAATCACATAAAACCTCAAAACAGAGAGCGAAGAAGCGACGGAGGTAGAAACACCTTTAAGAACTATCACTTATTAATAATAATGTGAACGGACGTTTCATGAAAAATTGTTTTCGCCCAACGATGTCTTTCTCAGTGTCGTCACGTACTGGATGGACGAGAGGGAGCTCGTGGAAACAGCGCTCAGCATTTTGAAGGATGATAAGGTAAAAGGATGTTGACTCTCATAAATGAATTATTTATGACACATGACACATATTATTATTTCTCTTATGAATCAGTCATGTGCTAGAGATGCAATGCAGCCCTCGGAGGAGGTAATGCTCATTCCAGAGACAGATGAAGACACGTCTGACTCGGACGTACAGGACAGGACATACGTTTCAAACATTGCCGAGCAAGAGACTGTGCCATATGGACACGGCATGGAAGAAAGTACCAGAACAAAACCAGACTGCCATTTAAAACCTTCTCCTGATGCTTCAGGAACTTCAGAGAAGCCTGGCGTGGATGAGGCTCTAGAGCTTGTTCGAGAGATTTTTTTCACATAATTTAAGCCTAAAGTCACACAAAAGTTTTGTTACAGATAATTTGACCATATATTTTAAGAAATACTTAATCATTTACTAACCCTCATGTCTTGCTTGCTTTCTTATGTGGGACTTAAAAGAAGATAATTTGAAGAATGTCCGGTTGCTCTTTTCCATGCAGTTAAAGCAGACGGGGACTGGAGCTTTCAAAAAGTGACATAAAAGTAGTTTAAATGAGTCGCCATAACCACTTTTATGATCCTTTTTTAGTCTTTTTGGAGCTTGACAGCTTTTTAATGAATTATGATGAACCAACAAAGTGTCATTGTATAGAAAACAGTTGAACATTCTTCAAAAGTTCTCCTTTGTGTTGCCCAGAACAAAGAAAGTCATTTGGGTTTGGAATAACATGAAAGTGAGTAATGTACTTTGTTATTATTATTACTATCTCTTTTTACATTTTTATTGCAATCTATGATCTGTATGGTCTGTATGTGATCTGCTGGTAACAAGGTTGATGCTTGAACAAAGGTCATTTCTAAACCAATTTCTCTGGTAATTGGCATTTGCACACTTGCACTTTCTTGGGTCTTTTGGGAAAGAAAGCAAGTGAGAATGTTTAATTACATGCAAGAATAAATTGTATATTTATTCATTTGAATAAAAACCCAACTAACCTCAGGCTTTACATCCTTCAAGAGGCGCCTAATGTAAGTTTACGAGGACAAACTATGAAGTCAAGTTTTTTTTTTGCTGCTCAGGAGACAAGAACAGACGGTAGTGACACTCAAAAACAGATATCACAGGTGTGCAGGTGCATAAGAAAGTGTTTTTATTTGGACTCTCAGAAGACACGATGAATAATAGGGAAGAAAACATCCCAGTCCTGGGGAATGTCATGTTAAAATTCATAAACTAAGCAAAACACACCAACAGGATGTTATACGTGACTGTAATTTGTCTCCAGACTACAAATTCTTTTCTGATTTAATCATTACAGCAGGGAGCCTAATTGAACTAGAAAAGACTTTGGCTCAAGAGTCTGCATCAACAGTGTGATCTATAATCATGCAAATATAATGTGGGAAATGATTTAGTACATCAGAAAGAATGTTCAATATGCTTTAAATTAATTATTTCACACAATCTCTTAAAATGCATATGAATAGAAAATAATCAATCCTTCCTGAGGTGAAGATCTCAGCTCTGGCTGGGGACAATCATTACAAACATCCCAGCCAGATGCTAATACTGTCGTGAATGGGTCGTGTCTTAAATGCTACTGATGCTACTTAAGTTCACATTTTAAGATTGTATGAAAAGCCACTTCGCCTAAGACTAAATTGTCTGATAGTCAGATCTGCACTTTTTTAAAAGGAGCATTTCATGCAATCGAAGACGATCAAATTATAATGTAAATGCCTGCATTTAGAAACATTTTAATAAAAATATAAGATGTTTTCATGAGAACAATAACATTAACAAGCTTTTATGCAAGAATCTTTTTCTACAACAAACGCACTTTAAAAAAAACCTGTCCACTAATTTAAATTCATCGATTTTTGCACCAATCAAAATTTTCTGGGGAAACTACTAATTTATGAATTCATACCTGTGTAATGTTTATTGTGTCAGTGCAGTTAACTCTTTACAGTTACACAAATGACAGTCAACCTCAATATCATGTATTAACTGAATCCTTGTGTTTCAGATTGAATAGTGACTGAATTGATCTTTAAATGTGGTAAGTAGAAGAGCCCGGCTAGTGTTCGGTGTTCTCAGAAAGAAGTGGCGTCAGGCTGTTCATGTGGCCATCAAAAACACTCATCTAAAGACAAAAGACAACAAGAGTCGATGCTCAGTTCCAAAACATTTAAAAAAATGATGCATAAAAAACCCCAGCTACTACTTACAGTCTTTGGCTTGTAAACGCCTAGTTTAAAACGACAGCAGACCACGTCTACGCAGAAGCCAACCAGACCATGTAACATTCCTGCAGAAACAAAGCACAATCATGGAATCATTTTAAATGAGATATTTTTGATTAGCAGATATCTTTCCATTTACCTGTTGTTGAGAAAATGCCTCCTATGATGCCACAGAGGCGCACGAGGAACTGCCACAGGGGCATGTGCTGCTCTGTCACCTTTACCATCAGAGAGCTGATGTCATACTTCATAAAGATCCCAGAAACCCCATGACTCCCCGCTGCGTGGTTTATCACTCGCTCCTAAAGGAAAGAGAGTCCAAATGTGGCATCGGTGATCATCCTTAGCAATCATGCATACACTATGAACTTTTTAAAATTCAATTTTGTAAAATGTCGCAAATCGAGTCAGTTTGATTTGCAACTAATTAAAACAACAGATGGTTATGAATATATATTTTGAAGCCGTCTGTACCCGTTCAGTGACTGAATACTGGTGTGTGTCCGCTGACAACTTGTACGTCTGCAGTTTTGTGGGCACAATGGTAATAAAGTACTGGAACATCTGATTATCTAGCAAAAAAAACAAAACAGCGTAATCAAAAATTTAACTTTCGCTTATATTTTCAATCTGATAATATAATTAAAGGAAAAAATATACAGAATTTGAAAAATTTTAAAATTTTCTGACTTTTGGACCCCTATAATTTTTATACTATATATTTTTAAATGATAAATTAATATAAATTATAAATATTATTTATAAAGTCATTCATATAAATAATTGTTTATACTGTATCTATGCTAATCCAACCAGTTTTAATATATATATATATATATAGTGTATATATGCTGATAATATAATTAGAAAAATGCTAAAATATATATTTTAAATAAAATAATATATATATATATATATATATATATATATATATATATATATATATATATATATATGCATACATACATACACTTTCCCTGAAATTTTTGATAAATGTTAAAATCACTTACGATCTGCGGACACTTTTTCTGTGCCATCTAATGGATTTAATATGCCTGGTATTTCCTCTCCAAAAGACAGATGGTCTATCCGATGGGAGAAGTTGTATGCTGAAAAATTAAACAGTCCTCCTTATTAGCGAACTGACCTTTTGGACATAAATCTTAAGGTACCTTTTCATTTTTTAGTAGAACAGATGTTGCCTTCTAGTCTGGATGCAAAAGCACTGGATACGTTTTGCATAGAATGAGCCATTCAGAAAATATCTGCATCACCAAAACCCACTTCCAGAACATGCATATGAACAGACTAAGTTAAGGTCTGAAGAAGCTCTTCAGCTTACTCTCATGGCTGACCAGGGCCGCTAGATGAGCATGACCTCGAGGGTGTGGGATGGCCCTGAAATGAACATGAAATAAGAATATATACAGTTCAGTCTCATTCAAAGGTGTACATCATCTGACTATATCAACGATCGAATGGACTCTTCAACTGACATGCATTTGAACTAAAAGTAAGTTGGCAGTACTTAAAAACAACTTTTACTGGAGTCAAAATGTGATTGGATGGAAAAAACAGAATGAAACGAAACATACTTGCCAACAGTGATGTGGAAATTTCCTGCTACTTTATTAACATAGAGGTGTCCATGAATCCGGCAGGAATTTAGAGGCTGTGTGGGGTCATCTTCCCTACACGGTCAACAAAAAAATCACATACTCCTTAAAGTCACTATGAAATCAAAATGGACAATTCTATTTTTTATGGAATACTGCAGTATTTATTATAAATGATTTATCCGAGCACATTTTATTATTCATGTGTCTTCTTTATTTAAAATAACTTCCCCCCTTCTCTGATGATGTGTTTACTGGCGAGAGGGCGATACAACCTGTCACTCACATAAGATTGACCAATAGCAAACCACAACCATCCAATCAATTCCCGATGGACAAAATCAAGCCCCGGCCGACATATATATGTCACAATAGGAAATAAAAGACTCAAAACTTCCATTTCATGCCGACTTTACGTTCTCGTACAGGTGTCATGTGTTCTGACCTGGGTGGGAGAGCAGTGGGGGCACCTTTCATGACATTCTTGAACAGAACATCCTGGAGTGAATGTTCCTCACGCAGACGGTCCTGAATGAGCAAAAGTGTTCTGAGGGACACGAAAAGGATTTATCTTTTTATGATTACATCTTTATATTGACAGATATATGACATTACAATTGTGTCCTAAGGTCACAGGTGACAGGAACCACTTTGGAGGTTGAAATTGAAAATGTAATCGGTATAAACAAATGAAAAGAAATGTACCTGTGCCAGATTCTCTGCTGAGGAGAAAGGTCAAAAAGAACCTGCGAAAGAGTCATAAACATGTTACGGCACCGCTATACAATATACTAGGAAATAAGTAACATCGGGTACATACTCACGGGTTCATACTGCAGGCCGTCAGATGCCACCATCGTCTCAGCGAGATCCAACACATCTGCACCAACAACTGAAACAAAAAATTCTAAAGATTATTGACAAATTTATGCTGCAAGTCATACAACACATGACTATAGAAAGATTTACTTACATTGGCACCTCATGGCAACTGTAATATCAATATTAATTCGTAGTTTGCTGCAAGATGAAATAAAATGTTAGGGTTTTTAATGCACATCTATATTATATGCAGATACAAAATAACAATTTACTGTTATGTTAAAGAGTCACCTAGTAAAATCTTTATCCACTTCATACTCGTACTTCATCCATGTGTCCCTATACACAAAGAACTCAAAGAAGGCCAAGAGTGCCATTGCCGTGAAGGCCAACACAGACACTGAGAAAGAAAAAACACCATTTCATTTGATTTAAGATGTTTCAATTCTGTATCACAGCAGTTATATTTCAGAACAGTCGGAAAGGAAAAAGCATTATCTATCTATCTATCGATCTAATACACCAGGATTATAATACTTAACAAAAACTAAAACAATGAAAAGAAAACATTTTCTTGACTTAAAATAAACATTAACTAAAGTTAAATAAACATTTTATTTCAGCAATTTGACAATTAAACATTTCTCATTTTCATTTAGTATAACTTCATAAAAAAAATAAAATAAAAAGTCATTAAAACTATATATACAACTTTTAAAACAAGTTAAGAACTCAAGAATATTAAGAACTCATTCAAAATATTTATTTTATTCAAAATAAAAACTAACAGTATATCAACTACTACTGTACTAACTATACTATATTACTACTTATACAAACAATTAAATAACACTGACATACACATACACACACGCGTGTATTTATGTAGTCTCTTTAAACCAACCATCATTTGACAAATTAAATCTCAGCTCATCTCACCAGTTCCTCCACTGGCTGTTGTCTCCACATAACTCTCAGGAACCTTGGGAAAAGCATCCAACTCCTTCACAAAGTTCAGGGCTTTCTTCTTGTTCAGCCTCCTCATCGTCACAGCAGTTAGCTGTAATCTTCCTCATGAATTTAGTCTGCAATTTATCATTTGCACATCAAGAATCGCACATTTATGAGCAGTAATAACAATAACTTTCTATGTTATTAGCATACAATGCTAAATATGCGAAACGTCTAAATATATATAAGATTGTAAAAAAAAAAAATGTTAAGTGAATTTATTTCAACAATTTGTATGTGAAGGCTCGTTTATCTCAGTTGTCTATGGTTACTGTTAGCCACTGCTAGCCGTGCATTTGTCTGGTTTGCCATTTTAATTTGTCCGTTCTCTACTTACCTTGAAATGCTATTTTAAGTGCCTCATTGTTTTAAAAAATACAGTGTTTAACTAAATAATCTTTTACATTGAGCGTTTAGTGAAATAACGGACAGACACGTAGAGGACTCAGAAGAGGGACGCAGATGAGCTAAAGTCGCGAGCTTCCGGTCCGGTGAATTATGGGAAATGTAGTAATTTTACTGTAATAAAAAAAATACGTGGAAAAGTGGGTGGATTCGGAATGGAATACTAGCTCACTACTAGTACCATTTCTATTGTTATGTTTGAGTAAATAAATAGTAAGATTCGTAGACTATTCAGAATTTAGAGAAAAATCCAAGTAAACAGAGTCTAATTAAAATAAAATCTGACAGTCACAGTTACAAAGCTTTTATTCATGACATGCATTTCTGAGTCAAAAAATAATAATACTAGATAATAACTATTGCGGTTTTGAACATGAAATATTACACAACACCAGGTAAACATGTCTGCATTTAATTGTATCATAATCATCTTTGGAATTGTTTTATCTGCACAAAATAGTTTGCATTAATTAGGCTATTACCTCAGCAGTCATTTAAATATATGTAAAGTTGTAACAGAAAACGAAAAACTGAAAATAACACCAAATTAGTAGCACAATTTTACACAGTAAACATTTAACTGTAGACTTGCATCATTAAGTGGCATCTGGATGTAGTAAACACCATATTAAAAATTTAAATGTCAGCTGAATCGGGACCCTCGTCCCGTAACACTGCCGGTTCATGACTGTCAGAGGTCGGTGTGCCGGTGTTCTCTTGAGAGGGGTCTTCAGAACAGCAGCTAATGGTGGGTGATATCACATCAGGGCTTGTGTCACATGACTCTGTGCTCTGTTCGGACGTTGCAGTGGTAGTGATGGTGGTGGCCACACTGGGAGGGATGGGGTCAAACTCATCATCATCATCCTCCAGGTTGGAACATTCATTGATGTCTTTTGGAAACAAACTGGTTTCATTATACAACACCAGCAAAACTATAAAAAAAATATTTACATTATACACTACCATTTAAATGCTTGGGGTACTTAAAAAGATCAAAAATACAGTAAAAACAGTAAATAATATGATTTCAATTTAAAGTAGCTGCTTTCTATTTGAATATATTCTAAAATGTAATTTATTCCTGTGAAATCAAAGCTGAATTTTCAGCATAATTTCTCTAGTCTTCAGTGTTGCATGATCCTTCAGAAATCATTCTAATATGCTGATTTGCTGCTCAAGAAACATTTATAATTATTATCAATGTTGAAAATAGTTGTGCTATATTTTTGAAGAAACAGTGATACATTCTTTTTCTGGATTCTTTGATTAATAGAAAGTTCAAACATCATTTATTTGAAATAAAAATCTTTTGTAATATTATTAATGTCTTTACTGTCACTTTTGATCAATTGAATTCGTACTTGCTGAATAAAAGTATTCATTTCTTTAAAAAAAAATACTTACTAAACCAAACTTTTTAACTTTAATGTACATTGGTGTTTTAATTTTTTTTATATTAGTAAATATTTATATTGAATTGTGAATGTTAATTTCTGTATTTTTTAAGATTATTTTGTCATCATTTAGCTGTAAATTAAAGAAATAATGCTAGATTATTGCAAAAAAAGAGTAATTATAAGATTTAAGATTGAACTTAAGTGTTTTTTTTAGACATAAAAACATTGTTTTAACATGGACAAAAATCTATTGACTTAGTTTTTGTTTTACTTCTTTATTTACTTTTTTAATATCATACATGTGTCGGTTAAATTCCATAACATAATTATCGCCACAGTATTAATCGTAGTGTATCACAATATAAAATAATGCACCATAACTTACTGCTAAAGGCCTCCGGATATTGTTTCGCAACCTTGCCTTTTAAAGTCCTGAGGAAACACAAAATCATGTTAGGAAATGGATTGTTACACCATACGTTGTAATATTATTGTATTATATAATATAATATTATTATTAAACATATGTAAAATAATATATTTCAGACATTGTTTGCACTTTCTACTTCAACAATTTGGCCAAAAATGTATCAGGACAACCCAGCTAGAATGTATTAATGTTATCATAAGCCAAAGCTTGCCTGTAATGGATGTAAAGAAATGTGCACATCAGATCTTAGTTGTCCAACATTACCCTAATAAACCATGTAGTTAGTGAATGTAATACCTTATTCGTCTGAAGATGCTGTCCAAGTCTTTCTTCATCTCTATTAATGTACGGGTGTGCATTAGAAAGTGTTCATTCATCTGTTGTAAGCGCACATTGGACAGCCCATTGAAGTTGATCAGCATCTCATTGGTCTTCTCAAACCGGTCCAGCCTGGAAGACATGCAGCAAAATCAGGTTAAAAACCTAGTACAAAATGCTGCCTAGGTAGGCCACTCACTAGATAGGGAACCCACATATGTCTCTGAGCTTGAATGATGGCGTTCACATCCTCAGAGTTCACCATGCTGAGCATCCTGTTACAGAATATTCCCGATGCGGTGGGCTCCATGATGACGCTTTTCACAAAAACACAAGATATCAGCGTTACTAATAAATCAAAGTAGTAACAGTACAGTACAGTACATCAAGTACAGTCGCTTACGTGGTAAAATATTCACTATCTGACTCAGTTGGTTTAAAAAAAAGTCTTCATTTGATGCCAGCTTCGCAGTAGTTTTGACGCAAATGCACACACCCTTTTGATATATTTGTGAAACGTTTAAACAATTTACCGCAGCGAAAAGCAGGCAGACATTTTTGTTGTGATATTGTCACATGATCACATGATAGTGAGGTAATGTGGGAGGCGGGATCACGGAGATTTTCTAAGCGTTGATTGGCTCTCCAGAAAGAGCGCCGTGTTTGATTTTTATTAAAACCAGGGTCGGGGGATTTGTTTTATATGGTTGAATGATTTTGTTTCATATTATTTATTAAACAACAATAAATAATGCCTGTTTAACACACTAATTAGTTATTTTTCAACATTATTATTGTCATTATAGTGTCAAAATTATATGTTTGTGGTCTAATTAAAATTCCATGCTATACATGAAATCTGTCATTTATTTATTTTATATTATAAAGCGTTTAATTTCATAATCTTATCGGTCTATAATGACAAAATATGCACATATTTCAGGTAAAATTATCACAGTTTACACAGTCACTTTTGTGGAGTGTGTGTATAAATTTATAATTTAATAATTATTAATAATTAACATTTAAATACATTTTATTCACATGTAATATTAAATAATAATTTATAATGGCTATTTCAGGTACAATTATGTCACATGAAGAGGATAAATTGTTCAAGCACTTTTGAAATGTAATATAAAACTAATTTAATCTACACCACAACAAAGCACACTGCAATAACACTTAAATCAGATCCTGTAAGAGCCTCTGCCTCTGGCCAAGTCTTCCTTCAGTTCACACACATATTTTTGTCCAAATAAACACTGTGCTGTCACCGCTCAGAAAGTCCTAAAGGCATCTCAAGTGCTGTTGGAGCTCGTGGGAAATGTCACTTTAAATTCTTCACTGTTCTTTGCATGATATGTTTCTAACAGACATATGCTGGTCCCTCTTCTTCGACCTTAACAGGAAACTCTAGCTTGCTTCTCTTAATGTCGCCCATTTAAGGCTGTCAAAGGCTTATCTAAAAATATTAGACGTTGGCTATATATATATATTCCATATTTCGTCCCTTAAAATATAAACAAAAGCCCCTGGTGGCGAATATTGCTTAATTTAATAATACTATTAATGTAATTATAATTGATAATTGTCGTTATTTATCACAATTAATAAAATGCTATTATTTAATGATAAAATAATATTATATAAATCAAATAATGCAATAATATAATTCAATAATAATAAGGATTTATAAAACAAGATTATAAATATGAATTAATATTAATAATTGCTTATTGTAAGATTTTTAAGTTTATGCCACAGCATGCAACTCAATGTACTTTGGCGGTTGTCCGGTAAGTGGCAGTAAACACAGATTCAAAACTGATACTCGATCATAGTAGTGAATCGTCAAAGAAGAAGCCGTTAGCGCACTCGAGCTCTTCACAAGAGTTCATCAAAAATCTATCACGATATAACAGTTACCCGTATTATTTAAAAGGATTTGCTCTTGAAAACAGGTGATGAAGTCATTTGACTACTTTTATAAAAACCGACGACGAAAAAAGTGGCTTATAAAGCCTTTGCGTCCTGTACATCTAGCTGGCTAACATTAGCATCTTCTCATCTTAACGTTCGATACTTGATTTATCCATCCATATTAATGTATTCCCACATTCCCAGTTTTTAAGAATTATGTTTTAATAATAAAAAAAAATCACAAATAATAACAAACGTCTTTTTAATCTAATTTCAGCTGGTCGGAATGGCATCAGACTGGATTGGCAGTCTTGTTTCAGTCCACTGTGGAGCAACACTAGGAGTGTATCAAGGAGAAGTATCTTCAGTAGATCAGACCAGCCAGACCATCTCTCTCAGACATCCCTTCCACAATGGAGTCAAGTGCACTGTTCCTGAGGTCACTTTCAGGTAAATAATAAAACCTATGCTATGCCTTGACATTGTAGTGTCTGTTTTTGATCCTTTATGAAGTTCAAAGATGTTTGTAGGGTAGGCAGCCTTGTCTCAGTGGACACATTCTACATTTTTGTAGGATTTTGAAGTCCATGTGTACTTTAAAGTCCAGTTCTTAATACAGCTTTTAATACTGGATCATCAGAATTTGAATACCAAACACAATTAGTTACTGTATTAAACGAGTACACCTTTCTAATCCGTAGTGCCATGGACATTAAAGATCTCAAAATCCTTGAGATCCGTAAGAGCTTCGCTGAAGTCCCGAAGCAGAATGGTCCAGACTCCAATTCCACATTGACGCCGCATAGCGGACGCAAGGACAAGGGTGGTGGTACCCTAGTCAACAGTGCTCCGGTGACGGTACCTAATAAAACTGAACCCAAATTGCAGGAAGGAGGGGTGTCTCCGGTGCCACACTACTCCAAGAGTTACGGTGAACGTCACATGGACATGGCTGGCCAAAGTAAAGGCTTTAGACGAAGACACAACTCCTGTGAGTCTCATCTGTCATTGAGTTTTGAAACAAATCTTTCAGATTTTAACTATAAATAATATACAGTACAGTGCAAAAATCTTCACGTTAGTATTTTCTCCCCCAAAAAAGGTTTAAGCCAATTGTTTATATCTTTTACCGTAGTGTGTCACTAGAAAATATTAGTTTACATTTCCAAACATTCCTTTTGCCATTAATTGTAATAATCGAGTAAGATTTTTATATGCTCCACACGGAGATCTGATCTCACCATCATCGAGTCTGTCTGTGATTACATGAAGAAACAGAAAAAAACTGAGACTAAATCCAGAAGCACTGTGGCAACGTGTCCAAGACGAAACCTTCCTGCAAAGATACCTGAAAAACTATGCGCAAGTGTACCTGGACAAAAGCTGTTTTAAACGCAAAACTATTGTATTAAATAACCGTATTGATGTATAATAATTACATTCTAATAACGTATTGATATTATTGTTATTACAAATTAAAAGATAGGGAATTAAATAACACAATAACAAAACAGGGATTTTACTATTGTAATATTTCATTGTAAAATATTTAGTAAAAATATTAAGCAAAATATAATATTTAATTTATAAAGGAATTTTTACATTTACAAATGTAAAATTACAATACTAATTAATTATATATATATATATATATATATATATATATATATATGAAAATAACTAATTCCCACTTTAACTTCTTTGTTTCTAGGGTCATCTAGTTGCAAAGGTCCAAATCAGGCCACACCGAAAAAGAACGGCCTGAAGAACGGAAGTCATATGAAAAACAAAGACGATGAATGTTTTGGAGATGGTATAGACGATGTTCTCGATGAGGACTTTGATTTTGAGGGGAACCTGGCGCTGTTCGACAAGGCTGCGGTGTTCTCGCAGATCGATTCGTCAGAACGGCGAGTCAATGGTGCGAGATCTCGAGGGACACCTGGAGAGCAAACACCATCACGATACCGGCATGACGAGAACATCCTGGAGGCCAAACCTGTCGTCTACAGACAGATCACAGTTCCACAGAATGGAACGAAAGAGTATAGCACTGGTACGAATCTGACCTCATGAACTATTAAATAATTTTGCTTACTTTATCTTAATTCATGCTATTTCTCTCAGACTCAGGGCTGGTGGTACCCAGCATCTCTTTCGATTTGCACAAGCGTTTGTTAGCTGCAGCAGAAAGTCACGGTCTCTCTCTGGAGCGCAGGCTTGAGATGACGGGCGTATGTGCGAGTCAGATGGCCCTCACGTTACTTGGAGGCCCAAACAGGTTTGTGGGGCTTAAACAGGAATTGCATTGTCAGAAATATCTTCAGAGAGTCTGTTTATCATTGGTCTGGTTCTTCTCGTAGACTTACTCCAAAGAATGTGCATCAACGGCCCACAGTGGCCCTGCTGTGTGGACCACATGTCCAGGGCGCTCAGGGCATCAGCTGTGGCCGTCACTTGGCCAACCATGAAGTGGAGGTCATCCTTTTCCTGCCAAATTTTGTCAAGATGTTGGAGGCCATCACCAGTGAGCTTGCACTTTTTGGGAAGACGGGAGGCAAACTGGTTTCTAATGTGAAAGGTGTGGCACTGTTGCATCTACATTTAATAATCATGCATGGTATAACATGTAGGTGTATATTAGGGATGTCATTTTACAAATATTCCCCTAATCGATCGTTGTTTAAATTAATGATCAATTAATCGGTTAATCTTAACCTCTTAAATCCGAGGCAGGGGGGCTCTACTAAGTTATCAAGTTACTTAACAACCACTTGCTTAACAGTGGGTTTACAGTGAATATAGGGAATATGACCATCACTTAATACGTGCTTTTAATTTGCTGACAAATTAGAAGTCCTCTATTTTTATATTGTGGAAAAATAACTGCTTTACATGAAAATGTGATCTGTAAAAAACATAGTAGCCTACATAACAGACTTGTTTCATTTATCGTTGAAAATGTCTCAACTATCAAAATACAACCATATTTCTTTCAGTTAGAGACCAAACTATACCAAGTATTTGTATGAAAAAGTGCTGCCGACACACTTGTAAACAGTATACACATGATTCTTGCGCCACATTTTGTAACTTCTCAAAACATTAGTAAACCATAGCAGATCACATAACTTTACTTCGAGCAGGTGGTCTCGAACGAGCCCAAACACAACATAAGACAATGTAGATCATGGAGTGACATGATATGCTGCTTGGCTTAAGCTATAGGACTTCTGGGATCCGATTGCGTCGCGATCAAAATGCAGTGTTTTCCAACGTCATTTGAAAGTTCAACCAATGTAAACCGGATCTCTGGTGTGGTGGGAGGGTATAGTGGGTAGGGAAGATGTGAAGAGACCAATAGGACACTGTTTTACAGCTGAAGCACGCTGGATTGGTTTTTATTGCTGAGATGAAACAGTGCTGATCACTCATCGTCCAGGACTTGCTGCGTAACAAGAGAATGAACCTCATTGGTTCTTGCTAAAGCTCAAACGTGCTGCGTAACACAAGAATGAACCTCATTGGTTCTTGCTGAAGCTCAAACGTGCTGCGTAACACGAGAATGAACCTCATTGGTTCTTGCTGAAGCTCAAACGTGCTGCGTAACACAAGAATTAACCTCATTGGTTCTTGATGAAGCTCAAACGTGCTGCGTAACGAGAATGAACCTCATTGGTTCTTGCTGAAGCTCAAACGTGCTGCGTAACACTAGAATGAACCTCATTGGTTCTTGCTGAAGCTCAAACGTGCTGCGTAACACTAGAATGAACCTCATTGGTTCTTGCTGAAGCTTAAACGTGCTGCGTAACACGAGAATGAACCTCATTGGTTCTTGCTGAAGCTCAAACGTGCTGCGTAACACAAGAATGAACCTCATTGGTTCCTGATGAAGCTCAAACGTACTGCGTAACACGAGAATGAACCTCATTGGTTCTTGCTGAAGCTCAAACGTGCTGCGTAACACAAGAATGAACCTCATTGGTTCTTGCTGAAGCTCAAACGTGCTGCGTAACACAAGAATGAACCTCATTGGTTCTTGATGAAGCTCAAACTTGCTGCGTAACAAGAGAATGAACCTCATTGGTTCTCGTTGAAGCTCAAACGTGCTGCAAAACACGAGAATGAACCCCATTGGTTCTTGATAAAGCTCAAACGTGCTGCGTAACACGAGAATGAATCTCATTGATTCTTACAGAAGCTCAAACGTGCTGCGTAACACGAGAATGAACCTCATTGGTTCTCGTTGAAGCTCAAACGTGCTGCGTAACACGAGAATGAACCCCATTGGTTCTTGATAAAGCTCAAACGTGCTGCGTAACACGAGAATGAACCTTATTGGTTCTCGTTGAAGCTCAAACGTGCTGCGTAACACGAGAATGAACCCCATTGGTTCTTGATAAAGCTCAAACGTGCTGCGTAACACGAGAATGAACCTCATTGGTTCTTGAGGAAGCTCAAACGTGCTGCGTAACACGAGAATGAACCTCATTGGTTCTTGAGGAAGCTCAAACGTGCTGCGTAACGAGAATGAATCTCATTGGTTCTTGCTGAAGCTCAAACGTGCTGTGTAACAAGAATGAACCTCATTGGTTCTTGCAGAAGCTCAAACGTGCTGCGTAACGAGAATGAATCTCATTGGTTCTTGCTGAAGCTCAAACGTGCTGTGTAACAAGAATGAGCCTCATTGGTTCTTGATGAAGCTCAAACGTGCTGCGTAACACGAGAATGAATCTCATTGGTTCTTGCAGAAGCTCAAACGTGGTGCGTAACAAGAATGAACCTCATTGGTTCTCGTTGAAGCTCAAACGTGCTGCGTAACACGAGAATGAACCTCATTGGTTCTTGCAGAAGCTCAAACGTGCTGCGTAACACAAGAATGAACCTCATTGGTTCTTGCAGAAGCTCAAACGTGCTGCGTAACACAAGAATGAATCTCATTGGTTCTTGCAGAAGCTCAAACGTGCTGCGTAACACGAGAATGAACCTCATTGGTTCTTGAGGAAGCTCAAACGTGCTGCGTAACACAAGAATGAACCTCATTGGTTCTTGCAGAAGCTCAAACGTGCTGCGTAACACAAGAATGAATCTCATTGGTTCTTGCAGAAGCTCAAACGTGCTGCGTAACACGAGAATGAACCTCATTGGTTCTTGAGGAAGCTCAAACGTGCTGCGTAACACAAGAATGAACCTCATTGGTTCTTGCAGAAGCTCAAACGTGCTGCGTAACACGAGAATGAACCTTATTGGTTCTCGTTGAAGCTCAAACGTGCTGCGTAACACGAGAATGAACCTCATTGGTTCTTGAGGAAGCTCAAACGTGCTGCGTAACACAAGAATGAACCTCATTGGTTCTTGCAGAAGCTCAACGTACTGCGTAACACGAGAATGAATCTCATTGGTTCTTGCTGAAGATCAAATGTGCTGTGTAACACGAGAATGAATCTCATTGGTTCTTGCTGAAGATAAAACGTGCTGCGTAACACAAGAATGAACCTCATTGGTTCTTGCAGAAGCTCAAACCTGTTGCGTAACACGAGAATGAATCTCATTGGTTCTTGCTGAAGATCAAACGTGCTGCGTAACACAAGAATGAACCTCATTGGTTCTTGCAGAAGCTCAAACGTGCTGTGTAACACGAGAATGAATCTCATAGGTTCTTACAGAAGCTCAAACGTACTGCGTAACAAGAATGAACCTCATTGGTTCTTGATTAAGCTCAAACGTGCTGCGTAACACAAGAATGAACCTCATTGGTTCTTGCAGAAGCTCAAACGTGCTGTGTAACACGAGAATGAATCTCATAGGTTCTTACAGAAGCTCAAACGTACTGCGTAACAAGAATGAGCCTCATTGGTTCTTGATGAAGCTCAAACGTGCTGCGTAACACGAGAATGAATCTCATTGGTTCTTGCTGAAGCTCAAACGTGCTGCGTAACACAAGAATGAACCTCATTGGTTCTTGATGAAGCTCAAACGTGCTGCGTAACACGAGAATGAATCTCATTGGTTCTTGATGCAGCTCAAACGTGCTGCGTAACAAGAATGAGCCTCATTGGTTCTTGCAGAAGCTCAAACGTGCTGCGTAACAAGAATGAGCCTCATTGGTTCTTGCAGAAGCTCAAACGTGCTGCGTAACACGAGAATGAATCTCATTGGTTCTTGATGAAGCTCAAACGTGCTGCGTAACAAGAATGAGCCTCATTGGTTCTTGCAGAAGCTCAAACGTGCTGCGTAACACGAGAATGAATCTCATTGGTTCTTGCTGAAGATCAAACGTGCTGCGTAACACAAGAATGAACCTCATTGGTTCTTGATGAAGCTCAAACGTGCTGCGTAACACAAGATTGAACCACATTGGTTCTTGATGAAGCTCAAACGTGCTGCGTAACACAAGAATGAACCTCATTGGTTCTTGATGAAGATCAAATGTGCTGTGTAACACAAGAATGAACCTCATTGGTTCTTGTTGAAGCTCAAACGTGCTGCATTACACGAGATTGAACCTTATTTGTTCTCGCACGTCAAGTGAACATGCTTGAGCTTTCGTTTACCTGTCTGAGTTGATGAATGTTTATATGTGAATAAAAGCCTAAATTCAATCTAAATTCAATTCAAACATAGCAAGCGTGTCGAGCTCTCATCCCTTTCTCACAGACTTTGCAGGAAAGTTTGTATTTCGGTTGGATATCAATAGCAAAGCAAGTAAAATGATGTGCATATTACTAATGTTATTTGGTTGTAAAGAGAGAATACTCTTCCGTTGCATGCGCTTGATTGTTGATTTCTCACTCAGCACGTGTCAGTTGAATTGAAACTAAATTGTATATGTAGCCTAAGTAAAAACATGAATTGTACATGTTTTATATAACCATATATGTATATTATGTGGTTCCCTAAACAGGAAAACATTATCTGCACTGGAGTGGCTCAAAATGTGTGCTGTATGAAAAATGAAATACGATATAACAATAGAATGAATAGTGAACAGAACGGTAACAGCAGCTCATACAATACATTTTTACAGGCATAATTAAGCATAAAAATAACTCAAGGAAACATCTATTTGCTAAACAAATTAAGCCAACTAATATGATTCATATTCTTTTGGTTTCTCCAATATTTAAATATATATATATATATATATATATATATATATATATATATATATATATATATATAATTTAAATTATTTAAATATAATAATTATTTATTTTAAATATTATATTCAAATTATATACCAAAAAATTATGAATGCAATGAAAATGGAGGTATTGGTACTCAGTATCAGCGAGTACTAAAAAATGAAAGTATCGTTTCGGACTCATTCTGGAAAAAGTGGTATCGTTGTATCCATACAAAATAGTATAGAATTGAAGTAGTCTATTTAATGGTTATCAGCCATACAATAGAAATCATATTTAGCTTAATGTATTATCCAGACTTTTAATATTGGGTATATCCCTAATCATATTTAAGAATATGAGCAACATTAAAGAGCAGCATTGGGCTTTATCAACTAAATCAGAGACCCAAAACCCTCCCCTCATTTATACCAGATCTGAGCATTTGTGATTGGATCACCAGTTGTTGTTTTTTTTAACTCAAAGATCTGTTTCCATCAACACACATTTGGTTCATGAAACCTTTAGCATGGTTTCTGTATCTCACATACGTTCCTAACACACCCACCTGAATGCTTTGTTTAGATGGGCTTGGAGGTCTTGGAAACTTCCATACTGAATTGCAAAAACACGTTTACTTTGCATCCACCCACCCTCCTTACATAATATACCAGAACACCTATGAAAGTCAATGAAGATGTTATTTAGATATGACTTTGTGTTAAGAGTTAAACTACATTAGTAACCTTTGGTCTAATCATCTACAAATGTCTTTTCGCCCTCAGACTTGCCTGAGACGCCAGTTGACCTGGTCATAAACTGCCTGGACTCGCACGAAAACGGATTCTTGAGGGACCAGCCCTGGTACAAGGCCGCCGCCGACTGGGCCAACCAGAACAGAGCCCCCGTCCTGAGCATCGACCCTCCAGTAAGTGGACAGGCGCATGCCGTAGAAGCCAAATGGTCACTTTCTCTGGGCCTCCCACTTCCTCTGTCCGAGGGCGCCGGCCGAGTCTACCTATGTGACATCGGCATTCCCCGACAGGTATTCCAAGAAGTGGGGATCAAATACCACTCCCCCTTTGGATGTAAATTCGTCATCCCGCTGCACTCCGAATAAGCCATTGACCTTCACGGTCAAGGCTCACTGAACCTGCCTTAAAGATTTTAAGAATGAACAGATGTTGGTTTGAATGTTGCAGCAGAACTGGAACTTCTCAGTCTCCTTTTTTTTTTTTCTCAAATTCTTCTCTACTTCTGTGATGATTCCCATCAAAGGGAAGTGATGGAAAACGATACCAGCTCTTATGACAAACCTGATATGCTAAAAGTGGAACCAATATCAGTATACTCACCACCGTCTGCTTCATATTCTTACCATAATCTTCCACACGGCCGCTTTAATATGCAAGGCTGATCTTTTTAGATGAAACAACTTTCATAACCCATTAATAAATTATGCAGATATTCCACAAAAAACATCAAAACTGGCTCAAACTTAATACAACTTAATTGGTCTTATGGCATGTTTTAATCTTATTTTGTTACTTTCAGCATCTCAAATAGAAGAATTTGCTTTTAGTTTACAGTCGGATGTGCTGATTTCGACTGACTTTCATATTTTTTCATAGAAAAATGTGCATTAGATGAGGGTTTTGCCTTATTTCTCCCTTTTTTTCTTTTTGTGCCAGATTGATTAAAGTCAGTGTTAAGGCACTGAGATTGAGGCAGTTTATTGCTTGCAAAAATCTCGTTTCAAAGCGTTATTTGCTTTGTTGACCAAGCCCAGTGTGCTGTAAATATGTCAGATTGACTGGGTTCTTATCAGTGATAAAATGTTGCACACTTGAATGGTAAGGTAAGTGTACTAAAAAAACTGTTTGTCAAATTGGTTGACTTTGGACCATTACTGACCATTTTAAGCAGTCATTGGCCAATACCACCAATTTTCTTATGCTTATATTCATTGCTGTGCTTTACCTCATTTCCTTTTTGTTTCCGTTCTTAGTGCTAAAAAAAAAGCAGCTAATTAGATCCTGTTTTAAATGGGTTTCAGATGGAGTCGGTATTGCTTGTTTGGTTATATCAAACAAGGCTCTTTTATTAAGAGAGATGCTCCATGTGTTGCAATAAATCTGCTTGCTGAAATCGATTTGTGATTCTATTATAGGTTATATTATTGTGTGCACAAACCCATTACAGAGCAGAAAGTCAGTGTGTGTTGCTCACTCAGTACTTTGGGGTAATGAATTATGAGTTTTTCAAAAGCACTGATAAAGACAAAGAGATTTTTGTTTGTACCTGCAGATTACCGCATGCCTTCAAAGTTAAAATAAGAGGCACTTACTATTCAGGATCCGTATGCAACAAGAATACACTTAAAATTGTTTCACAGGTGACGCCAGTAATAACGTACTGCTTTCATATGACTCATTTTTTTACTGTTTTTTTCTTTCTTTCTCCGTTTAAGCTTTATTGTGATGTCTTCTGAATTTGAATATTTTGTTTCTTCCTTCTCCCACATTTAATTTAGAGAATTGTTTTCTTCTGCTGTATGACTTTTATCTTTGTTTTCTGTTCATAGGCCACATTCATGGTTTAGGCATAATGGTCATTGTTCCTTTTTCTTTTCTTTTTTTTTGGTTAAGCAATGTACAATCTAGGGGTGAAATCTCTAAAGTTGAGCACTCCAGATGTCAAATTTTCTTGTCATAAGTGTTAAGATAAACTAAATACCATCAGACCTTACTCATCAGCTATTCTCAGTCCTGAGAAAAAAAAATTAAATGTGAATTTTGGCTTTCCTATTAGCTTTTTCTGTTGATGTTTGTGTCTGTAAGGTCATTGGTGCGGCCTCTGATGGCTGTTGGAGGGCCATTGGGCTCATTGAAAGTAGCTTTTGAGCTTAAAAGCAAAAACCGAATGAAAAAAGGCAATTGTTGAAAGCATTAATAAGTTAATGATGCTAAAGAGATTGCACTGTCCATGTTTTGAGAACACAGGAAAGGAAAGGTAAATCTTATAGTGGATGAGTGCAGATAGGAGAACATATGTCTAATTATACAGCAGTTACTGAGCAAATCCAGCACAACAAGCTTAAAAATGGTGGCAAAAATCACTTGCTGGGCTTTACGACTTGTTACTTGAGCTTAAAAAGTATTACTGCTGTTCAGGTTTTTTTTTTTTTTGTAATATTCAATTGAATATTTGATGCCTTAGATGTATGTTAAAATGCAGTTTGATATAAATCATTCCTCTGTAGGAGTTTGCTTCTAAAAACTGTGACCAAATTCTGTTGAGCAATTTAAAAGATTTTTGAAAATGTTTTGTTATCTGGTGATGCTCATTTGTGTGGCTCCCCCACATTTGTCACAATTACATAATTGAATACGTTTCTGAAGGTTCCGAGAGGTTTTGTTCAGTATCAAAAGTTGAAAGCTACTTTCCATTCTTTTTTCCATTCTTATGCCTTTTTCTTTACAAAAGTATGAGATCAAGGTTGTTAGCATTGCATAATTTTATCATTTGTCTCTGCACCTGTTGTATAAGGCAACACAATTCAGTAAACTGGTTTAGACAACAACATCATTTCCATTAATTGTGAATTAGTGACTCTGTTCAGCATAATTCTGATATCACTGGAAACCTTGCTTAATACTGTCAACTTTTGAAGTTTAAGGACTGAATAAATAGAGAATGGGGAAAAAACGCTTTATGGCTCTCGTTGTATTATTTGCAATTGTTTTAATCTCTTTCCACCTTACAAAACACCATGAAAATTACAATACGACCTACTTACTTGGGTAAAATATCACATGTGAATGTTTTTATGGCTGCAATTCTCTTTAAAAGCGCGTGCAGTCGCTCCTGTCTCCGAATGCGAAAATACGAATCCTACCACGGAAAGGGCCTAGATTATGAATATTAATTAGGTCATACTGACGCTACTTGGTAACCTTCCTGCAGCGTCCAGTTATGCAACCTCGTTAATATTAAAGATTAACACAGTACCGGTCGTTAATTCGCTAGCGGGCTACCAACGTCTGCCTTTCAGCCAATCACGTCTCGTCACGTGATTAATATTTATAAGCCAAGCCTTTACCGTAGTAGAATTCGCGCAGCGTTGCGACGCATGCGCACTATTCGCGGGGCTGTCTGAAGAAGTGCGTTTCCTTTTCTAGGGCCTGTGTGTTAAAGACAGCTGTAGCCCTTGGGTGTGCTGCGCTTCCGTAACGCTTAAAAACTGCTCGCTTCTGGCGGCTTTCCGTTTATCGACTACTCTGGTCAGTAATACGCCGCCACATTTGTGCTTTTTTGGCTTAACCGTTTGTTTTCTTACACGCGCTGTTTGAAGCGCATACAACCGCCGCTGTCTTAACGGTTTTTGGGGGTGTATTTGTATGCACAGACGAGCCGATCATCTTTTGTCTGCTCTGCATTGATGTTCAGGAAAGCTCTCTGGAAGATCTGTTTTGCTGAATGTGTGAATGACCACGTCTGTATCTTCTGTTGATCAGAAGTTGACCCACACATGGACTAAGTGGACAAGCCTAAAACGTCTCTAACTTTAAGGCATTTGGACACCAAGGGCTGATCATCTAGGGAACGCATAGGTACAGTTATGTATTTTATTACGCCTGTGTAATGGCTTGATCTTGCCACCTTTCTGCTTTCCGTTTTTCTTGCAACCCTCTGCATGTCTAAGAATGGACGCATTGTGTTTTTGAATCTGAATGCGATGGGTCTGTTTCACAGCTGTCTAAATAAGAGCCACTTGAGGCTGCTGAATGAGACAACGTGTCTTTGATGGTACATCGTGTTTATTTAATAATTTTAAATAAATCAAGCGTGTAAAAGGCATTATACAGCCTAGTTTGGTCGCCAGAATGCATTGGGTGCAGGATGGCATAATGGGCTAATCCCAGTTTGAGATGCATTGTCTCCTTTCCAGTCCTGATTGGACCAGCAGTGCTGTTCCCCATCAGCATCATTCTGGGATTGTGATGTTGTCATGGTTCTTTGAATGTTTAATAACAACATCTGAATGTGGGTCTGGTCTGTAAATAATTGAACTGGGGTTTTGGTTGTGGACACTCATAATTTGAGCTGTTAAGGGACGCCGTTTGTAACCAAAACCTAGAATGTTTACATGATATTTAAACGAGAAAAAAATTCGCATGCTAAAAGGGCAGTTATTCAAATCATAGCAGAAAGGCTTCAGTGTGTTTTTGCCTTCATTAATATTAATGAGTTGGATTTATAAAGGTCGAATTCCAAAGGTCACTTCCTCCCTCTAAAGTGCAGATTTTAAAGGAACAGTTCCCCAAATAATGAAATTGATCACTGTCATTTTTTTTTTCTTAAACTTTAATTTCGCTTTGTTTGTTTATTATTATTTTTTATTTAATTTTTAATTTATCCCATAGTGAAAGTGAATGAGGACTGGCTATGTCAAAGTTATGACAAAAAGTAAGAGTGAGTGTCATATAAACAGTTCATACATGCAGAGCACAATATATAATAGTGGTCACCGGTAAAGCTCTGAAATGGGCTAAAAAAAATGGTGTGTCGATATTGGTAGTTGTGTGCCTTATTTACCAGGGTTAGTTAACTGTCTGAAACTAAAACTACACTCTAAGAAATGCTGGGTTGTGTTCAACCCATGTTTTTGCCAAATATGGACAACCCTGACCGTTGGTTTAAATTTTTTAATAAAATGTTTAAACCCAAAAGTTTGTTTTTTGCATATTTGACTCCAACATGGGTTGAAAGAAACCCAGCAAAAACATTTTCATAACGTTAAATTTTTTTTTTTATTTTATTTCAGCTAGTTGCCAAGGCATAATGTCCCATTTTCATTTAGGTTAAAGGAGAACTCCGGCGCAAAATGAACCTTTGGTCTAATAAAACATTGGTACCTAGTCAACCGTTCTCTGAGATTTGTTTTCATGATAATCGAATGTAAAGAGTTTTATCTCTAAAAACTGTCTAGCGTATAACGCTAGTAATGGGGGCATTTAATAAGTAAAAAGAAATCGCTAGTTAATACCACTAACAAGGCTCAAAATAGCCCCACACGAACACAGTAACATAATGAGGGTCCCTACATGCAAAACGAAGCATTGAGAACTTTGTAAGTGTACAGACCGTTTAATAAGAAGATATTTTATAAAGACAGTCCACTTCGTGTATATGGACAGGAGCCATCTTTGGAAAACAGTCTCGACTAGTCAAACCACGAACGCCATTCATACAGTTCAGAAGTTCACTGAACTTTATACAGTTCAGCCATAGACCGTAAAAGAAATGGACACAGCGACCCCATTGATTTCAACGGAGAAGATTTGAAGCCCGATTATTGCACTTCCTGTTTGATGTCTGAGCGACTGCGCAGGCTCAAACTGAGCGTGACGACAGTCTGATTGTTGAAAATCTTCTAGTAGCTGTGCCAAGACAAATCTGAATCACCTAATTCCTCAAAAACGTTGTTGAAATATTTTGTCCCGTTGCTTTTATGGACTGTCTATTTATGGGCTTCTACCTTGACTTTGTGCCTTCATGTCCCCCCGATTGCCTCATAGACAGTAAAAGATTGCCGCGAGCTTCTCCTGTCAATGCGGTAATGTCTCAATTGTGCGACAGAAAGTCCCGTGGTTATGACGCAATCTTTAGCCTATTTTTACAAAAACGGCATCTACGGGGTCGTAACGTAAGATACAAAGTAATGGAGCATTTTATACCCTGTCATGTTTCTTTATAAATAAATAATCGACAAATTAAGCCTTTGGACGCCTCAGATGTAAAGTTATTCGCTGTCAAAGTGACGCCAAAATGAATGGGAGTCAATGGGATGCTAACAGCAGGTGAAGTTCTGATACAATGGCGGCTCCTGCGAGGCTTCAACTTCCGGCTGATGGATTACCCCCTTGAGTTCAGCTCACTTAGCACGTCGTTCATGGTTTGACTAGTCGAGACTGTTTTCCAAAGATGGCTCCTGTCCATATACACGAAGTGGACTTTATAAAATATCTTCTTATTAAACGGTCTGTACACTTACAAAGTTCTCAATGCTTCGTTTTGCATGTAGGGACCCTCATTATGTTTCTGTGTTCGTGTGGGGCTATTTTGAGCCTTGTTAGTGGTATTAACTAGCGATTTCTTTTTACTTATTAAATGCCCCCATTACTAGCGTTATACGCTAAACAGTTTTTAGAGATAAAACTCTTTACATTCGATTATCATGAAAACAAATCTCAGAGAACGGTTGGCTAGGTACCAATGTTTTATTAGACCAAAGGTTCATTTTCCGCCGGAGTTCTCCTTTAACTTGGATGTACTAAAATAACAAATTAAAAACTATATAGATATAACACTTTTTTTTTAAAAGACTTAAACTTGACAAGAACACAAAAAAATTACTAAAACTTTAACTAAAATTAAAATGGAAAACATAAAAATAAAAACTAATACAAACAAAATATTAATAAAAACTATAATAGAATCTCCATTTTTATACTAAAATAACACAGCTTTTTTTACTAACAGTAGTGTCTTTTAGTTTTTTTTTTTATCTGCAGCGGATGGGAATATTTTAAGTAAATGATGATTCAGATTTCAGTGCATCCTCCCACAAAAAGTCATAAGACTTCGAATATAGTACCGAAGTCTTATGAACTATTTTTATGGTGCTTTTGTATCCTTTTTGGATCTTGACAGCCCCAGTTCCCATTATATTCTTCTTCTTCTTCTTCTTCTTCTTCAAAAAATCCCTTTTACGTTCCACAGGAAAAAGTCATACAGATTTTAATAAAAAACAGATTTAAAAAAAAAAAAATGTATAGAACTGTTCTTTAAACTGGGCAGTCGTTCTAGAATCTCGCTCTTACCATCATCATATGTCTGTCTGTGTATATTGTACACTGTTTCTGCCCTCATTGGTTCATTCTTCAGTGTTTAAAATCACATCAAGGATGTTGTCGCACAGATGCCCGTTAAATGCAGAGCCTCTCTTTGAAGAGCATCAACTGCACTTCCTGTTTAGTTCCTTTAATTCACACCTGCAAGAGCTCCTCAGTCAGGCTTCACTGCATCTTGTAGTCAGACTTGTCTTTTCTGTATTTCTGAACAACGGCTCTGTCATTTACAATGGGGTTTTCCCTGCTGCAAAACTGCTGTGCTTTTCACTTGCCTAGAAAGGCATTTTGTGTACAGCTCGACTTGTGTGCGAGAACATTGCTTTTCTGCACATTTTGCCAACAGCATTCATTTTTACAGACATATGCTATTTCATTATTCTAATATACATCTCAGCACTTCCTTACAGAGTCGGAAACGTGATACTGATATCGCTTGTTATACTGTCCTGATCTGTCAAGTTTTTTTCTGGGGCCAAACACTGTCCATCTACAATACTGACTATAAATGTAGTCCATATAACTTCCAAGTCTTCTGTTTGAGGATCCAACCTAAATTGAAGAATTTATAGATGTGTGTTTGGTTGTAGAGCTTATACTGTCACAGTGGCTTGTCGGTAGATGTAATTAAGCATCAAAGGGAGCTGTAGGAGCAGCTCTGCCCAGAGGGGAGATAGTTTGCAGGGTCAAGCTGGTGTGAGACGCTCCCTGCCATGAGGCTGGCTGGTGTGGAACTTAAAAGGCCTTGTGGTAACAGAACAGAAGGAAATAACTGGGAATGATTATGAAGGCTAATGATATACGCCCAGTGTGACCCTCATTTTACTGGGGTTGGTTTTGACCTTGCTGTATTTGCATTTGTGATGATCTCCAAACGTAACTATTTTACGAGGTGAATTTTTTTTTTTAAATTAAGCATGAAGGTCCACCTCTAAACCTAACTGTTAATGGGGCGTCAGCAGATCATACGAAAAGATACAAATAGGATTGTACAAATTAGCCACCATTTCACCAAAACTTAAACTAGTTATGGATTGCCATTTGAGTGTGCTGCAATCTCACTTTTCCAAGTTCATATAATTTTAAGGAATAAAAAATAATATTTATATATTTTAGGAAATAATTTGGAGGTTTTTTTTAACCTAAAGCAAAATTCATGTTCTGTCATATTTAATAATTCAGAAGGAAAAGGATTATTCTCTCTGTATCAGCCCCTACACTGTGTTTCCCTGAGGCCTTCATAGGAAGGCTTTATCTTCCTTTGCAGAGGAATTTTGCACATGAATATTAGTAACATGCATCTCTTGGTGATGAAGTATGAAGAACCGTAACCATAACATCTTAGTGTTGTTGTTACTGTGTAATCGGATGTGGAAGTGATGATTATTACTAAAATAACATGTACTTGAATAAGTAATTATGAGGGCAGAGGTCCACTGAGCCATGCATGTCCCTGGTTATTTCAATTAAGTATAAATTATTCACATGTGACGTAGGCTCTAATATGAAGGTATCTATACAACTAAAGTTCAATCTTTTTTTAAATTTAGAAGATGTGACAAACGTGTGTGTGTGTGTGTGCTCTTATCAGCTTCTAAAAGAATATCACAACATTTGTATTGTTAGGTTATGTGCTGAATATATTTGTGCGGGCTGTGGTGAGCAGAATACCTGAGTTCAGAATCTCTCAACCTGTTGAATCATGCCCCAGTGCACTGATAGTAAAAGTTAAGAAATTCACATTCCATAATGCTGCTTTTCTTCATCTTCCCACACACATTCAGCAGTACAATAACAATAAATGCCTTTACAAAAAAGTACCAAGGTGGTAGAACCTTGGATATGCACCAATGTATCAGCAGCTGATGTTTATTGGCTGATTTTTTTTATCAATTTAAAACCATCTGCATATTGGTTTTGGTTGTTATAGTCTGGAAAAGGTAGATATAACAAAACGTTGGTTTATTAATTACCTGCGTGAAGGAAATGTCTGTTAGGTATGCACCGATATGACAATTTTGGCCGAAAACCGCCAATTCTTTATATTTGAAAGCCGATAACCGATAGATTTGCTGATAAATCAAAATTTGTATGTAATTTGAAAGCTTGGTTACAAAAATAAGTCTCACCATGAAAAGCCATGACCCAAGCACACAATTATAATGTTCCCATCATAATTTTATGAATCCGACTTGCACTGCACATGTTGCACTTAACTGCATTTTCCTTTTTTGAAGTGGTTCCATTAATACTTCAAGCAATTCAAAACCATCATGGCGAACAGTGCTTATCTGATGTGTCTCAGCTGAAGGAAATAATTTCAAAATAATTAAAATAATCACTGATACCAATATGGTGGCCGATATATTGTGCATTCCTAGTCTGTTGCATAATCCAATGTTTTTCTCTGGGTAAAATTATTAAATACTTGCTAAAACAAAATGAAATCTGTACAACATACAACAGGGTTTCGACAATACTGCCCAGGCCCAGCGTGAACGACGCTCGGGACAATTGGCGGAACTGTCACTGTCCTGAACAGGCCAGTGCTGCATCTTCATGAAAATGTATCCTTTGCACCTGTTTTTAAGCCTTGCTAATTTAAATATTCAAGTGCAAGAAGACTCAAAAGAGAACTCTGTTCCTACTCGCTGTGTGAGAAGTTTCGTGTGCACACACACCCAAAGCTGCGTTGTAGACCGAACACAAATTCTGATTTTTAGAGACTTCTTATTCATACACTATTCTATCAAAATGCCCAGTCTTGGCGCGCATCCTTGTTACATAGTCGGTTATATCTTAAATGAATGTAAACCGTTGATAAATAAAACGCTAGTGTACCATTATTCATGCTGCTCTTAAAATGACATAGCCTAATATTCCTGCTGGCTGCTGCTGTCTGTGTTTTAATGTTAATCAAACAACAAAAGACAAAAATGTCTCACTACTCTTGATTTAATAGCTTTTGTAACTTTAGTAAGTATTAAAGGGATATTTCACCCAAAACTCATTTACTCACCCTCAAGTTGTTCCAAACCTGTATAAGTTTCTTTCTTCTGCTGAACACAAAGGAAGAGGTTTTGAAGAATCTCAGTAACCAAACAGTTGATGATTGACATCCATAATTTTTTTCCCCATACTATGGAACTCAATGGCTACCATCAACTGTTTAGTTACCAACAGTCTTCAAAATATCTTCCTTTGTGTTCAACAGAAGAAAGAAACTTATACAGGTTTGGAACAACTTGAGGGTGAGTAAATGACAGAATTTTCAGTTTTGGGTGAAATATTCATTTAAGGTTGATTTAATTTATACAATAAACTAAAGGATGGCCTATATATTACATTTGATTACTTTATTGCTATACCTAAAAACTAAACCTACCTGAAAAGTTTTTCATATGCATCTTTGTTTTATTGTGAAATAATGGAAATTATTTTACGATGTAGCAATAAACTAGCTAGTACGCATGCTCGGATGCGTTTTTGAACTTTGCTCATTTAAATCATCATCAAAAACACTAACCTATTTTAATGACAAAAGTTCAAATAAGAGTTCAAATACTCCATTTTTTTTGTTTGTGCCTAGCACTGTAATGTAACTGCCCTTTATCCATATTATAACTACAGACTAAAGCCTTTTGTTGAGCAAAGACTTTCTGAAGAACCTTGAAGAGCAGGCATGCATGAAGACGAGTACGCAAATGAATGCTTGATATTGAGCATTTTCCTCTGAAATGTTCATGGTAACACGCACACACTGACATATTAGCACTTCATAACGGATCTAAAAATAGAGCGCATATCTCAGCGGCCCTCCTGAAACACACTGACTGTACTCATTAAATTAACATGTTGAAAGATGCCCTATTTGAGGTTGAAAGGGAGAATCGAAGAGCATCCAAACGTTCGAGTAAGGTCATTCGCTGACCCGTAGTGGTATTTGTGCATGGTTGTAAACTGATGAGATGTTTTGTTAGAGGATGTGAAGTAGATGGATTTAAGGGATGAAAGGCTGCGAGCCTGGAATCCGCTCTATCTCCGGGCACATCACGTCTCTGTTCTCTCTCATTGAAGCTGGTTTCCTGGTTCCTCGTGTCGCCTGGAGGCAACTGTCATGCCTCCCCTACTGAGTCTCACTACTAGTCTCACACGTGGTTTGCTTTGAACATGACAGCATAAATCAAATTCAAAGGAGTTTGGCTTTAATATTCTGCAGGGCTGATTAAGATGAACATGATCGTTAAAAAAAATTGGAAATGTGAGGGGAGAAGTTGGTCTGGAAAACCAGAAAAGCAATGGAAAATTACTTGGTGTCGAATTTTTGTTCAAGTCACTCATCACCTTCATCAGATGCTTATGTAAGATTCTTAAGGATACTTGTGTTGCCCTTAAAAAGTCGATGTCGTCCATTAGACCAAGTCTGGATAGAACCGGGTTGAAGTATCCACTTCTGGGATACAAAGATGCTTTTGTTGAAGTCTGTGAATAAAAGGAAAGGCTTTGGTTGTCAATCATACCCTCTGGAAACTTCTGCAGTCCCTGTCATATTTCAGCCACCAGAGTTGACTGGATTCAATGGTAGCGAGCTGCCTGCTGGCCTCCAAATGTCTGCTGCAAGTTTTTAGATACTCGAGGAATGAAAAGTTCTCTTGTGCAAGGCGTAGCCCTGCTGATGCAATCCCTAAACAATGATATCATTTGTAACACAGGATTTGCCAAAGCACACCCCGAAATTGTTGCTGATCACAGAAAAGCCTCATTGATTTTGATTGGGGAATGCATTCCTCTTTGAATGTCAGCTTCTTGTTTTCTAGATGAGCCATTTTTGTGGTTGGATATTGTTTAGAATTGGCTATATCCTGCTTTCTGATGTGTCACATTCTATCTGTCTCTCTGCATCATCTTTAGGTGCGTTCACATGACTGCATTCCTTTTGTTCCTGCCATAAAGGTTGTTTGGGGTGAATGTGAACTTAGTGTCAGTGCAGTAGTCAAATTTTTAATTGCAAGCCGGAGATATCCTTCACTTCACATTCTTTCTCAGAGCATGTTCACAGGGTTAGCATATCATTTATATTTCTATAGGGTTGCTACTGCTAGTGTGTTTTGGGATCGTCCATCAGGCAGAAGTATGATTTAAGGTTGAGTTATGCACTAGTTACTTGAGGTTAAGGAGGTTGTTCAAATGTCTAACACAAGTACATCTGATAGTAATAGCATGCCTTGGCAAACCACACTAATAAAATGTCTTAAGTACAGGTTGCTTCAAGTGCCAAACAAACAAGTGGCATTGTGAGAGTGTGATATTAATAGCTTGTTGCTTTACTTGACAAGTGTGGTAAAGAGCGGCGGTTAGTAAAATTGAATCAAAATGTCTTCCTGCTATTTATCGCAGACCACTTGTGGCATTTTTTTTTTATTCCACAGTTCAGTGCATTGTTGCATTTGAAAAATAACCATAAAGACAAATTGGACATGTTCGAAATGGCGACCCACTACAACGACAATCAGTTTCCTGTCTTTACATAATTCATGTTATTCCTGTTAGCGGCGAGTATAAAATTAGGTAGTCAGAGCAGCAGGGGAAGACGGTGTTTTTAGAGGGAAGTGTGTTATATCCTCACTGTAAGGGCTTCTGTGGATTGCGCTGCTGTTGGCGCCCCTTTTGCCGTCTGCTGCTCTAGCCAGCACTCTTCAACCCATAGTGCTCATCACACACCAATGCCTGTGTGCCAATACAGGAAGACCGTTTCAGTCTCTGCAGCTCAGACAGGAAGTGACTTCATGTTGTGCATGGGGCTTGCTGCAGCTTTCATGCCAGAGCTACTTTGCATTGAACAGAGTGGCAGTCAGTGTTGGTTGATGTATTAATGAGGTCTGGGCGCTCGGTGTCATAATCATATCTGGTTCACAAATGTGCCGCATGCACTGCACTTCTTGTGAAAATAAGGTGGGAGGATTGAACCAGTGTGAATTTACTGTAACACACAAAGAATTATAGGAAACTGTCATGAGTAACTGCCAACAGCATCAAAACAAACATGCACTACCTTAAATGTATTTAAAGCAGTCTCAAAAATGGTTTACAAACACACACACACACACACTTTACGTAACACGGATACAGTACATTGTAAGAATATCACGAACAAGGAGTAAAGAATATAAGGTAAGGCTATTAAAAAGTAGTCCCAAACTATTTTTTTTTTTAAAATACATTCAAATTAGTAAATTGGTATGAGCCACTGTCATCAAAAATAGCACAAAGTGAAAATCAAGTGGTATTTTGGGTTAAGATTGCAGAAACTACAGTAACCATGGTAAATACAATAATTTATAGAGGGTATGCGCATGACGTCACCGTCGGCCGGAGTGAATGCGGTCACGCCCACAAGTGGCAAAAAGACTGAGCGGCAGCATTTGTTTTCAGCGTGAATGCCGTGAAAAACACACAAAACACATCTAAAACGGGAAAGAGCTTTGCGATTGACTGTACAAGTAGATTTGACCAGAAATCTGAGTTACTGTATATTTTTACAGACTGCAAAAAGCTACAGAACAGACTATATTCTGCATAATTGGATGTTTTTAAATAAACACTGACAAAAAACTAAACAAGTTTTAGGGCTGGACGATATGATGATATACAGTATAACATTAATGTAAGTGATCACTCGGATTTAGACCTATCTATATTGTATTTATATAAAACGTTTACAGGCAAATTTTCTTAATTTATTTCCCCGGCGTCGAAATCAGGCACATATAAATGTCAGGAAACACGATTCCTGGCTGCGTGTCAATATCCATGGATCACTGACTGGATCTTTGATAAGTTGTAAGGAACACTATATCGAGTCCAACTTTTAGTTTAAACTGATAATAGTTTGTTTTACTCGCGTTTTCGCAGTTTCCCCTATTAACTCCAGTCACGCAGCAGCTCTTCTGCCACTCAGTCCGGCTGAGGGGGGCGTGTTCCGGCGGGGAAGTGACGTTAATGCATTCCCTCTATTGGTACTTTTTGGTGACTTACTAATTGACAACGTAAACTGACGTTACATGCTTATAATTTCATTGATATACAGCGCGTACCTCATTTGCGAACGGCACGCTACGAACACTGTAGCCTATAACATTTGACCGTACTGTAAAGTTTATTTTTCTGTGGTGAGAGACTTTTTAGAAAAATTACACCACATGGCTTTATGCTTAAGGCCCGGGTATACTTTATTTTCCACGTTTCGCTTTATCTCACGACAAGTTGAGTGCGCAAGACTTTCAAAGTATACTCCTTTGGCCGTGAGCGTGGAAAGACGCGCTCGGTGCGTGCACACTGTCTAGTGGACTTTGTTTTCAAGCGCTCAAGTCACTCGCACATGCGTTGTATGCACACTCGCATTTGAAATGTTTTTTGTTATGGTTGTCGTTTTTTTGACTACACACTGCGCGACTTGTGGCCCACTTATGGGGTATATTATTTTCTTATTTGACTTTCTTAAATCATTCCAATGGACCGATGAATGAAATGAAGGCCCTCTTTTTTTTTCTAGTTGAATATGCTGTTTCGCTCAGAAATACATTACATTACATAAGTAAAACTTGTTGTGAATGCCGTTTCGTCTCGACTTTTAAATCTGCTTTTCTGTTTTAGAGTAGATAACTGGTTAGATTTCTGCCTCCAACCAACTGTTCAGTTGTTCACTTTTAATGTAGAGCAGAAATACTTCAGGTACATTTGGTTTCTGATCCCAGAAACAGTTTATTTCCCTAACTGCCTGCTAATTTCTTCCTATGAGAGTTTTAAATGACGATTGCAGACTCGCATGTGTCATCGAGTTCAGTTCAGAAGTTTCTTCTCCTTACACTTGTTATAGTGGAAAAAGAGCGATAACAACTTTGAGATACATGTTGCTCATCACCACGAAAGTGAAAAGTTTTTTTTTTTTTTTTTTTACTTCTCATTTCTGTTTTCTGGTGTTCTCAATTCTCAAGCTGTGGTGCGAGTTTTTTTTTTTTTTTTTTTTTTTTTTTCATAGTAATATCTTTTTATCTGTGAAACAGCACTGCTTTATTTATTTTATTTAGTCTCACAGATCTTTGAGTAAACGGTCTGATCCACATTGTGGCCTAGAAGAATCTGACATGTAAATCGACCAAACATAGTTTGATTTATTTTTAGGAGCAGCTTTATTTGAAATGGGCTGTACCACAATAATAATAATAATAATGTAATTTAGTTTTAAATTTTAATTTCACATTTTATAAATGTAAATAACGTCAACGGTCTCCAAAAGTGCATGTACTGAATAAATAAATGAATGACCCAGGAAAAAAGCAGAAAACTTAAAAGTAACGCTTGGACAGGCTTTTTGCAAGGCTGCTTGCTGCTCAGCTCTTCTTCCTGTCTGAGGCATCGGAAAATCTACAGCCGCCACTTCCCCTTTGAAAGTGTGTGTGCTTGAACTGTATTTGCTGCTAAACTGTGTTTGCTGATATGCTTGGTAGGTCTAATTTTGAGGCATTGTTTAAATTTGAGTTAATTTTCTCTACTTGTATCTTACTAAAAACCGCTTTTTAGGATTTAGCATTGAGGTGATCTGTATGTTCAGTGATTATTTCATTGTTTGGAAATAGCAATGTGTTTTTCTTTAATTCCAATAATGAATCAATGTGCTTTCTCACCAGGTTTTTGGCCAGTTCTGGCTACAGCTGTACGCCTCAGGCTCAGCTCTGATGTTACCGGCTGAAACGGGTTGACTGTGAGAGGACGATTTCCCTCGGATATGTCTACCTTTGAGGTAACACAAACCTTAAAGTGTTGCCATCAGAATATAATGTGAATTAGTGATGGGGTTTATTTTGTTGTAGTTTGGACATCAAGGGCTTGTCCTGATATTTTTCATTTACTTGTATTTTTTTTTTTACTAGACAATCTGGCCTCCGGGCACCGAGTGTGTGGCCAGGTACAACTTCCCTGGAACGGCAGACCAGGACTTGCCTATGAGCAAAGGAGATGTCCTTACTATAATTGGAGTAACTAAGGTAAAGTTCTGAAAAGGAATGTTAAAATAACATGTATTTAAAGAGTTTCATCATTTACTCACCGTCATGTTGTTCCAGAACTGTATGACTTTATTTCTTCTTCAGAACACAGATATTTTAAAAGATAGATGTTTTGAAAAAATGTCTCATTTGGGATCCACGATATTTCTGCCACCATATCGGCATTGGCCGATATATGGTAATTTTTTTTAATGTTATCTTTCTTGTTATATTTTAAATATTTCCTTTCTATAAAAGTCTAGTGCTTATATAAGTTCAGAAGGTCTTCCAGGTTTGTGGAATTGTACACGCAGACCAACCACTAGTAAAAACACTACTAAAAACAGACCCACAGCATTTGACCACTGGATTTACAGAAATCATTTCACTTTTAAGTGTTTTCTTGACACTGCAACATTGCATATCTAATCAGCTCCTCATGAACACATTAATTATTATTTGAATTATCACTCAGTGAGTCATTTAACCATGTATTACTGTCTTTGGAAGGCTTTTGTCTTTAAAATGTTTTTAAAAAATAATAATATTTACATGCAAGGCAGGGTTCCCCAACTTTTTTTTTTTTGTCTGCTAAACCTTTGAACTAACATATTTACTTGAAGTGAGCCCTTCGATTTTAAGTTAATAAGTTAGGTCAATAATAATAAAATGAAGTTCACGGTTCTCTGATGTTGCTGGCTTTTCATTAAACTAACGAACCCCTGCAGTTCCATCAGGAACCCCATGGGGAACGTGCTGGATGTAATGTAATGACGTAATATAATATTTAATGCACTTCATGTTGTTGATGATAAAGAACAGAATATATTTTCCTTCTCTTTGTACTTTTATACCAATATTGTACAAGGTTATCCTATTCAAATCAATGTGATAAACGAGTTAATCTAAAAAGTAGTCAGAATACCTTAAATAAGTAATCTAGATTACATTACTAACTTACAAATTGTAGTCAGTTACTGATTCCAAATTACATGACAAAACTAAGTAATCTGCCCAGCATTGGTTGTAATATTATTATTGTAATATTAATCTCATATAGGTGAGTTTATTAAACCGCTAGGATAGCACTCCAGTTTACCAGTGATCATCTTTAGCTTCAGTGCATGCAGCTCAAACAGCTATGCACAACATTAATAACTATGATTTTGACAATTTCCCGATTTTCATTCACGCTAGCGGCTCAAACAGCAATGTTATTTGAAACAGTAATATTAATTTTAGCTGTTTCTTTTTCAATAATTAGCACTTATTTTTCTCGTATTATTTTCGTTGATTATCATCAACAATATGGTTTAAAATCATTTCATTATTGTCCGTGCAGTGGCTATTCCATTGTATTTATCTATGGCACATGCATTTTTATTCTTTATAGCCTATGTGTTGTCCAATGACTTGTTTGTATTATTGAGGCATTATTTTATTTCATTGTAAGGCAATAGATTTTTTTTTTTTTTTTTTTGATCAAGAGATTTGGCCATCAGTGTAAAATTAATTTTAAAAGTTATGGAATTTTAGACGGGTTTACTCTAAGCTACTTTATTGTATTTGATTTAAGTTGAAGTGTTTGAGACATGGCTTTTAATGGTGAGCATTTTGTTTTTGTAATCAGGCAATAAAAAAATATATCAAAATATGGATTTAGATTTATTGGCCAATCTATAGTCAGTGCATTCCTATGTATTTGTTGTTGTTGTTTTCAAGCAGTTAAAGTCAGTGAGGTCCAGTGTTTCTTTGCTTTTGACCCCATTAACTTTTGAAAGTTGAAATTCTTCAAAATATCTTTTTATGTCCTACTAGAAATTATTCAGTTTTGGAATGACATGAGTGTGAGTAAATGACGACAGAATTTTCATTTGAACTGTTGATGTCCGCTTACAAAACTATATGATTTGCTGTTCAAGAAACATTTCTTCTTATTATTATTAATGTCAAAAACTGTTAGGAAAATTTTGCCAACTATGTGTGTTTTAAAAGAATACTCAAAATACTCAACAAAAAGAAGTTCAGCAGAATATTCATGCTATTTTTGCCATACATTGAAAGTGAACCTGAACCAGTGGCTTCCAAGGTCCCAAAATGGCATACACATATCATAAATGTGCCATATGATAGCTGTGTGTGGAGAACAAACTGAAATTTATGTCAGTATTTGCCTTAATTAATTTTCACTGTATTTAAAAGTCCAGCACGGGCATTCTGCTAAATAGCTCTATTTGTGTTCCACGTAAGAAGTGACGCTATACGAGTTTGGAACAGCAGTAAGGCGAAATATAAATGATTTAATTAATACATTTAAAATGAGTTTGTTGTTGCTTCATTCCAGGATCCAAACTGGTACAAAGCAAAAAACTCGGCAGGACGAGAGGGTACCATACCAGCAAACTATGTTCAGAAGAGAGAAGGAGTGAAGTCTGGCGGTAAACTGAGCCTAATGCCGTAAGTACACAGTTCATTCGCAAGTTTTTCTTTTATGAGATTCTTTTGTCAGCACTGATTCTCATACAAATAAGAGAGTGTTTGTGTGAGTTTCATGCATACAAACACTAGCACGCTATATTTAGCATGTATCACTGATATCATCACAGATCACCTACTATATCTGTAATTATACACAAATTTCTTCCTGCTTTCCGGTCCACCACAATAATCCAAAGACTCATTTGAATCGGCCAGCTGTTTAAAATGGAAGGAGAAATCCGAAAGTTATACAAATGGCACCACTCAGGCCAATGGAAAAAGTCCATCTCTTGGCATCTGATATGCAAAAGCCAGAGACATGCATCATGATAAGAGTTCGGTTGTAAGAGAGCATGTGATATTCTTCAATTACTGACTGCTTTGAGAGAGCGAACAATGGATATAAGGATGTAGATGTCTCAATTTTATTTACCATAGCAAGACAAACTTGCTTGCAGCATCAATTGAATCTTAACCTGATGTATGGGATCTAGATGTCTGCTTTTAACCATGTGTAATGGAAGGTTTAGATTTGGATGAGTTTCGCTTTAGCTGATTGTGATGGTAGCAGATTTTTAAAAAAGTTTTTTTTGGTTGTCTAGTCTTTGGTAAGTGCACAGCTTTGGTTTATTTTCGATGGTGTGTATGTATATGTGTGGGTAATTGGGAGATACAGATTGGATGTTTGTCATGCCAGGGAAGCCACAGAAGGGCCAGGCAAGGCCAGCGCTGCTTTTGGAAGCCTGTAATTTAGCTTCCTTTTCTCAGTCCTCTGCACAATATAATGTATCTGAATCTGTGTTTCTTACTAAATTCTCTCCATAGTTGGTCCTAAGTATGCAAAACAATACTATTTTTGTGACATATTTTAGTGTTTTTAAAGTAAAATACCAGTACATCAACACTATTTTGGTTGAGTGTTAACTCGCATATTTATGAGTTATTCTTGACCAATTCATTAAAGAACCAACTCCTAAGAGTCATTATTTTGTGAATTGGACTTCATTCAGGAAATTTATTTAAAGTGACTTTCAAATGAGGAAGATTAAAACCAATTGGTCATAATTTAAAATTAAAAATATAATTTGTATTATTCAGTTCAGTCTCACTCACTCACTCACTCACTCACTCACACACACACACACACACACACACACACACACACACACACACACACACACACACACACACACACACACACACACACAGCTGGCTCTCTGTGCTGGGAGCAGTAGTTAATTTGCATTTAAAGGGACACACACGAAACGACGTCTTTTTACTGACCCTCCAAAAGGGACAATTTCAACATGCTGTGCAAAATTATCTGTGGGGTATTTTGAGCTAAAACTTTACATACACACACTGGGGACAACAGAGACTTATTTTACATATTGTACTTTTTTTATATTATTTTTTTTTACAGTAAAATACTATTTAATACAACAAAGCTCTTTTTTTAACAGATTATCTGTTCCAAATTCAAAGTGCAAGACTGATTCAAAATAATAACTTTTGGGTTCATGGATCTTTTTGAATGATCCATTCAAAGATCAGACTCGAGTCATTAATTTGCAAATATGCAATTGTGTATACTTTTAGTGCTGAGATTTCTATACTTTAGACTTTATAAACTTTATTAACTGACTAAAAAGAAAAACAATTCTTCTTTGTCAGACAACACAAAATATATATTGATATCACTTCTCAATGATGCACATAACAAACACATGTCCTTTATCTGTGGTCACTCAGATGGTTCCATGGAAAGATCACGCGTGAGCAGGCCGAGGGGCTTCTCTACCCCCCAGAGACGGGCCTCTTCCTGGTGCGCGAGAGCACCAACTACCCCGGCGACTACACCCTGTGTGTCAGCTGCGACGGCAAGGTGGAGCATTACCGCATCATCTACCACAACGGCAAACTGTCCATCGATGAGGAGGAGTACTTTGAAAACCTCATGCAGCTCATGGAGGTGAGGGTTGCTGGCTTGATTTAAGCTTCAGATTAGCCTAAAAAGAGTTGTATCAAAAACAGTTTAGATATACAAACCTAGTGCACTCATATTACTTTGGATAGGAGAAAGTGCAATGGGAATATGGCGGAGGCACAAGTCATGCCTTCTAAATAAAAGAATCAATGGCTAATTGGCAAAGTCATTGTGTCACTGCAGCTCCGGTTGCAATAAAAACACACTCTGTTCTGAGACGTAAAATGCTGTTTTTTTTTGTCATGGGATTGGAGCGTTTAGAAACACAATTTATGAGACCGTTGTTGTCAGGTTTCATTAGTTGTTTCAAATGTGAAATGTAATCGTAAGGTTGGCGAACAGCTTTGGAGAATTTGATGTTTCCCCATTCAAAGAGATAGGAGTTGTACTTGCATGACTGAAACGGCATTTCAAAGATGGCCGCCGAGTGAAATGACTTGCCTTAAAGAGTCCTTGGTTGTATATTTACAGATAACTGGCATAACTAATTTAGGGTCTTATGGATGTTTGGTCAAATGTGATGCATTTATATATATATATATATATATATAATAATATATATTTCATATATAAATGTGCAGTCCTGATAGTTTCACAACCCGCTGGGCTGACTCTGGAATGTGTTTTGCGCTTTAATTTATTTATATATATATATATATATATATATATATATGTATGTATAAATTAAAGCGCAAAACACTTTCCAGAGTCAGCCCAGCGGGTTGTGAAACTATCAAGCTTCTTCCTGTGAGTCCTTTCATCGCCTCTGTCAACATTTTCAAATTGATCGCCACACACACACACAAAGCCAAAAATAGCCCTAACAGGAAGTCAGTCCACATCAGATGCACTGGGCACAGAGATGAAGCAAGCATTTACGATAGACTCCAGGAAACAATTTTTTTACACGCACACCTTGTGCTTTGAGGTCAAAGGTTCAGTCTAGGCTGTGTTGAAGAAAGTGACACTGCTTAACAAGTGTCTTAATGGAACTGTTTTAATGGAAAGGGGTTTATTCTAGTTGTATGTCAAAGTTTAACAAAGCAGAAGCAGTGCTATAGTATAGTGATGGTACCATCAGATGTAATACAATGTTACTTTGATATATTAATCAAACCATAGTAATTTCTTGATCAATTACTACTAGGGATATTTGGATCCCAGCTTGTTACAAATACAAGCTTGTTATTTGGTGGTTGCCAGAGTGTTGCTGTGTGCTTGCTAAGATTTTCTGACTGGTTTTAGTGTTTCTTTGCATATCATAGGTTGTTTGAGGTGGTTGCTTATTGGCACTAGTTGTAGGAATTTTGTGGCCATTATCTGTTTGCTTTAAATAGCAATTGCACACGTCTTCTCAAACAAGCTTCATCATTTGAGGTAACATTCAAGTCTGTAGCACAAAGCCTTAGTTAGCAAAGCACCACTAATGAAAAAGCCTTAAAAAGGGCTGATTTACATAATGTAATTTGTATAATTTTACATATCTTTTTTTTATGATAATTTTACATATCATTTGGCTTTATTAGAGTCGGTCTGTGTGAGTAACCAGTCATCCATTCTCAGTTAAGTGTTGATAATGGTTCTGCTCTGGTTATTTTAGATAGGGGTCTGGGTGGCTTTAGCGGTCAGAGCAGAGGCTCTATGGGTTCCTCAAGTCTTTCCTCACCCTTTCTATTACGGAATTCCACGCATTCTTTAGTGTAATTTTGGCTACAGTCACTCTCTCTTTCTCCCACCCTATACCCTCAGCTGAACAGTTTTGCTTAAACAGAGTATACAATAAGGCTTTATGTCCATAGTGATTAGACTACTAGAGAAGATTCCTCCCACAAGCTACTCGATAACATTCCTCATAAACCAGTGGAAATATAGGCAATAAAAGCCTCAAACTGATACTGTGTCCACTGTTGTTTATCCATTAGTGTTTGTTGTCGCTCATTTGGGTTTATCACATTACAGCTCTGGGTCTGACCAGTTAACTTTATTAAATAAATACTTCTATTCAGAAAGCATGCATTAAATTGATCAAAAGTGACAGTAAAGAGATTTATAATGTTGCAAAAGATATCCATTTCACATAAATACTGCTCTTTTGAACTTTCTATTCATCTAAAAGTATCCTGAAAAAAGAAATCCATCATGGTTTCCACATAAATTTTAAGCAGCACAACTTTTTCAACATTGATAATGATTGGAAATGTTTCTTGAGCAGCAAATCAGCATATTATAATGATTTCTGAAGGATTTACTAAAATTTACTACTATTTATTTAGTAAAAGGTTATTTTTGTATCCAAGAATCACTGAAGTGTTTAACTTATAGTCTAGTCATGCAAATGTGTTGTTATTTTGAGCGCATGCGTGGATAAGAACGGCGCCCGCTCGCTCCAGTTCCTGGAACAGTTGATAATGAGGAAGTGACAAAGAGGAAACGAGCGCAGGTTCCAGATCATTTCAACTGCTCCATCGATGCAGTTTCATTCATGTAACAATATCTCGTCGTCTGGCCACACGATTATAGCATCCAGACATATGGAATCACAAACACGCATTTCAGCACTGAAATGATAAGAATGTTCTCGCCTGTGTGGACTTGTTTCTCTGAGGAGAGGAAAAGGAAACGCATGAGTCCAACTCAATAGCGCATACATGTACAACAGCGCGCTTTGCTGGCCATCAAAATGTACTGCGTTGCATGTGCTTATTGGAAGAAAGAAATTGTAAAACGTTACGTATTTCACGAGTCATTGTCCGTTTAAACAGCACTTTCGAGGCTCATTTTACTTTTTCAGTTGTATATAATGTCCATTTATTTGCATATATTTTGCATAATTCAGTAAAGTGTTCATTTGTTTAAATATAATGTAGCATGGTATTATCAGCTAATATGCATATTTTATCATTATACTGCCATGTTACTTTTTTGTAAATGAGTGTGTGTGTGTGTGTGTGACAGCACTACACTAAAGATGCAGATGGACTCTGTACCAGACTTATCAAACCTAAACTCATGGAGGGGACTGTGGCGGCCCAGGATGAGTTCTCTAGGAGTAAGCGACTTCTTGACTGTATTCATATTCACACCTACATTTATACAGGTTTAAATTGCTGCATGGCTTCAAAGTTTGTTTTATGAAAGGTATTTTTAAGTTCATGAATCTTCCTTCCCCACAGGTGGCTGGGCTCTGAATAGAAAAGAACTGAAGCTTAATCAGACCATTGGAAAGGGAGAGTTTGGAGGTACGAATGTGGTTTCTAATCACAAAAAAGCATCCCATTAGCACATCTAGTTCAGTGGATCTAAATTAATTTGGTTAATAAAGTGAGATTAAATGAATAAAGTATATTTGCATTATTTAACATTTATTGCAGGTTTGCGTAATATTCTGAGTTTGCATTTCACTGTTGTTTTTTCATTTATTATTTATTTATTTATTTTTTTTCATTTTGAGGAATACTAAAATCTGCTTTTGTTCAAGTGTGATGAGTAAATGCCTGCTCACGTTTAGTCTAGAACCACAATAACCATGTTCACACAGCGCACACAACGCATCTGCACCTTCAGATTTCTATGACATGGGGACAGGAGAGCTGTCAGTCAATAAATGGGAAAACAAAGTAATCTGCATTACTTGGAAAAAGTAACTCAGATATTTTGTTGTAAATTTAAAAAGTGATGAGTTACTTTACTAGTTGAAAGTAATCTGATTACGTAAGTCCCGTTACTTGTAATGCGACACTGCTTTTGAAAATAAACATAAATATATTAACAGTACCATGAACTATACAGGCAGTCAATAATACATCCAGCCTTACAAAAATATGCTCTTTTTGATTTTTAGATGTGATGGTTGGAGACTACAGAGGCAAGAAAGTAGCTGTGAAATGTATCAAAAATGACGCAACAGCGCAGGCCTTTGTTGCAGAGGCTTCAGTCATGACGTATGCGCCCCCCCCCCCCTCGATTGACCAATCAGAATCAAATATTCCAGAGAATAAAAATAATAAGGCTTTGTATATCTAGATATATTTAAATATCAATATTGATGTTGACTGTTACAGGCAGTTACGGCATAATAACTTGGTACAGCTGCTGGGAGTGATTGTGGAAGAGAAGGGCAGCCTCTTCATTGTCACTGAGTATATGGCCAAGGTCAGTGACTCCAACCTGTTATCACTGAGAACAACTAGACTTATCCATTTAATCTTGTCGTTTAGGCATATAAAAGTATATTTTGAGAAATAACGTTCTTAAAGTATTATTATTGATGTCTTCATTTCTTTCTTCAGGGTAGTCTAGTGGACTATCTGCGCTCCAGAGGACGTACTGTTATTGGTGGAGATCGATTGATCAATTTCTCAATGTAAGTTTCTTTTTCTCACTTCTGTACTCATCCAACTTTGCCTCATAATTAATTATAAAAAATGAATTAAGTATATCTTCAGTTTTTACATTTTCTGAATGTTTTCTTTAACCTTTCTTGTTGATTAATATTTTAGGGATGTCTGCAAGGCGATGGAATATCTCGAGGCCAGTAACTTCGTGCACAGGGATCTGGCGGCTCGTAATGTTCTAGTGTCAGAAGACAACATAGCAAAAGTCAGCGACTTTGGCCTCACCAAGGAAGCGTCCTCATCTCAAGATACAGCCAAACTCCCGGTTAAGTGGACTTCACCTGAGGCCTTACGAGAGAAGGTGTGTTGTCTGCTTTTGGTTTAATATGTTTAAATGGAGACATGCAAGAGGTCACGTCCTCTAATCTTTTTTTTTTCCTACCTTTCTGTCGGAAACAGAAGTTTTCCACTAAGTCAGATGTATGGAGTTATGGCATCTTACTGTGGGAGATCTATTCCTTTGGCAGGGTACCATATCCAAGAATTGTAAGTCACTTCAAACCAGAAACGTGACAAATAAAAAATATATTTGTAGTTTTTATTTATTTTATTGATAAATCAATGTGTTGTTGTTTATTATTATTATTATTATTATTATTATTAATCTAATTTGCATTAAAACTACTAAAATAAATAGGATATTATTATCAATAAATTTTTACCTTAATTATGTCACCTCAAAGTAGAAAAATGACCAATAAAAAGTATTTGTTATTTTTATTTATTATTATTATTATAGTTTTAATTATCTAATTTAAGTTATATATTAATTATAATACCCTATTTATTTTAAGTCACTTCATAGCAGAAACATGACCAATGAAAATACAATTTTTATTTTAAATACTATTAATATAATACTATTAGATTAGTACAATATACACTATAATGATCAGAAACATGACCAATAAAAATACAATTGTCATAATATTATTTAATTATATAATATAATATATTATTTCATTTATATATTTATTAATATTATTATTATTATTATTACTAGTTTTTCTATTAATAATTAAATTCAATTAACAATCTAAAAAATTTAGTTTTAATAATTAAAAAAAAAGATCTAAATGTACATATTTTTTATATTTTAGATGTTATTAATGAGATCATAATTTAGTAATGCTATTTATATTTTAATTAAATATTTTAAAAATGTATATCTGATTCTTAGTATTTTAGTGTCCAGGTAAATTCTACCAGTAGAGGACACTGTTGTCTACTTCAGCACAATCTTCCTAAGTCATGGTGTCCTTCGTCCTGTCTTCTCACAGCCTCTGAAGGAAGTTGTCCCGCGTGTAGAGAAGGGTTATAAGATGGACGCCCCCGACGTCTGCCCGGTCGTGGTGTATGACATCATGAAGCAGTGCTGGACTCTGGACCCTGTGGTGCGGCCCAGCTTCAGAGAACTGAAAGAGAAACTTCAAGATATCATAACCAATGAGCTGTACCGATAAAAGACAAAAACTAAAGGAAAAACACAGGAGGAAGACCTCCATGGGACCATTCTCATACAATCTGACCAAAATCTACTCCTAAAGCAGTGGACTTTAAAAACTTCAGCAGAAATTTCTATTGCAAGCGCATACTTGTTTTTTCTTTGCATTGTTTTCATGGCTTGATTTTCTTAATTTTGGGGAGGCTGGCCTTCTCTACACCAACTCACCTCTTTTTGAATCATAAGATCTTCAGCCTCCTCTGATTCATCCTCATACACTCCCTCATTACGGACTTTTGGTTAGCGTATAGTACTTTCTGCCAAAAAAGGAGAAAAATCAGTTTTATTACTAAATCTGTCCATAAAACAAAATAAAATGATCATGAGAAATGACATTTGGCACCCATAAGGCAGGTTTTTTGCTAAACAATAATTGGCACTTAGGGAAACCGTATGTCCATCCCAAACTGTTTTCAGTTCCAGTAGCCAATGAAATACACAAGAGAATCTTTCTTCCATTTCACAGTGCCTTTACGGCAGAAGTCTGTCTCGCCACAGAGCTTGTTTTTTATTTTATTTTAAATATGGTGTGTAAAAGCGCTTTGATTTCCTGTTGTCTTTCTCATCTTTCCAAACATGTCAGTCTGAGCCTCTTAACCAGAAAGGATGAATATAAACATTGTAGGCCTTTCAAAAGAGATGTGGCTTGGGTGGAAGCTGAAATGCTTTAAAGGGATAGTTCACCCAAAAATGAACATTCTGTCATCATTTACTCACCCTCAAGTTGTTCCAAACCTGTACGAGTTTTTTTTTGTTCTGTTGAACACAAAAGAAGATATTTTGAAGAATGTTTCTGGTCCCCATTGACTTGCATAGTATGAAAAAAAAAAATACTATGAAAGTCAATGGGAATCAGAAACTGTTTGGTTATCAACATTCTTCAAAATATCTTTTGTGTTGAGCAGAAGAAAGAAACTCATACAGTTATGGAAAAACTTGAGGGTGAGTAAATGACAGAATTTTCATTTTCGGGTGAACTATCCCTTTAGTTAAAAATAAAAAAAGATATATTAAAAAATATAAGAGAGAAATTATACAAAAAAAAAGCCACAAATGCAGATTTGTTAAATATTTGTTATATATTATATGCTGATTATTGCAAAGGACTTGACTTTGCAGTGCTTTTCTCTTTTTTTTTTTTTTTTTGCTGCCATATTTCAGATAAAATCATTCCACCTGAACAGTTTGATAAAAACAAAAGATAAATGACAAAAAAATAAAAAGGCTGCCTAAAAGCTTTGAATGTGTGTTTATGTGCTCTTAAATGTGACCAAACATTTTAAAGTTCAGTCAAAGAGACTCTAAACGCACCCAGAGAGGAGTCATGTCATTTATACAAACTTCTGCCCGTTTAGCAGCGACCCATACAGACTCGTGACACATGACAGATTTTCACCATAAGGTTTTGTAATAATAATACCGATGCCAGATGCGCTCAACGTATGTCACATCTTTAAAATCACATCATGCACCTTCACCAGAATGTGAAAGGATTGTTCTCTGGTCTATCTATATTCTATATATCTATAAGGACGCTGTATTTGTGCTTAGCGCATGTTTCTCATCAGCAACATGATATCAAGATGAGGAAGATTCATGAGCGCGCAGCTAGAATGAAACCTAAACCACTGAAATGCTGTGTTTGTGGTTTTCAGTGAAGGTGAATCCACCTCTGGTCTACAACAAGATCATTTGAACGAAAACATAACACAAGGAATTGTTTGCATTTCTCTCTTTTATAGATGCATATTTTAATTATTTTTTTTAGGGGAGCAACAATTAGGGGCTGCATCCGTAAATTATGATTTTAGAAGAAATGCTATTTTTTCACAATATTTTGAAACGCTCTTCACGAGTTCACACATATAATTAGATTTTTTGGCATGCTGTCCGAGGGGGGGAGGGCTGCTCCTAACTTGGAATTTGGCCCAAATCCAGAGTACCTTCCCCTGATATCCCTGCCTGGGATAGGAACCCGTCGAGAGCGAGGAGTTGGAGTGGTGGAGGGATGCTGTCGTGGGACGGAGGTAAGAGAGAATACATATAGGCCTCGTCTCGTGCTGATTGGTTAGATAAGCTCAATGTGTCATTCTCAATTGTTCAATTCTCTTTATTAAGGAAAAGGAAGGAAAAAAAAACATCAAAAATAAAAGCCAATAGAATTTTTTTACATTTGATTTTTATAATATATTATTGGTACATCACCTCAGCGATGGTAATATAATTTCCTAAAGTAAAGTAATCTCCTTAATATTACATTTTATTCATGCATTAAATGCTGTTTGTAATTCATTTATAATTTGCAGTATAAAAAAAAAAAGTAAAAACATGCTCATTTACAAATGCATATTAAGTGTTTTCTTAAACATTTTAAGTTGTGTTTTGTTAAAATATATAGATATGAAATTTGTGTATTTAGTATAAATGCAATATTTTAAATGTGTATATAAGTATACATATGTGTTGATTATTTTTATATATATATATATATAGCCGATTTATATATATATAATTGTTTTTATTAGTTTAATTTAACTTTGTGCATGTGTGTGTGTGTATGTGTATATATATATATTAAAGTAAAAAATATGAAATGCATTAGGTAGATGCTTTGATAGACGATGAGGATGCGCAACTCATTGCATATAAAATAATGCATAATTGAATATTATGCTAATTTATGTTGATTTAATGGTTTCATTTTTATTTAAAAAGAAAGGGGAAGGAAACAACCAGTAGTACTTCCCCTTAGAGATCCGAAAATGGTTAAAAAAAACTTCAAGCAAGCGAGCTTCCCAGCCTTACAAGAAAGAATGAGGTAAGTTAGGGAGACGGGACTTCAGCTTCCCCCTCGGGCGCCCTGCGTGCTTCACGCCAGAACGCTTGACTGTGGATGTCACCATGCATGTGTCACGCTTTGCTCTGTTTTGTGGCCTATTTGGAAGACATTGCTAAGGGACAGTAAGAAGAGTTTAATTCAACCGTATCATTTAAAGGAAATGATTCTGATCTCATGTTATGAGGGAAGAACAGAAATGTTGAAACTATCCCTGCCTAAGCAGTCAATGGCAGCATTGGTTTATATGTTCCTTCAGTCTTTATCTCCGTGAGATGCAGAGTTCATGCGTTCGCCTGAAGAGAGCAACGTTAAGTGACACGCTATGTTTGATTCTCTAAAATACCAAAGTTCCTCCAGCTGTGGGTTTAGATATGCTCCGCAGTGCTCGTCAGCCCCCATTTACATCTCTCCCATGACATTTGGGCTCAGGCCCGGAACCGGCCTTCACCCACGCCCAGCCTAAGGGAGCTCGTATGCCAGTGTACATCCCAATCAACACTAGAAGTGGAATCCTCACGATGCTTACATTCATGACAGTCTTCTCTCTTGCAAAACACATCCCTCTGCTGTTTGCATTTGGGCCAGAAATGTGCCTCATGAAGGGTTCTTGAGTACAGTGATTCAGGGTCGTGCTGAACGGAGAAGTGACTCTGCTAGGGCACTGCTTCAGGCAAGAGGGAAAAACCTTCTCAATGCCCTGGCATTTATCTGGAGAATCATTGGCCCTTATAGACAACAAGTGCTGGAAAAGGTTTGGCAAAGAGTCTATTCTGCTTGTTTGGAGAATAAATGTAATAGCTTCTTGTTCTTCAAATCAGATTGCAGCTGGTCATGTTTAAAGCATGTATGATAATGAATTCAGTGTACCGTCTCTGAATAAACTCATATTATCCGAGATTTACATCTGAAAGCACTAGCAGTTGGATTCAGCAAGATGAATGTTCAAAGCAAATGTAATTGTTAAAATTCCCCCAAAGCGTTGACTCACCACTGTCTTTTGGGAAAAGGCATCATATCCTCCGAAGAAGACGTTTAAAGATGCATTATTCATGTCATTTCAGAAAAGTGATTTGTCAATGTATTACAATTCAAGATGTAGATAACAATGAAAAAATATGATTTATTTTATACTTTTATATCATTTTCTAACACTAACCAATGAAACCAATGAAAGTATTTCCTGTCTCTTAACAATTCAAATATAAAGTATTTGATTTCAAGTAAGCAGTTTTAGTCTCTTTATTTATAAAAGGTATTTATTTCCTCAAAACACACCTGATATACAGTACACTGTAAAAAATTATATGCTCAAGTTATGACAACATATGTTTTTACATTTTTACATTACAGGCAGCAACTTTTTACAGTGTAGAAACATCTTATAGTAAAAGATTTAATATATATAGTATTTCCATTCTGTGTATACTTATGTCCCATTTTACATCAATTTTTACTTACTCAATGTTACTCATGCATGTGTTTTTTGGCACAATTGCTCTGAAATTGAGCCTCATCACAGCATTTCACTGCCCACTGAACCCTGCGTAAACTGTGTAATTGACAAACTTAATCTTGGCACCATTATACACAAAATGTTGTGAAATAGAACAGTATTGTTAATATTGCACACTATAAAATCACTAAGTGGTGTGTGCCACAAATTCAGAACAAAAAGCACATATTAGAAAGCTAATATGCACTACTGTCCACAACAAAACATTAGCTAATGTGCACTAGGCCATGTGTGAACTTAATTTTATGGAAGAAAAAAATAGCCACACATCAAATAGCCTATATGTCTCTGATACATTATGAACTAACGATTATTTTTTTTGTAGCCTTTGGTGACTTTTGCTATGTTTTTGAGCTTCACCTTCAATCATGTATGCAGAAGAAGTCGCGCGTTACTTTATACACACAGAGAGAGAGAGAGAGAGAGAGAGAGAGAGAGAGAGAGAGAGAGAGAGAGAGAGAGAGAAATTCCTCCGCGTTGTCCTGGTTATGAATATTTGGTGCTGGAACTTGAATTGAGCGGAAGAAAGGAAGACATCACGGCTACTTTTGTGTTCGCGTTTTTGTTTTCTTCTCACACGAGTGACGGGTTAACTAGACTTTCTCAAGCGACTGGCACATTATCCGAAGAAACAGGCGTTTTATATCTGTATTCTGCAGAAAAACAATGGCTTTTATGTTTAAACACATGATAGGGGGGCAGCTGAAGGATCTTACCGGGGGTCTTGGAGAAGAAAAGCCAGAAGGAGAAAAGACCGAGGCTGCAGCAAAAGGAATGACACACGAAGAGTTTGAACAATATCAAGAACAGTTGGCGGAGGAGAAGTAAGACTCTGCACTTAGCTATATGGTCATCATGACCGAAGAATGTGTTTTTAAATGTTTGATATTTTTTAAAATTATCAATAAAATGTAATTTATTTGATCTTAATAAAATATCCACATATATATATATATATATATATATATATATATATATATATATATATATATATATATATATATATATATATATGTGTGTGTGTGTGTGTGTATACATTTTTATTTAGTTTGGTAATAGCAAATGAATATGATGGTAATTAAAAAAACTATATAAACAGTAATTTAATGCATTTTTAAATATTTTATAAATAACTGTTTTTAATTTTATTTTCAGATACATTTTCAGGCATTTATTTTATTATATATATATATATATAATTCCACTTTACAAAAATAAGGAGGCTGCTCCCAGACAAAGATGAATGTTAAATGGGAACCTGGTTGAATGCCACAATAACAATTATATTTAAACATTATATATATATATATATATATATATATATATATATATATATATATATATATATATATTATGAGGACCCTTTCCCTTTGAATTTAATACACAAGCTGCACAGTCACTTGTTCAAATGTAATACAAGGAGATGCCAAGAAGGTCAATGTTTATCTCCAGCTTCCTGTATTTCTGTGGTTTAATCAATAGTGGATGTCACCTTGCTCTCCAGATCCGTGTTTCTCTAGTTTGGCCTTGAGGACAGTGACTCATCTGCAGAAATGCACATGCAGCTGTTTTTTGTCTATTGTGTGCATTTTTGAATGGCATCGTATTACATTGTCCTAGACATAAAAAAGTTCAAATGCACAATGAAGTTGAACACAATTTCAAATTGATAATATTATGATGATTGAATATTGATATCAATTATACATTTCAGGGAGTCATGTTTAAGCTAAATATCTTTTTATTAAAAAAAAAATTTACATTTCAAACTAGCTTCTATTTTTCATCTAGGTTGGAGCGGGATACCAGCTTTGCCCAGAAGAAGGCTGAACGGGCCACAGTCAGGAGCCACTTCAGGGAAAAATATCGTCTTCCAAAAGTAAACATTGCTTTAATAAAATGCACTGTATGAACCATTGTTATTTCATTATTAACTTGTACTTTTTATTTACAGAGTGAACTGGACGACACACAAATTCAGGCTGCGGCAGACGACGTGGAGTTGCCCACTGAACTGGCCAAGATGATCGCTGAAGACAACCAGGAGGAGGAGAACAAGCAGTCTGTCCTGGGTCAGCTGACCAACATTCAGAACGTAGATATTGATCAGTTAAAAGAGAAGGCCCAGTCCACCCTCGAAGACATTAGACAGTCGGCTGAAAAGTGTGATGTCATGTAATCCAGCCAGGCACACGAGCACCCCAGAGTTGGACTGCTAATTGAGGATCAGGTGTTTCGTCGGCTCCGATGACTTCAGGGAGAATATAGGGAATAAATCAGATCCATAAACAGCATGCCTATAATGAGATGCTTTGTGAAAGACAATTACCGAAGCCAAGCAATCATATATAAATTTGAAGTGTTTGTTAATATCGCAAATAATGTTTGCCACACTGTATACTTTGTCTTAAGGCAATAATTATCAGTTAACATCTTTCTACTTGTTGTTCTTTAGTGCTTAAAATGTTATATTTATTTATATGTGATTGACTATTCTACATCTACTTTAAATTAGCCAGAAAATGTTACAAAATACAGTATTCCTGTCATATTAATAAAAAGTAGAAAATACGCAATTGCTTAAATTATACTATTAAACTACAGTATTTATGTATTTGAACCTTTTTATGTACTCAGTATATTGATGTATTTACGTGAAGTGTGTAGGTAAAACATGAATTGTTATTTTTTAGGTGAAAGAGAACCTAAATATAAACTTGTAAACAGTATTTTTTACATTTCTTTTTGTATACATTTTATTTATTTAATGTCAGTCAGGGTTGACTTACATTTGTTAACTATAATAAATGTTGACTGAAATAAAATATTAAAAACAATTAAACTTATTTCAGCTTCCTTGTTGCTCATTTACTACATATTTATTCTGAAGTAAATTAAAGTACTAAAATAAATAAAACTGAAATAAAAAATATGTAACGTTAGACATTTTTATAAATAGTCTACTACAGTAAAAACGTTAATTCAATTCAAATCTTCTCATAAATTGCCGCCAGTTTAATTTGAATCAATAAGGGAACCACTGTAAAAAGTCGATGTTTTCTTAGACTCATTTGTGTAACGCAACTGAACTGTGGTGCACCAGGAAAAACATTCCCTCTCCATGTGTCATTCAATCGATGTTTGAAATTCACACACGTGACGGAAACGTCGATGGACACCGAAGCGGATCTCTTTTATCGTCAGCTGCCCAAAGTGGTAGGAAACATCAAAAATAGATCCGTTAATAAAACAGAGATGATCTTTTAATGAGCTCATCCCAATTATTTATTTATATACATTAATAAAAATAGATCATGAAGTCAAATACAGTGTTTATTTTTCATTCAGGAGCTGCACGCGCATCTCAACGGATCAGTCAGTTTTGAGATTATGGAGACGCTGATTCAGCGCAAGCCGCATCTGAACATTGAGCACAACATGACCGCCATCCGCCGCGGACAGCGCCGAACACTGGACGAGTCCGTATCAAACACCTGCACACTTCAAAAGAACAGAACAGTTTATAATGTTTTGACAATTACAAACATGTAGTGCTGAAAATAAATCTGAAATACGTTTGAAATAGCATAGCTGCTACTCTCTGAGTAGGCACTTTTGAAAAACAAAAAACACCTACTTCATCTCTCGACCGTCAAAGAAGTTCGTTCTATATAGTATTAAAGGGTTAGTTCACCCAAAAGTCAAGTCAAGTCACCTTTATTTATATAGCGCTTTTTACAATACAGATTGTATCAAAGCGCTTCACAGCGATAACATGAAAACAATATAACAAAGTTTGTTCCTAAAAGAAAATTGCGTCAACGTCCACCTTAAGTAAGGCAGATCAATAATATTATTGAATATTAAATGTCCCCAACTAAGCAAGCCAAAAGCCAAGGCAACAGTGGCAAGGAACCAAAACTCGATCAGGTGACAGAATGGAGAAAAAAACCTTGGGAGAAACCAGACTCAGTCGGGGGGCCAGTTCTCCTGTGGCCAACGAAGGAACAGTGCATGATTCGGGCAGCATTACAAGTCAGATTGGAATCGGAACATTTAGAGTATTTATCCATTTCCATCTTTTGGAAGTCCAAGTAATCACGCCGGTATTAAGACGAGTTGTTGAGGATCAGTGCCGTCCACCATAGAGAGTCCATATCGCCCGTGTTGAGTCGTCACTTCATAGGCTTTGTCATTGGAGCATCTGAAGTCTCCGTGAGAGGCTGGATACAAACTGGAGCTGACGAACGCCATTTTCTCGGGACTCACGTCCCGAGATAACAGCAGAGAAGCAAAAAGGGAAAATAATTAGCGTAGCTGCTGTTCATAATGATGATTTCCATAACACAGGCGTAAATGATAAAACATGAAGACAGTGACTCTTGCGTCCCAAAATCACCCCCCTCAACTCAGCCCAGCTTACTGACCTCTACGTCCCTCCTGCTGCTGAGACCTAACCATAATCTCTCAAAAATTAAAATTAAGTCATTAATTACTCACCCCCATGCTGTACCAACCCCGTAAGACCTTCGTTCGTCTTCGGAACACAAATGAAGATATTTATGATTAAATCTGAGAGGTTTATCACTCCTCCATAGGCTCCCTAAGGGAATGAATCCTGACGTCCCAGACAGTCATTAAAGAAAATGTTTAAATATTCCATGTCGCAACAGTGGCTCAACTATAAGTTTATCAAGCGACGAGAATACTTTTTCTGCGAAAAAACAAACAAAAATAACGACTTTATTCGACTATTCCTTTTCTTCCTTGTAGGCCTGAAACGAGACTTCAAGAGATTTCCACGACGCGCACGCGCGAGAACTTAACTGAAGTAGTTGAAGGAGATCGCAATTCTCGCGCATGCGTCGTGGAAATCTCTTGAAGTCTCGTTTCAGGCCTACAAGGAAGAAAAGGAATAGTCGAATAAAGTCGTTATTTTTGTTTTATTTCCGCACAAAAAGTATTCTCGTCGCTTGATAAACTTATAGTTGAGCCACTGTTGTGACATGGAATATTTAAACATTTTCTTCATTGACTTTCTGGGCCGTCAGGATTCATTCCCTTAGGGAGCCTATGGAGGAGTGATCCAGATATCACATTTAATAAAAAATATCTTCATTTGTGTTCCGAAGATGAACGAAGGTCTTACGGGGTTGGTACAGCATGAGGGTGAGTAATTAATGACTTAATTTTCATTTTTGGGTGAACTAACCCTTTAATGTGTGTAGAATGAATTTAATCCATACTTACTACATCCGTCAAGTTGTCAACGTCATTTATTTAGTTTTTAGTTCTGTAATATAACAGTCAAACACAGAACAAAAAAGTACAATACTTAACTGTTCAGAGAATGTGAGATAAAAAACAAAACAACAACAATAATACAGAATAAACAACAGCTATGAAAAGCTTACAAACAAAAATGTAACATTAGGCTGAGACATGAATTAGAATTTCGGTATTTGTATTGTTTTCATAAGTAAGTTTCTTATTTTGGGTTGTCATGTTCCAAAAGGTCCTTAAAATCAATGTTATGTAATTTTTTTTAGTTTTTTTTTTAGTTAGTTATTCTTGACTTGGGAATGTAACATTTTTGCTAAAATAATTAAAGTATTAATGAGGTGATTTTGTTTTCAGTAAAATAGTAAGGTTTTAAGGTTCTACATTTAAAGCTTTTTTCCCCCTGCTATGTCCAATTTTAAAGTTGATATCATTGACTGATATCCACATACAATATATATATATATATATATATATATATATATATATATATATATATATATAAACACACAGTGCTGCAGTGCATTTACAGGATAATATTGATTAATAATTCTGTATTTTATTTATTTATTTTAGAATAAAATATTTATAAGGTAATGTCCAGATGCTGTGCTATGATATGGTAAGTTTTAAGCCATTTTGATTTACATGGAGGATTATTTATCAAAGACGGAGTGACCATTAAAAGTCGGCATTTGTGACCTTCAGTTGTATCGCTTCACCGCCATTCACAACTCCTCCCTGACGTCTCATGGGATAGTAAATTGTCCATTTGCCAGAAGTAGTTCATTTGGGTAATTTTTTTACTACCATTATATGAATACTGTGAAAAGTACATAGGCCTACATCTGGAATCACTGTTTTTTCCTAACTAAAAAAGATTAGAAATGTATACATATTTGGATGAAGACATTGCTTGTTTGCCAACTAGATTAGTACACACAATCCCCGGTTTCACAGACAAGGCTTAAAGCTGCAGTAGGGAGTTTTGAGAAAACGTTGACTTAGCCTGAAAATTTGAACAAGTACAACTTCCAGGTCCCACCCCCTTGCTCTCTGCTGCACTACAGCCCTCCCTCCACAGCTCGTCCTCCACAGCGGAGCCTGTCGTGAACGCGCAGGCTAGTAAACAGGCCCACCGATAACAGCGGATAAAAAGTTATATGGCACATTCACTAATAGGGACTAAACGTCAATAATATGCTTTACATTGACTATGGCCTGCCCATACTTTGACTACAAACTTGGTCCTCAAATCATTATGTATTTTCCAATAGCCTACATGTAACTTTATAACGTTGCGCTCTTTTTATAAGTTATAAATAGCTAGTAAGATAACGTTAATATAACGGTAACTAACGTTACAGCATGTAAGTAATTATTCTAGCGATATATAATGCTAGATAAGGTGTGCTAGTACATTATTTCAGCAACATGACAAGCCAGTGAATTAGCAGGTTTCAATTGTTGCTTAGCAGAGTGCGTGACATTTTATCTACATGTTAGTTTTGACACCGAGTCAATGGGCTCTGTGTAATTCTTTCTTTTTCGCTTGTTTATCGTCATCAGTCTTTTTCCTTTTACCTCTTTGTTTTATGAGCAGGTGTCACTGGAGAATTGGCAGTTTAGGTTGTTTCTCCGTCATAAGCACAGCTGCAGCTCGCCGGCAATCTTGAGTTTGAACGATGGCTCGCGCTCCGGCGCTCGCGCTGTGCAAGAGAGGGGTGTGATCAGCGCGTACACGAGCGTGACTGACACTGCTAAGACACTCCTCTCGGCTCTGATTGGTTGTTTCTGACCGGGGGCGTGTATTTCTTGCAAATGGCAATAGGACCACTGGGAGGAGCCAGAGGAGCTTGATTTTTACACAGATTATCTATCTCATATTCTACTGTCAGGACATAATGACAGTTTTAACAAATACATGTTTTCAAAAGTTACCTACTGGAGCTTTAAGCTTAGTCCCAGACTAAAATGCATGTTTGAGCTGTTATAACTGAAAGAAACTTGCACTGACATATCTTTAAATATGCCAGTGCCATTGTTTTGTCTCAAGATACACACCAGTGATGTTTTTTCTAAGGCATGTTTATAAAAGCTACGTAAATGTTCTAATTGAACTAAGGCGTAATCATGGCTTAATCTAAGCCTTGTCTGTGAAACCGGGGGATAGTGTACTAGTCTAAATCCTGATGTTACGAGTGAGCTTTTAAATTAGTGTATCTCTCCATTAGGTGTTTTCAAGTGTTTAAAGTGATTCATCAGCTGGTTGATTCAGAAGAGGACGTCCTAATGGTAAAGCAACATTTGCTCAAAGTTTTATTCTTTTACATGTATAAGAATAAATTAAAAAAGAGGAATTATTCTTATTAAATAGGTCGCTAAAGCAGTCATTCAAGAGTTTGCGGCAGATGGCGTAAAATACTTGGAGTTGCGTAGCACGCCACGGGAAGTGACTGAAACGGGTACTGGAAGCAATTCATATGTCAAACAATTATTAGCAGCTCATTTCTGCTTATTGTTGACATTTATTTTTGTCACAAAAAGGTCTCACTAAACAAAGATACATTGAAACTGTGCTGGAAGCCATCCGGCAGTGTAAACAAGAGGAAGTTGACATTGATGTCAGGTAATGTTTAAATATTAATTCTGTATTTTCTAGATGTTTTCGTGGTCACCTACTGCACGCTTGAATGTTTGAACAGGTTTCTCGTGGCTGTGGACCGCAGACACGGGCCTGAGGTTGCAATGGAGACCGTGAAGCTGGCAGAAGACTTCCTGCTCTCCAGTGATGGAATAGTAGTCGGACTTGACCTCAGTGGAGATCCAACCGTGAGTTCAGATTGCAATAACATCATACTCCACTTGTTTCTGGGCTGCAGTCTCCATATCTTTGATCATACAGGTCGGTCATGGAAAAGACTTGCTCTCTGCACTTCAGAAAGCCAAGAACTGCGGTCTGAAGTTGGCTCTACACCTCTCAGAGGTCAGAGCACATGGAAACATCTCCATATTGTAAGTTTGTTTTGGTATGAATGCTTTTACGTGGTTTACGCCAGAGTTTGTGTGTATTTCAGGTTCCTTCTCAGAGAGATGAGTCCGAGCTGTTGTTGAACTTGCCTCCTGATAGAATCGGCCACGGAACCTTCCTACATCCTGAGGTCGGTGGATCGGACAGTCTTGTGGAGAAAGTTAGCAAACAAAATATTCCTATTGGTACGAGTTTTCCATCTTAATTCCAAAATTCCATACTTGAACTTTAAAGAATTCTTTTTAAAACTGTTTTACTATTTTATTTTTGTTATTAACTATTTTAGGTTTTTTATATAGTGTTCTATTGTATTTCCGAAATTGCATACTTAAACTTTAAAGAAATATTTGTAAAACTATTTTTTTTTGACAATTTTCCCATCGTAATTCCAAAACGAAACACTTTAAAGAAACTTTAAAGAATATTTTTAAATAGTTTAATATTTTTATTTGTATTTCTGAACTTCAGATAACATTTTTAAATGATTTACTATTTTATGTTATTAACTATGTTATTAAATGTATTTTAAGTGTATTGTAAATCGAACACTAATATTATAAATCTATAAATATTATACATCTATTATAAACTTTAAATTAATATTTTTAAAACTTTTATTTTACTATTTTTGATTTAATTTGATTTTCCGTCATAATTCCACAACTACTTGCTTTATTTATATATATATATACTATACTTGCTAGATTTTATATATATATATATATATATATACTGTATCTAGTGTTCTATTATAATTCCCGTTCTTGTTTTACAGAGCTGTGTTTGACCTCTAATGTCAAAGGTCAAACAGTGCCTTCATATGAGAAGCATCACTTCCAGTACTGGTATAAGCGAGGACACCCATGTGTTCTCTGCGTGAGTTCCCCCCAACACACACACATACACACTATTATGCAGTTCAGACACTTTTTAAATGAATGCAAAGGAACTTTTTTAAAAGTGTTTATAAATTCTATTAGAAAATAACACTATGCCTGTTGCTCCTCCTGTCCCTTCAGACGGATGATAAGGGTGTGTTCTGCACGGATCTCTCTCAGGAGTACCAGCTGGCTGCCTCCACCTTTGGTTTGACTCAGGAGGCGGTGTGGAATCTCTCCCAGCAGGCCATTGGATACACCTTCGCCCCTGAGCCAATCAAAAATAGGCTGGAGAAGAAATGGGCGGAGCTCAAACAGCAGATTCTCCAATGAGGAATGACTGCTGTAAACTTCACCAACAGTCCTACCTCAGAGAGCCAAAACGATGGCTTTTCATAAAACGAAGGCACGTTGTTGCAGCTAATGTCGGTTTCCTCAATTTCAAAGCACACGCTGCATTAATATCTGAACTAATATATAAACTACCTGTGTTGTGTGAAAGAGTTTGACTGCTTAAATTAAATTGATTTTAATATTTATCATAGACTATTGAAGGTTTCTTGAATATAAATATTGTTATTTTTAATATTAGATATTCATACAACAATATTAAATATACGTTTATTAATTACACAGCTTCTATGAAAGTGGTCTATTTCATTTTACATTTTCAATACAATTTTTGTTGTTGCTTCTTAATAAATACTCCATATTTGGGGAAAAAAAGTTCTTAACATTCTTATTTGCATATGTTGCGCAGTCAGTATCTGGTTGGATGAAAACAGAACTATAAAATCTGTTTAATTCTCTTGCTCATGGGCTCATGCAACGTTTTGGTGTTTTTTTTGCTCCAGTTAAAGGGTTAGTTCACCCAAATGTTGGTAACCCAAATGTTTATGGGCCCCATTGACTTCCATAGGTTTTTTTTTTTCCTACTATGGAAGTCAATGGCTACCATCAACTGTCTGGTTATCAACATTATTCAAAATATCTTCTTTTGTGTTCAGCAGAAGAAAGAAACTCATACAGGTTTGGAACAACTTGAGGGTAAGGGGGCAACATTTTCTCCATTGTTATTTTGATTTTCCATCAAACGCTGAAACGAAATATGGAGCGTAAAAAGTTTCTGTGACTACGAAGAGAATGATTTTTTTATTTAGGTAAGCACAGGAGTTTATGATTGGTTATTTGTTACTTTATCGTTTCACAATGCGAGGTTAAAGAAGATTAGGCCACTATAGAAAAGGCAAATTTTCACTTTTTAAAGCACACTGCATTCATCTCTGAAATACTATATAAACTTCCGCTAACACTTTACAATAAGGTCTCATTTGTTAACATTAGTTAATGCATTAACTTACATAAACTAACCATGAGCAATATATATTTTACGGCATTTATTCGCCTTTTTATGTTCACAGTGCATTAACTAATGTTAAAGGGTTAGTTCACCCAAAAATGAAAATTAAGTCATTAATTACTCACCCCCATGCTGTACCAACCCCGTAAGACCTTCGTTCGTCTTCGGAACACAAATGAAGATATTTATGATTAAATCTGAGAGGTTTATGACTGCTACATAGGCTCCCTAAGGGAATGACACCGGACGGCCCAGAAAGTCATTAAAGAAAATGTTTAAATATTCCATGTCGCAACAGTGGCTCAACTATAAGTTTATCAAGCGACGAGAATACTTTTTGTGCGAAAAAACAAACAAAAATAACGACTTTATTCGACTATTCCTTTTCTTCCTTGTAGGCCTGAAACGAGACTTCAAGAGATTTCCACGACGCATGCGCGAGAATTGCGATCTCCTTCAACTACTTCAGTTAAGTTCTCGCGCGTGCGCGTCGTGGAAATCTCTTGAAGTCTCGTTTCAGGCCTACAAGGAAGAAAAGGAATAGTCGAATAAAGTCGTTATTTTTGTTTGTTTTTTCGCACAAAAAGTATTCTCGTCGCTTGATAAACTTATAGTTGAGCCACTGTTGTGACATGGAATATTTAAACATTTTCTTCATTGACTTTCTGGGACGTCAGGATTCATTCCCTTAGGGAGCCTATGTAGCAGTCATAAACCTCTCAGATTTAATCATAAATATCTTCATTTGTGTTCCGAAGACGAACGAAGGTCTTACGGGGTTGGTACAGCATGGGGGTGAGTAATTAATGACTTAATTTTCATTTTTGGGTGAACTAACCCAACAGATACAGCATTTGATCTTAAAAATGTATTAAATGTTGAGATAAACATTAGCTAAAATTAATAAATTTGGAAGCATTGTTTGTTGTTCATGTTTACTAATATTGTTAACAAATGAAACCTTACTGTAAAGCGTTGCCAAACTGTGTTTTGTGAAATAGAGCTGTGGTCTGTTTTAAATTAATTTAAATATAACAGTTAATAATTAATATTATAAGTTATTATATATTATTGAAGTTTTCTTGAATATTACTATTGGATATTAATACAGTAATATAAAATATATGTTTATTCATTACATAGCCAGTGTCAACGTGATCTATTTTATATTCTTAGAGGATAAAACAGTGGATGTTGCATTTTTTGCATGAAATAAAAAAAAAATCACAGTTGTTGCACAGCTGTGTACTGTGTAAACAACCAAAAGGTTTTACCAATAGAGGGCAGCAATTCATTGTAAATGTCACAAACTGCAAAGTGATTCTGGTTTCTCTCCTGGATAACGTTACACAGCTCAGATCTCGGACATGTTAAAGGTTTGGTTAAGCTGTATATCCACCTTTTTATTATCCTCAAATTTCTTCTGTCCCCTCAAGTGCCAGAGCCAAAAAAAAAAAGTGTTAGTGATAGCATAGCATGCAGTTAAAGTCACCGTAAAATAAAAATGTTCAAATCTTGTTTTATTTTTTTAATGGAATATTGCCGTAGCCGATTAATTATAAATGATGTATCCGTGCATGCCTCTATTTTAATTAAGCCATATGCTCTCATAATCTTTAATCAAAATAACTTCCACTCCCTCTTGCAGCAACATCTTTTCTGATGACATGTTTATTGGCGTGAGGGCGGCACAATCTGTCACTCACATGAGATCGACCAATAACAAACCACAACCGTCTAATCATCCAATCAATTCCCCATGGACAAAATCAAGTCCGTCCCTACATTTTTGAACCCACTAACCCTGTTCTCCAGCACATTGTGGTTTAGTCCTCGATTCCGTGCCAGGCTTTTGAGGGGAATCTATAAGGATGAGTACAGAATGGACCCCGTGGTGCATGGGCACCTCAGATGTAACGCCTGAATTGATTTCTCCCTGAGGTTTCCTCAAGAAGTCCTAAATAGTATAATTTTTGTGTTTGTGTTTCATACTGGGTCAAATCAATGTCAAAATGCGTTTTCAGCTCCATCTAGGTGGTGTCAAATTATAGGAGAGACCGGGGCTAGTTGTCACACTTTTCGGTCCGCAACTATTCAAAAGTTTGGGGTCTGTAATATTTTTTATTTTTTAAAGAAATTATTACGCAAGGATGCATTAAATTGATCAAAAGTGACAGTAAAGACATTTACATGGTTATAAAATAATTATATTTCAAGTAAGCGCTGTTCGTTTGAACTTTCTGTTCATCAAATAATCCACAAAAAAACATTTAGCAGCACAACTGTTTTCAACATTGATAATAAGAAGAAATCAGCATATTAGAATGATTTCTGAAGAATCATGTGACACTGAAGACTGGAGTAATGATGACGAAAATGTAGCTTTACCATCACAGGAATAAATTACATTTAAAATATTTTCAATTGTAATAATACTTATGCTGAACATAAGAGACATCTTTCAAAAACATTTAAAAAAACTGTACGGACCCCGAACATTTCCATTGTACTTTCCCACAGCCAGTCTGCAAATGACCTTTTTGTTTGCTGTTTTTGCGATTGTATCTGTTTGTTTAAAGAGTGGACCTCCTATTGTATCTTTTAACAAGACACATTTGTCATTTATTCAGTCGTAGCTTTAGGGCCTCTGTGCCCTGTAAATGTAAAGGGCAGAGGTCAAATACTCCAGTCAATACCCAACACAACTCGTATTATCATCTTCGACAATGACACCTGCACGTTTAGCACATAATTATGCATCTGTTGTAAACACTTGTATTTAGTTTTAATCTCCTCAAATTAGTCTGGTCAGCTCGAGACAACTTGTGCTTAATTAGTAGCTTTTTATCAATGCGTCTTTGTTCATACATATTACAATAAGACAGATAAAATGTTAATGACCTATTGACCTAATGTGTTTTAGATGGTGACCTCCAGCAATTTCCTTCCTCTTCAATCATTGCTTGCTGTGTTGCTCATTTATGTTGTTTTATAATGACTTTATAATGGATTTTGTCTGTATGTTATTGGTTTAATACTCATTGCAAAACCTCTGAGAGGTTTTTAGATGTGATCATTTCCTTTGCTTGGCTAAAACAGCCACATGACGCTGGCAGTTGTCCAGTGAGATATTCCACAGAGGCGTATCTTCTACACAAGGCCTCTGTTACTCTTATGTTGCTTGTGTTTGGAAAGCATCTTTGACAAGCGGGTGATGATGCCAGACACACACAAAGCTTGTCTTGCTGATATTACCTCAACAATGCCCAGATGCATTTGTTCTGTTAGCAAGAGCTTTGACTCCTTTTGTCTGCAAAAGCAGACTTTTTTTTTTTTACAAAAGCTTGAGATCTTCTGATTTTGGTTTTCTGAAATTGGTGATCCTCCTCTATTTCACACAAAATGGCTTTAATGTTCCCAAAATTCACTGCTGATGTCTAATCTCCTCTGTTTCATACTTTGTTTGCATTTTTCTCTGATGCAAACACATAAAGCAGAGTCACCAAATCCGACAGGGCAGATTAACAGGTTACCGAAATCTGTTACCCTCCTCTATTTAATGAGGTAAGTGCTGATAAGTTTGTGATTGGTTGTTTGTTTTCATTTCACAATGCATGTTAAAGAAGACTAAAGAAAATGAATGGCAGTTTTATTGGACAGCATATGATTCATGTAATTAGCACAACATAGCATCTGTGTAATCATAGATCACAGATACTGCATTCATTGTGCTGTTTTCCTGCTGGATTGGAAGATTATTATTGTACAGTTACAAGTTGCAACTGTGCCCACGCTTTTCCTTCACTTCTGAGTTGCCCAGGGTGAGGATTTATTTTGAAACAACCTTGCAAAATGAGCACCATGCAGAGGTGTCTTGAGAACGCCTTGGCTGCCCTTTCAGGCTCCTTAAAGTCACTGTAGCATGTAATTGTGGCAGTGCCAGCGAAAGAGAATTGGATGATAGAATGTATTGGTGCAAACTGGGTTTTCAACAGTAATAGATGCCTCTTAATAAAGGCTGTGCAATTTTGTGTTCAATAACAATCCAGTTTTCACCCTGGAAATTGACCCAGTGGTATGAACAGTGGAAAATACTTGTTGCTAGGAAAAAACAGGTGTAGATTGTTTGAGCAATCTATGTATCTATCCATCCATCCGTCCGTCTGTCCATCGTTCCGTCCATCTGTCTGTCTATCTATCTATCTATCGTTCCATCCATCCATCGTTCCTTCCATCTATCTATCTATCCACCCATTGTTCTGTCCATCTGTCTGTCTAACTATCTATCGTTCCATCCATCCATAGTTAGTTTCGTTACGTCCATTTATCTATCTATCTATCCACTCATTGTTCCGTCCATCTGTCTGTCTATCTAACGTTCTATCTATTATCCATCCATCCATCATTCCATCTATCTATCTATCTATCTATCTATCTATCTATCTATCTATCTATCTATCTATCTATCTATCTATCTATCTATCTATCTATCTATCTATCTATCTATCTATCTATCTATCCACTCATTGTTCCGTCCATCTGTCTATCTATCTATCTATCTAACGTTCTATCTATTATCCATCCATCCATCATTCCATCTATCTATGTATCTATCTATCTATCTATCTATCTATCTATCTATCTAGATAGATAGATAGATAGATAGATAGATATCCATCCATCGTTTCATCTGTCAGTCTATCTATCTATCTATCTATCTATCTATCTATCTATCTATCTATCTATCTATCTATCTATCTATTGTTTTATCTATCCATCCATCCATCGTTCTGTCCGTCTGTCTGCATCCATCCATTTATCGTTCTATCCATCAATCCATCGTTCCGTTCGTCTGTCTGTCATTCTATCTATCTATTGTTCTATCCATCAATTCATCCATCCATTGTTCCATCTGTCTGTCTATCTATCTATCTTTCTCTCCACCCATCCATCCAAATGCATTCACAATAGTGAGTTTTGTGTTTGTCTTTACTACAGAAACAGGGCTGTGATGATCTTATTGACTCATGTTGTCACAGGTGTATTCATCCGTGTTCCTAAATGAGGTGAGCTACTGTCTGTTTCAGAAGATCCCTCGAGGAGCAATAGGGATTGATGTGACTGAAATTACAAAGAGCAGAAACTATCTGGGTGAGTAACATTTCAAAATTAAGGTACCAAACAATCCACATAAGCTTGTCGTAGTGTGAAATTTCAGATTTGATATGAAGCTGTATGAATCCATGTGAGCAGGGTGAATGACTTATTGATCGCTATATGGTATACTACTGTAGTGTACATGTCAAGTCATATCTCATATATTTTTGGAAGTGTTTTAACATTTCTGAAGCCATGCAATAGCTTTATGTGAGGAACATTATCATTATTTCCTGAAAATCCTCCCACAACTGAGTTGAACTAGAAAATCAGATTAGTAAATTAATCATTCTTTTGAGTCAGTTTTCAGTAGGCCTACACCTATTGATCCCCAAATCAGATTTAACAATTCATTCAAAACCATATTGGATACATAACCCCTAAAATAGTGAACTGTGAAGATAATAGCACGACTTATTGACCTGTTGATGCCTGGAAATCGCTTTCTTTCAATATATCGGACTGTATAAAGAAAATGTATTAGCTATCTATTAGCTAGCTAGCCTATGTATTAGCTATGTAAATGTATTTGTTTTCCATGGATCTGACTTTTGAAATATGTCTGTTGCTCCCCTATTGGATGTTTGCTATGTGCATTATCTTTTATTATGATTATAAACAATAAAAAATGTGGTCAAAAAATGATATATATATATATATATCTATCTAGCGAGAGAGAGAGAGAGAGAGAGAGAGAGAGAGAGAAAGAAAGAGATGGATGGATAGAACAAACAATAGATAGATAGATAAGATTGTAATGCAATGTATTGCTGGCCTTTATTTGCGTGTTTTATGGTTTCAATTTTTTTATATATATATATATATATATATATATATTTATATTGAGTTCCCTCCAAAATATTTTTTTAGATCTATTAAGTTATTTGCGTTTCTTCAAGGATATAATACATTTGAATATATTCAAATGGAAAATCTTCACAAGCAGTTGAAACCAGCAATCATACTGTTGCCCAAAATAGATGATCTTCCAGCAGCAAAACCCTGGTGTGCACAATGAATTCATTCTCTCTGTAGAAAACCGTTGAAGCCCACGGCATCCTCATTACAACCGACCTGCAGGTACGCCCTGAAAGGAGCAGTCTGTGTCATATTTACAGAGTTTGAGATGTTTGCTCTCTCTGATAGACTCAGGAGCTAAAAGCTATTTTGCAAAAGCAATTGTTACACACGAGTCACGACTTTGATAAAAACGAGAATGTCAGTGGACAGAATTATAAAAAAAATTGAAACCATAAAACACGCAAATAAAGGCCAGCAATACATTGCATTACAATCTTATCTATCTATCTATTGTTTGTTCTATCCATCCATCTCTTTCTTTCTCTCTCTCTCTCTCTCTCTCTCTCTCTCTCTCTCTCTCTCTCTCTCTCTCTCTCTCTCTCTCTCTCTCTCGCTCTGTCTCGGTCTGTCTCTCTACTATCTTTAAAAAGGATGTTGATGAGCCATCTAAAAGTAGTATGGCTTATGGTCTTGGCCCACTGCTCAGCAAATGCCAGCCGAAACAATGACAGTGTCTCCAAAGTTCTGACGACGTCTCCCAGTCCCTTAAGCTGCTGCCACCTGTCAGCTCAATATATGAAGCAAGTGGCAGATTCCCAGTGACTGGACACAAGCAGATGACATCTGTCAATTATACAGGATTTACCATGGACCTATTTACTGCCTGAGGTGACAGACATAGAATTAGAGTGGTGACAGTACATTTTTTATTCCTATTCTTACAGTACTTTTTATTTTTAAAGGAGGTATGGGTTGTTTCAGCAGGAAGCAAAACACACTTCCCAATATCTACTCAATGCTTCATGCTCACTATAATTGAGTTAAATCCACCAAACAACTACATGGTTTCACACCACACGATACAAACATGGCTGCAGATTATGCTGTGAATGACCGTTGGCCAATATGTAGAGCAAGATTGACTAAACAGGGCTAATTAGCGAGAGAGCCTAATTCCAAAAATGCGCTGATGGGTGTGGAAAGTTCTGCATGTGATATACTGACAATCCACACATTAAAGAACAGAGATGCAGCCGGATCATTTCCATAAAGACCAACGCAATCTATTAAGAGCAGCTCAAATTAGCATTTGATTTAAGCATGCTTTTTTGGGACGGTAAATAATGGCGCAAATACCAGTAAAATGACCTTAGTAAATCACCTTGCAATGATTCATTTAAATACTCTCCTCCCATAAATTTTGCATCTGAAACGGAAACTACAACAACTGCATATGCAATAAGGTCAGCCATAAAAATATCTGTGTACGTGCCTTTTCAGTGCTGTTTTTTCACTGTGTTTCTTTACAAAATCCTGACAGTAGATTTTTAGTAAATCTGGCCCTTAGCCTCTAATAAATTCATTACATCCATAATGGCCAAACAATTTATGACCTTGATCTAGACTACAGCCATCAGGGCCAGTGTGTAGGGTAGAAAATATTGGAAAATATGAAAATGTTGTATCAGCACATCAGTGTAATGCTGTTGGTTATATTCCCTCAGTGCTCAACTCCATCTGGGACAAGTCAAAGGTCACAAGAGGTTGTAATACAGGTGAAGTAGCGCCTGATGAGGAATGCAGTATGGGTTTACGGCCCAGTGATGTGGAGAACTGTAATATGGGCCCAGTTGTGGAGCAGGAAGGTATTGAAAAAAATTGCACACACACACAAACCTTGAGTCGCTAATGTGGCAAGGGACTCTGTAGCACCAAGAAATAGATTACATTTCAGGGTAATTGCCAAATGCACTGCTGATAATGTCTAATGACCGTCACTCTGGTGTGGGAACCTAGTGGGCAGTTTGTCTTTAGTGGGTTGAGAGTCAGAGTGCCTGTGTAACAGCAGCTCCTGCAACAGTCAAATGGAGGAATTCACCGAACTGTGACGTCAGGTAGGACAGCCACCAGACCCTTTTTACTGATACAGTGAATGTTTTAGCATCTTATTGCTCTCCCTGGTATCAAAGGTTTATTGCATTGCAAACAGATTTCACATGACCATTTTTTTTACCCTCTAAACCTTTCAAATGAAACAGTTTGCTAATGTAGGCTACTTTCAAAACATTCTCTATATCTACCGCCTCGTTGGCAGGCAAGTATTTCAATTAAGTAAAAAAATCGCTCCTCTTCATAACATTAGAATCACTTCACGTCCAATATATGTTGTGATGTTTTTGTTTATACCCGTCTAAACCAGCACAGTAGGCTACGGACTTTCCTCCATCTCGTCCATTCTATTTTTCACGTCCTGACTCCTGCCCTCCATCTGAATTTTTGCGCGCGTTAATCACGTGTCTGCAAACAAGCTAGTCCAATTTTGCATTATATCATTTCCCTTCTGATTAATTATTTTGCCCTTACTTTAATAAGAAAGTATAATATAGACAGGAAAGTAGGGGTAAGAATGGTGGGTCTCGCAACCTCATGAGCCAACAGCTCACGCATTCAGATGTTGGAACATTTCCTACATGGTGAAATCCCATGCACTGGATGAGTCAGTGGTCCAGCCAGCCGGCAGAGGGCAGTAGTGTGCGGGGTTCACTGTACTGCCTCCACCACAGTGTGCCTCGCCTTAGAGAGCCTGTGGGCCAGGTGCTCTCACACCGACTGGAGTCCTGTGAGGATACATTTTCTTTTTCACTCTCCAATAAATCACCATTAATATTGACTTTCTGTGGGCTGACTCACTTTCTTCATCTAAATTTAGAAGACAGAGGCAGCCATCTAAATCTAGTTAGAGGACAGAAAATGCCATCCTTTGAGAAAGATCTATTCATTTTGCCATGGTGTTATAAATAAGTCTGTCTAAAGCACCTGGTGAAAGTTTTATCATGTTTTAGAAGTTTCGGTTTCTCACACGTCTTCTGTGAAGGTCGGATTTGTGTCTTGGGAAACATAACATCTTTCGCACTCAGAGATCAGCAGGTCACGAGACATGCAATAACAAAGCGTGTTTGCCACAAACGGGCCACTGTACTGGGTTTTATTTGTTTTGGTTAATCTAATGCAATAACTAACAACAAATTTGAAAGATATTGTACATGTATGATGGTCTGCAAACCAATTTTTTGGGGGAGTTTGATGTTTGTTTGTTTGCAATCATACAGATGGGGCTGTAGGTGACATCATCATCTCTTTTATCCACAAACCTCATCATTGACTGAACTGCTATTTGATCTCCTGGTAAGAGGTCCATTAGTGAGCTAAAAGAAGCTTCTAGCCCTGCAGATGAACTAATTATGTATTGGTTGGCAATCCATACAAGGAAGAAGCGCAGCAAATGATTCAGTCCAGGTGTAACCAAGTCATTGGTAAATTTGCCACCCTAAAACTAGACAGAAAACTGATTAACAACATCATAAATCAAAGCAGATGTCAAATGCTATAATATGAAACTTCAATAAAGTCTATGATTCCTTATTGATTGGGTTAAAGTCCATATGAAACTATTCGCAACAAATTTTACTTCCTATAATATAATATATAATATAATATGATTGGAGGGAAGGAAAAATTATATATAAAGGGGTCATGATATGGATTTTTAAAAGCTATTTAAATATGTTTCTTGAGGTTCATTTAATGTTGATACTGTGCTTACAAAAACGCAAATATATGTTGGAAAATAATTTCAACTTTCATTCTGACCCTTTGTCTGAAATGATCAGTTTTTAAGGGGCGGCTCCTTTAAGGCTTGTCAGTAAACAGCCACTGTTATGATTGGCCAACATCATTGCAAAAAGAATCGACGAGTGTTTTGAAGACTATCCATATAATTTATAGACAACCCATTATGTAATTGTTTACTTTCGGGTGGCGTAGCTGTTGTCAGATCCAATAGAGTTAGCTTATTCATCTTTCAACAAAAGTTACTTTGTGAACTGTCTATTGTACCTCGTTTATCAATTTTCAGCCGATATGCAAATATGGCAGCCATATGCAAATGCATTTGCCAGTGTGAAGTCACAATATCCAAACGAAATTTTGGAGCTTGTTTAAACAAATGCTTTTTTATAACGAGGAGGACGATTTAAGCTACCAAACTTGCGGGATATTTTAATGGTGCAAAGACCTCTTATATGTCAAAAGATCAAGGGAAATTGAATTTTTCATGTCATGGCCCCTTTAAATTCCCCTGAGAAACTTTGCATTGACTCGCAAAACTTTTGTGAAGTAAAGTTTACTTGTTTTAAGGAGTTTCAGTAACTCCAAATTCAAGTAAAAAACAAATACTGTAGATGGCCAAACCATCTTGGATGTCAATGGTTATGCGTAAGTAAAGGACCTTGAACAGAATGTCCGATATTGCCTTTCATTTTGGACTGGCAAAGATATTTCAGGGCTATGGGGATAGAGCAACAAGGAGACTTGAATCATCAGATCAATATACTTTTGTCTAGTTCTGCAGTGAATAAAAAACAATTGGTTATCTTGTGGGCAGCGAGGTGAAATGTATTGCTGTATGGAAAAGTAGGCAGTATCTTATGGGGACAGTGAAGAAATGAAATGGTGTAAACTGACAGTAATTTATAAAGTAATCAATATGTGCCTTCAGGATAAAGTAGCACAACCGCCTTCGGTACATCATTTAATCCATTTGGCGGTGGAAGACTATTGTTTTGGAGTTGCTGAAGTCAATAGACGAAATAATGTCATAAATAAAATTTGATCGACAAGAGAAAGGTTAATCACCATTGTGTTATACTTAAATGAAATGTTCATGCAACCCAGACCCCCCCCCCCCCCCCCCCCCCCCCAAATCATATTTTCACACCTTTGTAAAATATGGCAGCGCAGCACAATGATATCATTGTCAGTTCACAATGTTCCTTTAATCTTTATCAGTCCCCAGGGTCTGGATTTATTTATGGACTGTATGTTTATGTATAGACTCTTGTCCAGCGTCACCCAAAAACAAGTGTAGAATAGTGCAATTTGGATAAGAACAGTGTTATTTTAGTATCATATTATAGTTTTAAATTTTTTTAATTGGATTTTATTTTTATATAAAATGTTGCAGGCAACTAGCTGTTATACAATGTTTTTTTGTAACGATTTATGGTTTCAGTTTACGATAACCCCTGCATAAGAAAACAATATTTTAGAATTCACTTTCATTAAAACTTTATTAGAACAACCCTTACGAGAAGTGCTGAGGTCAGGTGTCACAGGATGAGGACAAAGACTGGATACAAATATACATTTGATTTAATAAAACAAAAAGGCAGACAGGCATAACAGTGTTCATAACATAGCATACAAACAACAACCGACAACTAAAGACTGAAAACAGAGGAACAAAATACAGAGATGATGAAATGAATATGAACAGGTGTGATGATTATGAGTGTGTGCAGGTGTGAGCCAGGAGGGATTATGGGAAATGTAGTGTGCTGTGGTGACTGGTCTGGTGATTGAGGAATGTTATAGGATGGTACAGTGATGCCATCAGATGGCAATACCGTAGTATTTACATGGTATCAATGGTACTTTAAAGAAACCCATAGTGCCATGACATGTCCAAAATTTTAAATAATTTTTATTTTAATCACAACGTGTTTTTTTATTTTATTTTAAGCTGTGCGGGATAGATGGGGATAGCTATGTGACGTCAGAGCTCGTAACTGGGAGTACATCGATCTATTACGAGTTCACGGGTGGGAAGTCACGGGTTTGACTGCCGTTCCAGTGCACTTTCACGGGTATAAGGTTGGAAAAACACGGGTAACAGGTTGCCTGGAACGCGGCATTATTTCATAGAACATTTTTTGTAGTTCTTTGTAGTTTTTCATGTTGATTAGTCTCCCCAGGTGTGACTTGTTAGTTTCCTGGTTATACCCTTGTGTGTTCCCGCATGACAATCAACCGCACACCCCATTGTTACCTTGTTAGTCTGTGTATAAATTGCCCTTGTGTTTCTCTTGTGGTTTGTCAGTCGTTGTTTGTTGTCCTGAGTTTCTTCGTTTGCCCTGGATTCCCTGTGCTTGTAATGTTATTAAAGTAGTGCTCGCATCTGGATTCTCTCTCCGCTTCGTCCCTGCCTTAACGTTACAATATGGGTCATCCTTTAGGCCTGCTGTATTGAACTAAACATAAAATATAAAAATTATACATTTAATGTATAACAATAATATACTAAGTGCAGGCTTTTAAAATGTAGCCTATTAATTTATTCATAATATTAAATTATATTATTCATTTATAAATATATTAATTAACTGTCAATGTAATTATTTAACTGGTTAATGATTGATTATATTATCTTTCAATGGCAAGAAAATTAACAAGATGGAAAGTGATATTAAGGACACAGTTATAAACGAATTAGCAATTAAAACAATATTCTAAAGAAAATTTATTTTGAAACATTTTGATCAGAGAAAATAAAGAAACACCTGGCAATTTTTATTTTAGAGGGTATGTTGCCAAAAATGGGGGGGGACTAACTAATATGGTTCTATCTTTAAAAACTGTGAGTTTATAAAAATATTCCAGTATATTAAAACATAAATACTGGGAACATGAAAACATGCTGCATAGTAGCGAAGCTATGCCCCCCTATAATATTTGTAGCTTAAGCCCAAATAAGGCATATGATGTTATAGAGATCTCTCCATCATCCATTCTAACTATGAATGACAGTTCAACCGTGAGCGTCTGTTATAAAGCATACTAAACTTGAGATACGTCAGACTTTGATGGGTTATTACAGAAGCTGTTGCTTGGCAATATCAGCAGCAGCATCGGTGTCCCTAGAGAGCGCGCGAGAATAGAAGCACAGGATGCGCACGCACGCCCAACACACACACACACACGAGCGCAGCGCGAGTCGCGACCGTTCACATCTCACCAAACACCGCTGCCAATCGCTTTAAAGTTACACTCCGACAGCAGATAGGCATTTCTTCGCGGGCTACGTTTCATTTACGTGCCATGGTTCAGTTACTAACTCGGCACTGAAATTTAAACCGTTGAATTCAGCCAGCACAAACGGAGCGCCTACAGCGGCACATTTGAGACATATGAAGATTGTTGAGGTAAGTGTTGCATGTGCTAACAGTTTTTTTCGTGTTTAGTCCTAGAGGAAATAGTAGAATTAGGTCCCCAGGCGAGACATTTGAGCTTCAAAGAGGTAATAAAGTGCATGTGTCCGAGTCTGGACCTCGGAGGAGAAGTGAGGAGACAGAATTTTTTGTAAAGAAGTGGAAACGCAGTCAGTATCGTCAGTTTGGGTGGAAATGACCTGTCGTGTTTAATAACTGTAGGACGTTAATGTTGCCTCATTCTATATTGGAAATGATGATGAATGTCACTTTAATGAGTTGAACACGTCGGTTTTCAGAGCTGAACTTTGAAAGATTAATTGTCAGCAAATCAAATTAAATGATTTTTATTTATTGACTTTATTGATAGTTTGTCTAAATATGGTTTCAAAGGGGAGTAAATTGAATAGGACTTAATTCTGCAAAGAATGCAAAAAAGGGGCCAATCATTGATCTTTTCATTTTTGTTCTCATGAAATGAAAGTGAATGGTGACTCAGGCTGTCATTCTCCTTTACATCTCTACTGTATGTGATCCACAATAGAAAAAAAAGGCATATAGTATGATGGAGTTTTCATTTTTGGGTGAACTGTCCCTTTAAGGGCATTTAGTTCTTATTCCAACATGCATTTTAATTCACTGGAAGTTCTTTTGGAAATAGAGCTTACATTTTTTTATTGCCCGTCACAGTTAGAAACCAGTGCCATGTGTGCTGTTCTGTCTCTCCAACAGATGCCACATCCATCACTGTGATGTTCAGGATATAACTCACACCTTTTCAGTGGTGTGCTGCACTGTCTCATACAGATGACTTTTGGGGGAGAAAGAGACGTTCTCCTTTTTCATTCTGTGTAGGACTCTGAAAGGGAAGATTTAAGAGATCTTCACTCTGATTCCTTTGAATTATTTCTCGGCAGGCTATAAATAGTATGGTGACATGCCCCTACCAGCTTAGTTAAGAAATGGATGTGCTCAGAGGACAAGACTTTCTATCATGCGTTCTACTCGGTTTTCCAAATGACAATAATAAACGTAGGAGTGGTTGATATCGCAACAATTATTTGGCCAGTCAGTTTACATCTGCAGTGTCAGATCATCCTGAAAGTCTTTCAAAAATAATTTTAACTTAAAAATGTATAGAACCACTTTATTCTTATGTTAGACCGTGTTTTATTTGAGCTGTACATTTTATAATTTATTATTTGAGTATTTTAAATGAATGTTCACACATTTTTCTTTATGTCTGGCTGTACTGTTGAAAGAGTATCGTTTACGCATTGGCACCACTTTTATTGCGGTCGATTGAGCTTAACCCAGAATATTCACTTTTTACATGGCACATCTACTGAATGTATTTCTCTTTTAACAATTTAAAAATAATTTTAAGTTTAATCTTTAATCTGTATTAACTATTCACCCAGTGAGTGAAATATGAATGTATGAGCTCTTCTTTTCCCTCCCAAGGGGATCGATTTGATTGGCTGCCCAGTGCCCAACATTTGGTCATTATCTAATAATTTTGTCTCGTAACAATTCCGCCTGTATTTCACCCTGTTCTTTACGGACGGTTATTTTTACATTCGCTGCCATAGAAATTGCCTGTATAATGGCCTCCTTAATTCTGTGGAAATAATACTTGTGGGACAACTCATGCATTTTTTAGCATTATACTAATGGATGTTTGCTGTTTGTGGAGGCCGCAGAGAGCCGTAACATTTTAAAACAACCACTTAAGGACAGAAATCTGGTTTGGCTGTAGCCTACGCACAGTACGTTTAAGATGACGGGATCCTTGTCGTTTTTCATCATACATTGTAAATATGTTTGTGATCCATACTTTTTGAATTAGCACTCTCTTTTGCAGCTTAGTGTTGCAGGTCTCTAGTGTGCATTAGTGCTTTCAAAAGGGATTTAAAAAAAAAGTCTTCGTTAACACGTTTTAATTAACCAAGCCAACCAGCTACAATCCCATGAAGTATCGCAAACAGCATAATCAAATTAATAATGATGGAGAAATATAAAACTAATATTGATATACGGCGTAGGGAGACTGACTCAATTAGGCCTATGCCATTTGCAGTACTTCATGGGAGTGGGCGGAGCTAATGAGACATTTTGATTTTTTGTACTATTTGATTGGTGGAATCGTCTGTAAAGCATCATGGGTAATGTTGTTGTTTTTTTTTACCAGGAATTCCGCTGTTAAACACAATTATTTTAAAACATAAGATGAAATAATGCGGACTGGCGGCTTCAACAGAATCAAATACCATCAATTAACAACCTCACCTCTTAACTCACAGTAAGTCTGTCTTTAAAGGTTTGTAAGTTATCGTTCAAAATCAATTTCCTCATGGAGAAAATGAATGTTTTTACTTCCGGAACCCGACTGTTACAATCTATTGAGGTGTAATATGTGCTTTAGTTGAGCCTGTGGACATGTAGATCAAACATAGTCTGGCATATATAGTATTTTAATCTGATGTTGGGTTAGATTCAAAACCAGTTTTGGCACAGTTTTGATAAGTATAAAATCCCACGGCACACCACTATGTCAAAATTAGGGCTGTCAAACGATTAATCGCGATTAATCACATCCAAAATAAAAGTTTGTGTTTACATAATATATGTGTGTGTACTGTGTATAACTATTTTTAATACATAAATACCCACACATGCATGTGTATTTAAGAAATATTTGCATGTATATACTGTATATAGACTGAATGTAGCCTATATATAATGTAGTTTATATAAATATAAACATTTTATATATAAATAACATATTTTTCTTAAATATATATACGTGTGTGCATTTATATACAAAATAATTATACACAGTGACAGTACACACACATATATTATGTAAACACAAACTTTTATTTTGGATGCGATTAATCGTGATTAATCGTTTGACAGCCCTAATAAAAATATAGGCTAACAAAATTGCACAAACATGCATTGCTTCAAATGGCATACAAAAACTATTATATACTCGCATTAAATGTGAAACTTGAGTTTGAGTCAGGTAGGACCACAATAAGTTCATAGTATGGCATTGTTGATGATGATAAAACAACAGATTTACATATCGTAGCTGTCGGGCGGAAACCTCCTATTTAATTAAACACTGTCGTCGAAGTTGGTATTGTGGCTTTATAGCTATGGTCAGACACTTGCACGTGTCATTATAATATTAACATTTTATGAAAATCAAGTTCAAATTGAGTAAGCCTACAAGGTTTTTGACCAGCGAATGACATGTTTTGTCTGTTACCGGTCCTACCGGAACATCCGCATCTGAGGCAGTACGTGCATCGCATTACGTTTTTATCAACGTACAAGATGTCAAGTTTATAGTTTTCTTGCGCGCGGTACATTCTAAATGGAGGCGGGATAGATTTATGAGGTTTGACTGACAGTTTGAGGAGCCAATGGTTTAGTCACAACCTCTTTTAAATGCTTTTTATTGGTTATATAATTGAATAATTTAAACACACACACACACTAACTCTAGTCTTGAGCTCTTCAGCCTCACACACCTCACACCCACACAGTATTCCTCTGTGAGCCTCATGACAGAGTCTGCTGTCTGAATGTCAAGGACAGAATCGGAAAGCTTCAAGAGAAGGTAAAAGACAAGTTCTCACTCTTTATGATTAGTCAGGCCCTGAGAGGATGAGGGTTTGACATTCAAAAGATCCACTCATCAAACTGACTGACTGGAATATAGGCAGATGGGTGAACCAACTGCAGGTTGGCCATGAAGACTGGTGTGTCAGTAAATATCTTCGATTTTTAATCTTTAATAATTAATCTCTAAACGCTTTCCATGAGTAGGGTATTCATTTTGGGCCTGCAATTCTTTAAAAAAAGGTTTTCAACAAATTGTCAGTGACTACAGATGCTTAGGTCCTTCAGAAAATTGATTGTTGACCAGGTCAAACTATTTATTTGATGAGCTTATTATATTTTCTATATAAGTTCTGTATAATAATATTGCCATTTTTGTTATATATCTATGCAATTTAAAACAATTTTATAGCAAAAATGCATTGCCATTTGGGTTACTGAATTTTCAGGTAATAGGCCAGTGTAATAAGGATCCACTGGAGGCAAGTTGTAGCGAGAACCCAAGTGCATTATTTATTCAAAAATAACATACAACAAGATCAAAACATAAAACAAAACATGACGTGGCATGAAACAAAACCGTGGACATAGACTTACACAACAGAGATTACAGGAAACAATACTTGACCAAGACATATGGCAAACATGAGGGCTTAAATACACAGACTAATGACAAGACAAGGGACACCTATGAACCAGTGTTGGGCAAGCTACTTGGAAAATGTAGTGAGCTAAGCTAGCAGTTACTCTACATTATATTCAGCTTCACTACACTGAAGCTACCTCCCTGGGAAATGTAGCAAGCTAAGCTACAGCAAAATGGCAAAAGTAGCTTACTACATCTAAGCTATTTTTTATTATTATTCATTTTTATCATTTTTTTCTTCATATTATTCATTTATATCATTTTTTTAATCATTTTTATCATCATGTCAGTCAAACAGATAGGCAGGCATAATTTATCAGTTCAATTGTTTATTCACAAACTGTTCCAAACCAATTTGGAAAAAAAAGAAAACATAACTATATAAAACCATATAACTATATAAAACTATAACAAAACCAGGTGTCGAGAGAGTGTGTATCTTTCCATTAAGCAAATTTCTCGTGTGTCAGCCAAGGATTGAGATTGGTAGGCTACGTGATGTCCACGCCCGGAACAGAATGTGGTAGTAATGCACCTAAAATCTGGTTGTAGGGCCCTATGAACTTTATATATATATATTTTTTTTTACTCCCATTTTAATAGTTAAATTATTTTTTTGTAATCAAAAAGCATGTCTAATTCATTGAAACCATTAAACTTATACAATTTAACAATCACCTATTAAAATATTAAAATCAATTAAAATTTAGGGCACTATGACTTTTTTTTAAATTGTTTTCTTTTTGTTTTGTTTACTTGATTCCATTTGAATGGTTTAATTACATTAATAACCAATGATTTAAAATGTGATGATGTAAGCAAAACCTTCTTCAAAGGTTAAAACTACCTTTTATTTTGACGGGTTGCTGTGTAGACCTTTGTCTCTGTGTGTTTTTATGATATGACGATAGTTTTTCTCAAATCAAGCTGGAAAGCTGCAGAAGTGACTCTCGGAGCGGCTGTGTAGATAAAGTTCATGGATTAATGTCCTCATGTAGGCTGAAAACTTTGCGAGCGTCATGCGTGCCTCAGTGTGTGTTTGAGTGTTGTGGTAAATGAAACATCATTAAATGGTTCATTCGGAGACGCGCAGAACATGCATGATTCCTATTTAAATACTTGTTATGCGAATATTCACATACACTAGTCTATATCGCGATTTTATCCAAGATATGACAATTCTACGGAGCCCCTAAAGGGACGTGGTGGTGGAAAAAAATTTAGGATGGGAGAATTTTTTTTTTTCAAATCTTTTGCGTTCCCTCGCAAAACTTTTGCGTTCCCCCGAGAAACTTTGCGTTCCCTCGCAAAACTTTTGCGTTCCCTCGCAAAGATATTTGCGTTCCCACGCAAAATGTTTGCGTTCCCTCGCAAAGTTATTTGCGTTCCCACGCAAAAGTTTTGCGTTCCCTCGCAAAGATATTTGCGTTCCCACGCAAAACCTGTTGGCAGCTCGGACAGACACTTCCTGTTTAATGTTCCGCTGGCAGTGTTTCATTTTGCGTGGGAACGCAAATATCTTTGCGAGGGAACGCAAAAGTTTTGCGAGGGAACGCAAAGTTTCTCGGGGGAACGCAAAAGTTTTGCGAGGGAACGCAAAAGTTTTGCGAGGGAACGCAAAAGATTTGAAAAAAAAAAAATTCTCCCATCCTAAATTTTTTTCCACTACCACGTCCCTTTAGGGGCTCCGTAGAACTGTCATATCTTGGATAAAATCGCGAATTTTCTCTTCATTTGTAAAGTCATTTCGAGTCAGCTTTTCGTTTCTCAGGTTAGGGGCGTCGAAACTGATCTTAGACCAGCATGTACGGCAATATTCTTAGAAACGCATCATGGTCAGGGGCCAGCGAGCTTTGGCCATCATTAAAGAGAAAGAAGGAGGTGAAAAGACTTGCTGGAACTGTTGTTTAAAGATCATCCTGAGTAAACATCTGTCTTTTGGAGAAGCGTGCCAATGCGTGCACAGTAATATTGTGTCATTTATTTCCCTCCGGGGCCAGAGCACCTCATGTGTGAGGGAGGTCAACATATGGTGCTGAGCTGTGTGTGTATCTGCGTATGAGAGGCAAAGAACGCAAGCTGTTAAAACTAGGGCTGTCACTTTTGTGAAAAAATCCTGTTCGATTTTTGAGACATAAGTGTTCATTGAATCGAAAGTAAAATCGATTTTCCATGTCTAAAGACATTTCCACATTCAACACCAAATCCACTGACACCTAACAGGCATTAGGACGAACGTAAAGAGGGCGCTTGAGACGCACAAGTCAGCAATATTTCGGATGATTTATTGGCGTGAAGTTTCGTGCTCAATGACAAACAGGAGTGCAACATTCAGGGATTGAAATTAACACCCTCCAACCCGCCAAATGCGAGTAAAAATTTACTTTGTCGGGAAACGCTGTCAAATCACGTGCCAATTTGGCATGTTTCTATGTTTACTCACTTTGCTGGGGAAGTTCGTGTAAGCCAAATCTGCGCGGATTTAGCGCAAATACGCAACTCACGAGTCCTCATGATATATTAAATACAGCGTATTGTGCAGAATCTGCGCATTTCTGGCTTACTTGAACACACACGTCACTGAGCAACAAATAACGGCGCGCTTGTTCACTTGCATTAAAGTAATAGGGAATATTAAAAAGCATTTGGTTAACAGAAAAGACATTGTTATTTTTCAACATCCTACATGTTCTGTGTACTGTATTGATCTGTCCACCTAAAACACATTTTTGGTAAAAAAATAAAAATAAAATTGATTCCCTATTTTCATTTTCGATACTTGTGTTGGTTGGTCCGATCGATTGTGCAATCGATTTTCGAACGTAAAGTGACAGCCCTAGTTAAAACAGAGTCGGTATTACGTTGTGAGCAAGCAGAGAGTGTATTTCGTTGTGGATCGGATGAGTGGCCAGGCGTGTGTCCGCCCCAGTGAAGTGACTGATGTAATTTACACTGTCACAACATAAGGGCGGTCGCAGGATGACAGGGGAGAGAGGGAGAGCAAGGCACAGTGATGACTGACCTGTCAGCACTGATCATTTTTTGTGTCATGCAGGCAGTTCGGTAAGAGACGAGAACCTGTAGCGTCAGAACAGGACCTGAGTTAGAGTTTCCTTGGGTGACGGTCATGTGAATCGACCGTGATTTGGCCAAGCAGGACATAGTGGCTCAACATCAAAAAAACATTGTGACTATCAAAGACCCTTAAATTCAGATGGATTCATAGGGGCGTAACCATATATAATTTCCCAATATATCGCAATACAAAAATGCGGCAATGTGTATCATGGATATGGTAGATGGATACAATATGTATAGTTCCCCTAAAATGAACGTTTAGACATTTAATTTAGCATCAAATGTGGTAAACCCAGAAGGTCACACATTTAAGCTTCCATCAATTATTAATAATACATGTAAAATAATTATTTAATAAAATACAATATTTCAAACTTTTTTAAATGTATGGGACAAGGTGCAAGCTTATGTGTTTAACATAATTCTGTATTTTTAAAATACAGAATCATGAATATTTTTATTCTGGTGTCGCCATTGCCTGGTGCATGGGGGAGAAGGACCAAGTCTAAGTCTATTCAAGTCCACCCCTGATGTAATACCAAATTTAGCATTTTAATAAACTATAATTTTTGTTAAATGTTTGACATGTCTTAGAAGTAATAATTAAACAAACTGAGAGTATTGTATCGTGAGATCAGTATTGTGTATCGAACCAAATATCTACCCCTAAATATCATCATATTGTTTCTAGGACCAACAAGAATGTGAAAATGTTCTGCTTGGAAAAATCACAGTAAGCATCATGGGTAGTAAGGATAAGAGGACCTGAGGGAGAGCAGTGCAAGACAGCAGCATCTGGAGACTTGCATGGGGCCGGTTACTATGGCAGTGAGTCTATAGACGTCAGGGAAATAATACTCAGCAGGTTGCATCTTAGTCCAATTAGACGCCATACTTAATTTGATTAAAAAAGATTCTAAGTTTCTTTAAAACATCAGATGGAGTCTGAAATATTGTATTTGTGAGATGCGAGGACATGAATGATTAAGTGAAATCATATTTATTTATTAATTAATTGCACTTTATTTCCCAAAATGATATAAAAACAACTTTAAATGACACTTTTTTTTTCCTTTTCCCACAAACTTAAAATATAATAAAAATATATAAGAATATTTTTTATTTTTTTAGATTTGAGTTAGGGCTGTAACGATACGCGATATAAAATCGAAATCGCGATACTCAGGTCCACGATCCTGTATCGCGATGTGAGAAGGCAGAATCGCGATCACACCCCTTCCAACTCCCAGAGTTATCCTTCCTGTCCAGAACCAGGGCTCGAATTTCGGCGCGGGTATTGCGCATAATTCTAATCATTCCCGCAGGTCTCCCATTTATAATGCGGGAAATTCCCGCAATCGTAATCCACACAGATAATAAAATCAAATCATTCTTTTAACAACTATCTGCCAGACGCAATTTCACAAACAGCGTGAGTGTTCAGCGGTGCCGCGCGCGTCTTCTATCTCTTCTCTCATAATGTGTTGTGCAAGGCAGGCGCTGCATGCGGCGATAATACACACTCGCCTTTTGGAGTCGGGACCATAGACTGTAAAAGTCTTTTTAAGTCTTACCAGTTTAAACATTCAAGCAATTTTACACTAATCAGTGCTCGCGCGCTCCCTGAGAGATTATTTTCTATGCGCACATTCATAGAAAATCCGCCTCAAAAACAGCTGGCCAGTAACTATTTTTCGCGGATTATATTGCTTTAACACGCAAAATTGTCAATTTCGGTCTTTGTGAGTAGGCTATACTCTAAACATAGTCGGTTTTGTCTTTAATAGGCATAAAACGCATGCCAGTATAATGAACACAGGATCCGTGCACTAGCTCTTAAAGTGACGGCAGCCATATGTGTCTGTCATTAATTTTGTTGTCAAAAAAACAAAAGACGGCTTTAAGTTAAAGGAATCAGGATTAATAGCCTATGCATTTAATTTATTCAGGACTAAAATACTACCCAGTGTTATTTTCCATTTGATTACTTTATTCAGTTTCTGTATGTGAATACTAGTGTTAGACCTATTCAAAAACTTTTCTCTTTAATTGTCTTTATTTGTATCTTTATTCTATTGTATTTATTTGGCTACTTTTTTCAATTTAATTAAACAATTTAAATCAAGCTTCCTTGTGATGTGTAAATTCTTAACAACAATATTACCCCATTGTAAAAATGCAATGAGCGTAAACATTTAGGCAAGATAAATGTAATAATTTTGTATGGAAAAAATTTTCTTCTCTCAAAATCTCTTTTTTTCACCACAAGCCCCGCCCCCTCAAGCCCCGCCCCCGTGATAGAATCGCGATACGAATCGAATCGTGGGTCAAAAATCGTGATACGAATCGAATCGTAGGTTTGGTGTATCGTTACAGCCCTAATTTGAGTACATGACATCACGTAATATTGAATGCTCAAGGTTCCCACATAATACATTGTCTGTATGGGTGATTCACACCGCACAGCAACCTAATGACTGATGAAGATCATCTGTACCTCATGACAAGTCATTTTGTAATAAACAGATCACTCTAAATCCCAGTTTAACAATCACGTGCTGCAAGTAATTACTGATGGGTGACAGCTATGGATTATAAGATATAGCCTATAATGAACTGTCTGCAAATACACTGCCAGTAATATATATGATATATGAAACCAAAATGGGAGGGAATAGATTTTAGAGACGAGATGAGAAAGAAATTCAGAATATTTTACAGATTCATGCCCTTTTTACAGATTATTCAGTATATCCATGCAGAAAGCCGCTGATGGATGAGGGGTCTGTGTACACATAGGACCAGGTTTAACCTTCCTCTCCATCCTTCCTTTGATCCTCAAGTAATCACAGCCCTTCCTCCATCATGTTCTAGAAGCGCTTTACTTAATGAAAAAATGCTGTGATCTGTAAATGAAAAGGCTTTGGCGGGTCTCTAACCATTAATCCACGTAGGTTAATATCACACATGCCCAAGAATCAATATGGTTCTTTCCACTGCAGTCGGAGAAAGATTGGACAAAAACTTTTTATTCAGGTTTTTTTTTTTTTTTTTACTGAATATATCATTATTATCAATGTTGAAAATTATACTGGTTCCAAACCTTTTTTGTCTTACTAACCCGACGTGCCATTAGCAAGGCTTATAATTGATCCTAATCAACTTAATTTACTGAAAATTATGCTCACGTTACATATGTAAAACATGCATGCCTTTTTAAGAGTAGCTAAAGTGTAAGATACCTTTTGAGGTAAAAAAATGTTTAACTTAAAAAGTGACTCAAAGTGTTAAGCAATTAATTACAAAAAAGTCACGAGATTAATTGTTGTTAAATAGAATTTTTATTAGTTTTTGTTATTTTGTATTTATTATATTAATTTTAAATAATGATAATACATTATTAGTAATAGTAGAAGTATTAATATTAATAATTATAAAAAATAATTTGTGACTAGGCATAAAACTTTTATGACATCAAACTTTTATGGTTATCATAATATTAAAATATTTAATTATATATCAACATATATATATATATATATATATATATATAATTTATTAATAACAATCATGATTAAAATAATAATTATGATTAATTTGTATGTATTTATTAATTATATATCTAAGTTTTTTATGTAAGTATTGTATTAGAGTCGTAATTTCTTTTTTATAGGTTTAATACCCCCTGGTGTACCCACACCGCTGGTTGGGAATCACTGTCCTAAAGCCCTGTATGATTGCAAAGCATGAGCCGTGAGTCATGCATGCCGCAGTATCATTTTTATTCAGTGTGAGAGAATCCCTATAATGAGACATCTTTCATTCTCTCCAGTAATACCTAAGGAAGTGGGCTGGAGAATATTTCAAGGATAAGCTATCTTCCCCTTTGATGTAACATATAGAAGATAAATGTGCAAGTGGGCATAAAAGCAGATTTTTGATATACAAGTTAATAATGCAAAGACATAAAGATCAATTGATTTCTGTCTGTGCAGCGAGAGTGATTTATTTCACCATTTCAGTATGATTAGGGAGGAAAAGTTATCGTAAAATCTAGTCATTTGGGTAAGCATTCTGTGGAGCTTTTTCATTTACATTCACATTACATTTTATTTGAAAAGGCTGATTTTTAAGGGCCAATCATTGTAAAAATCTCTGATTCACCCTCTATTTTTGATCTGATCTGCTATTGCTATGATTCAGACTGTACATTTACTGTAACCTCACTTGATGTCCAGTTAACCCAGTAAATAACCTAAATTGTCAGTAATCCATTAACCCAAAGGATTTGACATCATTGGGTCCTCCACAGCTTCCAGACGGCTTTAGAGACACTTTTTGGCGATCAATAAGGTTATTATATTGTAGGTTAGGACAGAGAAAAGTTATTTGACAATTTACAAGATTAAAAAAAAAACATGATCATATACAATTTCCTGTGTCGTCAGCTTTCCGTTTTTTTTTTTTTTGTTTTTTTTTAGGTTATAGGACACATCCCAATCCGGTTAAAATGCAGAGCCAGTTCTCAAAATAAAACTACCCATGCACAGAGAATCATCAGCATGCCATGTATTAAAATGATTTTACCTGGGAAAGGGAATTAATAACATCAAAAAAACAAATGGGGATAAATGCTGTTTTTTTTAATAAGATTACACTGAGATTATGTTGACAAATCAATGCAATGGTTTGCTATGTTTGAACGTGGTAAACTGGATCAATGGTTTTAATCATTTCTAATTTCAGAGTACTGATTCAACAGGGTAATAATTGCAAAAGTGAGGTATGATATTCAGAGCAATGATGAATGTGTTCGGCAAGGAAGGACATAGAGTGAAGTGGGGGAGAGACAGTGGGGAAGCTTATTGATTTGCGAATCTGTCCTCCATCTGTCACCATAATGAATGTTAATATGACACTACACAAAATACAGCAGCTCAACAGATCACATGAACCAGTAGTTTAAGACTCAAGGCTATTTTTAACTTAGCTTCACTACCAACTAAACTTTTGCAGAACTCATTTTACGTCTGTAAATAGTCCATCTACACAACTTCACGTCTTTTGTAATTAACAGCTGTCTAAAGTAAGACAAAATTGATTTAGTCTGTTTATGGAAATACAGAGATTTAATTTATCGTGGGTAATTGAGCACATCTGGTCTTTTCGATCCTGTAATGTGGTTACAACTTCCAAATTTGCAAATGTCGCAATCAAACATGATCGAAAAAAGCCTCTACAATGTACCTGACTGACCTACACAGTGTCATATGACTTCAGACTAGACTTTAAGACAGAACAATCAAAATAAACTATCTTTATACATGTTCCGGGTCTGCACATAATTTATCGGGTTTTTTTGGTCTGAAAAGAATCTGAAAATCTGAAAAGACTTTTTTTTGGCTCACGTCACTAAGGCCAGAGGTTTTCAAATTTTTAATGCTATGGACACCCCAAAATTATCCCCTATATAATTAGCTATGTATATTCATGTATAAAAACAAATTTATATAATTTAAAATAATTGTATTAAACTCACGATTTCCGACCATTACAAGGCAGAATGAAACAATAATATTTTTTTTTTTTTCATTTCAATTTATTTAATTTTATTTTAATTTTTGACCTTGGCCGCGTGGTAATAAGAATAAAACTTCTATAAAGTGACTTCTTAAAGTTATTTAGAGAATACCTTTATAATGATCCACCACCTAATTTACATATTTCACATGAATATTAAAGTCTGACTAATTGGCAAGTACAACAGTTGCATAAGAGTTTGCTTAATAGAAGTAATAATTCTTAAAGAGTGAAAACACAGCCATTTTGGCCCGGGTTTGAATTCTAAGTATAATCACAAGTGAATGTCAAAAGTAAGATCTTAAATGACAGGGTAGCATCTGGCGAGAGAGCTGCTTTCATTAGCAGAAGATCCTCTGGCTCTACTGAGGAGAACAGCTCTAGATTACATCCACAGGTTTCCTTGTGCTTCTCAAGACCTTTTTAAATCCCACTATCATACAGGTCAGGGATCAGCAATATCCTGGGACTGGGGTAATGGGGGAAGTGGTCCAATTCAGGGAAAAGCAATCAAGCCCAGATAAAAGGAAAGGGGGCGTCGATGAAGGAGCAGGTGCATGGGGTGTTTTTTTACTCAAAGCTGTTGTTAAAGAAATCTAACCCCATCACCTCAGCTGTGATTGCCTGCAAAGATGCGACTGTACACATCAAGCTGCAATTTTGGTGTTTTGATGTGGGAAGATGATAAGGCCGGTTTCCATCTGGCAAAGGTTTGATGTTCGGTTTTACAGTAAAAAATGCAGCACTTACATTTAAGTGCTGAATGGAAAATGCTTTCAAGCAAATGAAAATGACTTTGCAAAGCAAATGAAGCCACGTTCACAGTGCTACATATAATTTCTGTAATTGCTGGGCTTTGATTTATTTTGATGACACCTGACCAGTTAAAATTGCGATTTTTTTTTTTCTCTTTATCTCACAGTTCTGGACTTTCTGAACTTTATCCGATAAATACAATTATAATTGTTAGCTAATTTTAATGATTTTTTAAAAATTTTGATTTTGTGGTCAACTCTCTTACCAAGTGATTTTAATTCTTTAATTTTGTGACACCCAATAAGTCATCATTTGGACTCTTTCTACAGCATGGCGGGAATATCATTCTAATATTTGGTACTCAAGAAACATTTCTTTATCAATTGATCAATAAAACATTATTATCAGTGTTGAAAACTGCTTAATATTTTTGTGGAAACTGTTAATTAATATAATAATAATAATTTATATATATATATATATATATATATATAAATCAGGGTTTATTTAGACATGTCCCAAATTGGTTTGCAAACCTCATATGAAGTGAATGAAACATTTAAAATTTAGTAAGACCTGAAGTTGACTTCAGTTATTTTCTGAAGGTTAAGCACTTTCTACACTGACTATTTGTTGAAAAAGAGATCCAGGTGCTATTTTGTAGCCTGTTTGTGTAAAGGTGCCATTTAATGTGGAATTAATATTATTATGCACAGTCCTATTAATAATGTTAAAAGCAAATTAATTCAGTCTATTAATTCAGTAATCAGTTTATGACTTCCTCCTCAGTACTCCAGATTTGTTTGGTGTTAAGCTCCACAAAGCACAGTGTATGATGAATGTTTGTAATAAGAATTTATGTCTGTGTGGGTCGTGTGAGTCAGGTTGTCTAATCTCACAGTGTGTAGAAGATACACATGGAACAGGCAGGGCAAGATGTTTTGTGTAGGCTTCAGGTCCCTATAGGCTCAGCACATGATTCCTTGCGCTGCTCTCACCTGCTGAGAACAGCAAACCTGGCACACACTCCACAAACAACTGTGCCTCCCTTTCTCTCTTTCTTATTCCATGTCTTGCATCTTCTCTTGTGGGAAATGGGACCTTGCAGTCAGCAGAATATTCATCAGATAAATCTGCGAAAACACAACACGCTAAATATAAATGCATGCACATTGTAGCGTGAGATACAGAAATAAACATTCACAAATGCAAACGCCCCATTGTCCTTTTCAATTTGTAACCTACTAAAACTAATAAAAGTTTTCAACATTTCCCAACAGCAGATTTAACTTGATTTTTTTTTATAAAAAAAAAAAAGAAAAAAAAAGAAGAGTGCTGCTTGCGAATGAAAAAATTGCCAAGAATGTTCTGGGTGGTTGCTAGGGTGTCCTAGGTTGTTGTTAGTTGCTTGCTTCTAAAGAACTCTTAACAATTGTAATTCCAGACTCTAAAACCACTAGCTTGTCTTGCAGAAGTAAAGCAGTCACGATGGCCTCGGTTGCTAAGGCACTGTTGAAGTGTTTTTTCTCTGTGTGTGTAGGTCCCACCGCCAGGGCCGTGCGTCACAGGCCGTGATGTGGGTAGAGTGTAGGGTGCTGGAGGCCGTCTGTGGAGGCAGAAGGAGGTCCTTACTCTCGATGGTCATGAGAATCCCCTGCTCCTTCTGGTTCCTGCTGCTGTTAGGCGCTGGAGGTCTTCTTCTGCTACATCTACAGGACCTCACAGAGACACTCCAGCAACAAAACCAAGGTCTGTCTAACATGTGTCTCAGTCTTTTATGCAGTTTTGCTATTTCAGTTTTATTTTTTAAAGAAAGTGTTCGCACTGTTAAAATGTTTTGCCTGGTTGTCTAAATATGTGCTTCATGTGATAGCATCAAAATGAAGTATTTTTATTCAAGAAATATTATTTATTATGACTAAATACGACTCACAAAGTGCATGGATTGGATCAACAGATATCCTGCAACACTTGGATGGAAACAACAGATGGAAAACATTTTTATTATAATTTAAAAGTAACCAACATATTTTTAAAATATATATTATATCAAATAAAAAAGTAGACGTGACTGAAGGTAAACAAACTAAGAGTCCATGAGGGTGAAACTAAGAATAATCGTGACAAACACTTACTAGACTGAAGTAACTTATCCATATATCACTTTTTAGAAAAATCTACTATGATAGGCTTTTGAGGAACATTTATTTGTTCATTTCTTAATCATTTTTGTATTTCCTTGCATTATATATTTTGCCACCACAATATATAATGCCACCACAATATTTAAAGACACTGGTCTACAGCCAAAATGCTTCTGTAATAAATGTAGTCAAACTTTACTAATTCTGGTTCAGTGAGAACAAAAAATATGCTTAAAATTGCTGATATGCTATCGAGTCAGTATTACGACCCATGATTTGGGAATGGCGGAGAATAAGTGAGTTATAAAGGGAGGGGATCTCAATTTAAACCAGAAATGACTAAAATACATCTTTGACTGGATCTATGAATAAATCTATAACTGAGTTTGGAAAGTACTTGCTTTTAAGGCAAAACAATGAATAATGCAATGCAATCTGAAGCTGGTATTGCGTCATACAGTACATGATATGAATTGTATCATGTTGTTCCTAGAAGTCATGGATGATCCAACCGTAACGAAGCTTACATCACTCTGCTGAACAAATTGCCCTATATCAGCTCTAGAAATCATACAGCAGGGGTGCAAAACTCAATTCCTGGAGGCCCACCGCCCTGCAGAGTTTAGTTCCAGCCCTGCTCAAACACACACACACTGTACCTGTAGTTTTTAAATTAGCCTGAAGGACATGATGAGCTGGATCAGGTGTGTTTAATTAGGGTTAAAGCTGTGGCCCTCCAGGAACGGTGTTTTGCACCCCTGTCATACAGCGTTGTGCTCTCTCTTATTAGTCAGTGTTCGATTTTGCAAAGGGACAGATTTGTGTTTGCCAAAGAGAGCGAGATGCCTCGTAGTTGTGTAAACTAGAGATAACTTCAAATGGAGTAAATTGAGCCCATGAATGAATACAAGAGACAAGCCAAGAAGCGCCGAGTAGACACTAATTAGGATTAAACCATGTACATAATAGTTTTTTGCCTTTTGTTTCATAATACATTTGATTTATATAACCATTTTGCTTATTTTTAAAGTGTTACATAAACAGGAAAGGTGACAGGTACTATCTACACAATATACACAGACCTTAATATCTTGGAAACAGTAGCCAATCAGTTGTTTTAATTGATACATATTTTAATTCAGCACATCAAAATGCATAATAAATAGCACATTTTAATGTTTGATCAACAAAGTTCGGGAGAAGCACGTTCAGATAATTAACCTAATTAACATGAGAGGAGCAGAACACACAGAATCAGAACACACAGCCACCACTTGTATAAACAGGAACAGACAGAGGGGCCGTTTACATGACACCGTTTTCAACTAAAAGATAATTGTATTCATCAACTTAGTTTCATCAACATTTAGTTTATTCATAAAATGCATCAACTAAAATTCGTTCATTTAGATGACAACTGCGTTTTGGTGGCCTGAAACCGCAAACTTATGAAAACGGGCTTTAAAGTGCAAGTTTGTGAAAACACCCTTTATCATCTCTGTGTAAACTACAACAACGCAAATCTGTTTAGAATTTTTTTCTAAGCCTTTGTGTTCAAAGGTTTTGACATTTTCTTAAAGGAAGTAAAAAGGGACTTTATATCAGAGGAGAACATTCTAAAATTGGGATTACAGTGATCGTTTCTGGCTTTGTGAAGATGAAATTTACTCTGAAGACAAAGTAATAATACAGTATTATCAAGATTAACATCCTTAGAATGAAAATCGGACAAAAAAAACATTATAAATGGTCATTTGTGTCTATAGGCATGTGCGTTCGGCTCTAGTTCACCGTAGTAAAAGAATGCGTATATGTGGGCAGGCACGTAGTCTTTACACAGTGATCCCCAACTACTTGTCTGGTATGCATAATAGCGTTTTTATATATAGATGCATCTACATCAGAACAAACCTGCATACAGTACCAGTAATTATTTATTGAATTTTGCAGCTCCAGTAAAACAACCAGAGGACTCATCTGGCAAGGTGATGTCCCAGCTACAGTACAGTTGCCCTCTCCAAGAGCTAACGCTGTGTTTGATTACTGCCATTTTTCGGTTTATTTGAAGTGCTAGCATGCGGTGAAGTGGGCTTTAAAACTCACTGTATCTTCCCTACAGAGCCATCAAAGCCGCTAATATTGTCTGTTTCCATCTCGCAACACTGGAAATTGTTAGCTGAGCACGGAAGCTCATGGGGACGATATTGTACTGATTGTGAGATACGCAGGGGAGATATTGCAATGTTATCTCTCGGAAATGTGGGTCAATGAAAAAACTCTACAGAAAGTCTTAAAGGAAATTTGCCTGTCAACCTCACTGCTGTTTGTTGATGCAGTATTTAACATTTCATTTGAAATCAATTTGGTTTACTGAGAAATGTTTTTAAACACATTTATGGCTAGGCATGCATTTTTGTTTATTGTGGTAACTCCCTTAGAGACATTGTCAAGTTCAGTTTTAATAGAAATAATTTTAATACAAATAAAGCAGACTTTTACACACTTTTACAATAACCTTTTCATGTAAGTTGTCATTCCTGTCAGATCACAGAGACAGAATCCAGTGGCTTCCTCAGTAATTGAACATTTAATGAGCTTAGCGCTTAAATGCTTGACAAGACACAAACAATAGATATGTGGAACTTCTCTAAATGCATTACATTTGAGACGTTTTCAAAAAAAGTAGGGCTCTTTGGCGCATTAGAATCTAATTAGGGAATGACTAACCTGAGATGATTGAATCTTACGTTACTATTGACTGAGGGATTGTGTAAGCAGTCATTGGTGGGGAAGCTAAATAACAGTTCAATAGTGCCCTGAAAAGGGAGTCTATTCAGTTTCATCTCTCCTGTGCTGATTGATCTGTCTCTCCATACCCTCTGATCCAACCCGCCCAGTCAATGACAGCTGTCTCTGTGGACCCTGAATCATTGGCAGGGAGGCTGCGGTTCAAACTAAGTTTTGGCTCAGAGGTATTTCAAACTTTTAAGGGCTTGTGGGGTATAGTAAAAATAGTTTTGTTTTTTAATATTGCTACTAAACTTTGCTGCATTTATTAAAAATGTAATTAGGGTTTGGAGGATACTTAGCAAAAAAAACAAAAATCCAAAATTTCCTAAATTAAATCAAATTAAATTATTCACTAAAGCCAAATAAATTATTTAAATATTGTTTAAGTTAGTATATCTTATTTTTTATGTGAGATTCTAAGAGAAACATTTTTAATTTAGTTCAAAAGTATTTGTGTACATCTTTTCCCCCCAGAAAACCATTCAAAAGTGTATTTTTATTTCTTACAGTTAAAATAGATTTTGTAATTATTGTATTTCTCAAATTGTCAGTAGACTTCCTGGACTCCAGTTTGAAAATTCCTAGTTCATGCAATCTGTCTTCAGTTTAAAGGGTTAGTTCTCCCAAAAATGACATTTCTATCATGAATTACTCACCTTCATGTCGTTTCAAACCTGTAATATCTTCGGATCAAGATATTTTTGATGAAATCTGAGAGCTTTCTGACCCCTCATAGACTGCAACGTTATTACCACTTTCAAGGGCCAGAAAGGTAGAAAAGACATCGTTGAAATAGTCCATGCGACTACAATGGTTTAACTTTAATGTTATGAAGCGGCGAGAATACGTTTTGTGGGCAAAAAACAACAACAAAAATAACGACTTCAACGCTGTCTCAGTATTGGCCGGATCCTGCGTCAGCATCACACGCATGCGTCTTGGTGCTCACGTAAACAGCGTCAGAGACTGACACAGAAGGGAAGTAATTGTTAAATAAAGTAGTGTAGTTGGACTTTGCAGTTTTTTTGCACATACTCGTCGCTTCATAACATTAAGGTTGAACCACTGTAGTCCCATGGACTATTTCATTTTATATTTTATGTTTTGGGTGAACTAACCCTTTAATTTAAATTTAACTTTTTAACTTTAATTTTGATGATTGGACTAATAAGAACCAAGGGGTCAAGATATGGCAAATTAGTCCCTTCTGGTCCTTTAGATGCCGTTTAGAAACACTATCTGGACCCAATGAGCATATTTCGTCATTGACGACCATTCAAAAGAGGACTGGGAGGGCTCTAGTCTGACTATAATAACTATATGACTCTCCAGTCCTGTATAATATTATCATATTTCAAAGAAGTTACAGTCAATGGTTATCTATAATTTCCGCTGTAATACATCAGCAATGATACGTTACACAATACTTTCAGCAATGAGTCTTGGTGATAAACTTGTGGGGATTTTTGAGCGTCTGTATGAATGTGGGCCAACAGGAATCAAAAGAAATATGACGAGCCCTAGAGAGGGCATATCTATGTTCATTAAGACTGATTCCTTGTGCATTAAAGAGAATGAATCACACAGTAATTTAGACTTAACTATCCAATTGCAGCTATGGATGTTTCCACAATTGTCTAATTTGATGTTTTCCTAAAAATGTGCAATTCTTGCAATAACTTTGCTGATATGTTTAACAAGGCAAAGAGAAATTAAAATGCACCAAGTGTTTTCTTACATTGCCAGGAACATGGTGGAAGTAAACTGACATTTCCTAAACCCAGACATTTAATGCTGTGTTTAAAAAAGTAAAGTCTAGACCTTTTAGCCCTTTTTACAGTTATCTCAGTGATGGACATTCCATTATAAGGGAATTAGTACAGAATTACAGTGATACTGATGCAAAGAGCCTAAGTAAGAGTTCTCAGCTGCCAAAAAAAGGATGTGATCAGTCACAGGTCAGTCAATTGTATTGCTTTCAGACGGTCTATTGCAGTCAATGGGATTATATAGAACTACATCATAGCACATGCATTTCCTACCGTTCCCCTGCCTAATTTGATTGCCATTGAGCTCACTTTGCACACCACTTAAACAAGATCAATACTCGTTTACAGCCCTGCTAGATTTACAAGGCAATTTGGAGCAATTATTCAAGTCAATTTTAACCCCACCTCTGCAGAACATTAACAAACTCGACTTTCCATTTAGGATATCATTATTGTCAATAATTTGATGAGTGCTTAACCCCTCTGACCCATCAGCGACTGCCTGAAGTGTATCATAAGCGAATCCCTAATATTTTTTTAAAACAATTTACAGCAGTCTAGCTGTACAAGTGTGTTGTACTGTGTATTGCATATAGATAAGAATACCATTTCCATTTATTTGTATTTGTTGTATAAGTTTGAGGTTCGTTTTTTTTATTAAAGAAATAATTACGTTACTATATGTCAGTTAAAGATGTTCCTGTGTTTATATGCTTCCACTCCCACACCCAGTTACACACACACACACACACACACACACACACACAACCACAAATCATGTTGGCTGTTGTTATGTATGTTTTGTTGGCCTTGTTTTTTTTTTGTATCTGTCACTTGTAAATAGTAAAAAAAAGAAGTAATTACTTTTATTAAAGCTGCAGTCCGTAGCTTTTTTGGGGTTAAAAATTATCCAAAATACATACTTGAAAAAATACATAACCAGCCAGTCTTCAAAACTATTTGTTTGCCTTCTATCAGTTTGCCTTCTATCAGTTTGATTCAAAGCGGTTAGCTTGTAATAATTTTTTTAATTCCAGTGGTACTGGTGGATTTCCACGGGAGATTCGAGCATGTCTTTGCGTCATTACGTCACATCTGTACAAATAAAGAAGGAGTCTCTAGTAGGCTATATTGTGTGTGAGGATGTTGGAGGTGGAGATTTCTAGCCTTTTCTCACAGCACTTGATATAATTAAACTTATCAATTTGATGGCGGATCCAGAAAGGTACAAACGACAATCACCAGTGACAACAGATTCACCCGCTGTAAAACGCAAAAGACTTTGTTCGGACTTCGGAGTGGCTACAGAAAAAAAGAAACTGGAACCGGACCCATGCGAAAACAAGGATACATATCGGAAGGACATTACATGTAGTCACGCAATGCTGACGTTGTGAACATGAACAATTTGAGAACAAAGTATAATTTGCACAGTTTTGCATGATGTGATAAGTGATTTTTAGATTTAATCAGTGGGATTTACTGCAATGTCAGAACCAGAACAAAAGTGGATGTTTCTTACTTGTTCAGATGACATTTTCTGGTGAAAATTATTATGTTGGTCATACTTCCAAAAAGAATAATCTGTGATTCTGAATGCCAGTATCCACACCGGCGTGGTGACTGACAGCCTCACAGTCTCCTCAAAAATTGTGTTCACCCTGTTCCGTTTCAAGGGTGTCGAAGTACAACTCACGTAAAGTTGATAATTCCGCGAATGACTGCAATTGCAGATATCGAACAGAGATGGCGACAAAGAGGAAAAACTGCGGACTGCAGCTTTAAACAAGGGTGCATTACATGGATAAAAAGAGAGAGTAAATGTTAATGCCATAATGTTAAAAAAAATCTATTTTAAATAAATGCTGTTCTTTGGAACTTCCTATTCATCAAATAATCCTGAAAAAAATTTTTAATCATGATTTCCACAAATATATTAAGCAGCACAACTGTTTTCAACATTGATAATAATAATAAGAATTGTGCCAAAGTTTATATAAATATATATATATATATATATATGTATGTATGTATATAACAAGTAAGTAAGCAATAACAAGCAATATTGCTTGTTAACTTGTACTTGTATATATGCGTTGTTTGATTGCCCTCATGTATTTCCAAACCTTTATCTTAAACTTTTAGCTGTATCTTTCTTTGCTCTTTGGAACACAAAAGGAGATGTAATGCTGTATTCAAGTCCTCCAACTTATACTTTTGGAAAAAATTATGACAGGATGTGGTTTTAAGTTATTGACACTTGCTAAATTCACTTAGTTTCTGATTCTTTAATTGATATGCCTCAGCTCAGGAGGTCTGGATTCTAAGAAGAGTTTCTTACTGAAAAATTATATTGTGGTGACATTCCTTTCATAACATTCATTCCATCCATTCATAGCTTGGCAATATCTAAGGCAACATAACCTAACATAACGTCATACAGGTTCGAAACAACAGGAGGGTTAGCAAATTATGATCGAATTTTCATTTTTGGGTGAACTACTCCTTTCAGCCAAGATGAAACTGTCAGACATATCATGTGACATGATAGCATTTTCCTATTTTCTACTTCAGATGTGTGAGGCTGTAGATTACATTTTTTCCCCGAGGTTCAAAACTCAGAGAGGTGAGCGGTGTGTGAAAATCTCCAGCATCCGGGATCAACACGCAAACATGTCTCTGCATGGGAAGTCTCGCTGGAGTGTCTTAGTTTAATTAGAGTTCATGCAGAGTGGACCACTCCGCAGTCTGGATACAGAGGAGCCCGCAGCCTGAGAATATGAATATATACTTGCATTAGGCTCCTATGGTGCTCTGAAGCAACTGTCTTTCAGGTCTTCCCATGGCTCACATTCTCAAAACATTAGAATATGTCTAGATAAACCTGATTAAGAGATTCTAAATCCAATTATATGTGTGCATTTTTTAAATAATCCTTTTAAAAGATCATGGGGAAAATTGTGTTCTGATTAGAATAGAACATGCCGCAATTGATACCAGTCCAAAATAAACACTTGCCAAGCTCCCAAATGTGAGTAAAAAAAAAAAAATCCGATAACTTTGTTTCTCGAATTGTAAGACTTTCTCATTAGTGGAAAATTCGGTGATTTACGCAGTAACCTGCGCTGTTCTTCACTAATATGTAAGAAAGATATCTAAAAATTGTTTTTAATAAAAATAAATATTTCTTTAGAATTTTTTTTATATGTCTTTATTTTTAAATTGCTAAGTCTAATTGTCATAATATATAATATGTTTTTTTTTAAATAGTGGAGCTACAAATCCCATTGTCAAAAGGACCAAATATATTTTACATATAATTTTTTTTAGATAAAATATGAAATAGTTCATAATACAATTTGAAATGATGTGATGTTACATTTAGAATATCACAGTTATAAATATAATATACATCACTTAACAGGTAATTTTAAATTCCCTCACAGTTGCCACAGATGTGGACAATTGTAAGTTTTTGACTCTCATAAGGTGAGGGTCTTTGAGGGACAAATACTATAGTCCAAAGCCAAGCTACCTGCATCTGTCTCCAAACAAAATAATCAATAAACAAAATCATTTCACAAACTGCAGACAAACAATACTTTCAGTGGCTCAAGGTGAAGCACCTTTTTACAGGTGGATCTGAAATGTGTAAATGGCCTGTTTTTATTTATTTTCAACAAAATGCCTGCAATCTCAAGGCGTCATAAAAACAGCTCAATTCATCTCCTACATTCGCATATCCTTTTAACCTCAAGAAAAGACAATGAGGAAAAAAATAGAAAAAAGCACTAACAGAGTGGAAAAGGAAGCAAAGAAAGACTGTTAATGGTTGTGTGAAGCGTTCTATCAAGCCCACTCAAAGCAGTAGGCATGGAGGTCGTCACATTTGAAAGATGTTTTCAGTGTAGAATATACGCAGCTCATTAACATACTGCTCGTTGCGTTTGTTTAGGCATATGACACAAAGGTCAATTAGTATCGCGTTTATTGTGCAAATATGGTTCTTGCCGGTTGGTCATTTTTAAAAGTGCACATACTGTGCATGTTGGCCATTTTTACGTGACACCTATATATAACAATGTAAGCTGGGGGTGATATTTTATTCATATAGCACTGAATTAATGGAGGTGAATTACCAGGCGGCTTTGATTACGGCCATATGCTTTTACCCAGCCTCATTCGTCACCTTGCTTCATCCATAAATTGCAGTGTTAAATCAAATGGGTTCAATACACTACTTCATGGGGCAAAAAATGCAATTTCAATGTGTTTATTAATAGAAATCCTGATATTCGACCCCCTCCCATGGCCCTGTGAGACTGCCGTGCTGTGTAGGTGCAGCGGTTTGTGGTTGGTATTTATAGATGAAAGACGACAGAGAGACTCTCGCGCTTTGTATCGGCCGGGCATGACTTGTGGTATCTGAAAACAAGGCTATTGCATTCCTTTGAGAGGGGGCAAAACTTTCTCGGCCACTAGTATATGATCCCTGTTCAAACACACAGTTGCTGCTGTGCAGTCGCCAGTGTTGCCAACTATTTTCAAAGGAAAGTAGCTAAGGCCTTCCCTAAAAGTCGCTAAATGTCGCTAGATGACGTCATACGTCACTTAACATATTAATGACGTCCTCGCGCCCTACTTGCGTTCTGTCAGCCTAGTGCGTTTTCTCTCTAAATTAATGCTCTATTTAATATAATATAGCCGAATGTCAAATAAAGCTGTTCTCATTTAATATTTTTTTGTTGTCAGACAATAGAACGAGTATAATATTGTGAATTACATTTTTATAGGCCTATGTGGAACATTATCTGAATTGAGAGAGTTAGGGAACCGGATGAACTAAGCTCTGTGATAGTGAGTGTTACAAGTAATAAGCACAAGAAAAGAAATAATATTAAAATGGTCAAACAAACTAAATTCTTTAAATATAAAACAAAAGAAAAGCAGATAAGTGATAAGTCCGTGGAAAAACACTGCTCCTTCGCGTCTCTCAGCAGCCGTGCGCTCCTCTCAGGCATTCAATGAACAGGGGAGACGCAGCTAGAGAGAGTGACGACAGGGAGAAAGCAAGAGCTCGCGCTCGCAGGACAGTACTGGCAACATTTGGAGGTTACTGAGGTTTGTCCAAAAAGTCGCTAAAATTATCGCTAGTCGCTTTTTTGAAAAAATGTCGCTAAAGGGGTCTGAAAAGTAGAAAATAGCGACAAAGGCGCTAAGTTGGCAACACTGGCAGTCGCACCCTGTGCAGGGCTCTCTGAAAGCAGAGTCTTGACACAATTAGGCCACTGGCTGCTGTCCATACAGCAGGTGTTTCCTTAATTAAGATGAGAAATGAGGGAGTACACACCATACGCATGTCATTATCCGGCTTTATGACTTTATCTGGATTTGAGTTATTTTTATTAGACTAGCCATGATGAAGTGGCTTCACAAATTATTATTTTGTCAAATTGCACAATTTTGTGTGTGTGTGTGTATACTGGATATATATATTTGATAATAATATATATAATGTAATATATATATATATATATATATATATATATATATATATATATATATATATATATATATATATATATAATGTATGTATATATGTATATTGATAATAAAAAGAAATGTTTCTTGTGCAGCAAATCGTCTCGGTTACGGATGTAACCCTCGTTCCCTGAGTAGGGAACGGAGACGTTCCGTCGGATGACGACGAATAGGGTTTCGCTTAGAAAGCCTATCCGCTTCGAGTAATACAAAACGAGCCAATGGTAAAGAAATGCCATGGGTCTGCAGAATTTGCATTGAGCAGCTCCGCCCCACCTCGTGGGTATAAAGGGCGGAAATTCCAGCAAAGCAGTATGTTTCCTCGCTGAGGAGCCAAGACTGAGCTCAGGCGATCCCCGCGGTACAGCGGAAAGTGGCAGGAAGACGGAACGTCTCCGTTCCCTACTCAGGGAACGAGGGTTACATCCGTAACCGAGACGTTCCCTTTCGTTGTCACTCCGAGTTCCGTCGGATAACGACGAATGGGGATACCAGTCTAATCACGCCACCTTCTCGGCTGTCTTCCAGTGCCCTGCGTAATCTGAGATCCCTGTCGTGAGACAGCACGGACGAAGGACTCCTATTAGCACAGGAATACCAAGGTACACTGGGGAGCATATCCCAAGGTTTTTAAGGGAATATGCAATTACTGCCAACCCAGAGGGGGGGGCTTAGAAAATACACATATGACCCGAGGGATGCATATGGGGAATCACTGGGGTGTCCAGCCGCAGGTGGAATATTTCAACCCCAGGGGTGGCAAGGTGGCTTGCCAAGGGAAAGACACATGCTCAAAGAGGCTTACAGTGGAAATACACATGTGGGGGTAGCTCAGAGGAGGTACCATGCACACGGGAGGCACCTAGCCGACGCGCAGGCAAAAGACACTGGCGCCAGCATCAGGAGTGCTGGAGGAACTCAGGGCTTTCGGGGAAGCTCACCTGAGGACAATATATCGCACGTATCCAGTCCGTGGAGTGGAATGGCGAGCAAGCGAAGACACCTAACGGGTCCCATGTTAGCTTGAAAAAGACAGTACATGGGAGGAGACTGGCTCCACTCGGAGATTGTAAAATCTGGCGAATGTGTTAGGTGTCGCCCAGCCTGCAGCTCTGCAGATGTCTGTTAGCGAGGCGCCATGCGCTAGAGCCCAAGAGGACGCCACACTCCGGGTGGAGTGGGCAGTCACACCAAAGGGGCACAGTCGACCTTGCTGTTGGTAAGCCAAAGCAATGGCGTCCACTATCCAGTGAGACAACCTTTGCTTGGAGAGAGCCTTTCCCTTCAGTCTCCCACCATAACAGACAAAGAGCTGGTCTGAGGTCCTGAAACACTGCGTTCTGTCTACATAGATGCGGAGAGCACGTACTGGACAGAGCAGTGCCAAGGCTGGGTCTGCCTCCTCCGGGGGCAGCGCTTGCAGGTTCACCACCTGGTCCCGGAAGGGAGTGGTAGGAACCTTGGGCACATATCCAGGCCGGGGTCTCAGGATCACGTGAGAGTAAGCCGGCCCGAATTCCAGGCACGCTTCGTCAACGGAGAATGCGTGCAGGTCCCCTACCCTCTTGATGGAGGCCAATGCAGTCAGAAGCGCTGTCTTCATTGACAGGAAGTTAAGCTCAACCGACTGCAAAGGCTCGAAGGGAGCACTCCGCAGGGCAGTTAGCACCACTGCGAGGTCCCAAGAGGGTACGAGAGGAGAGCGAGGAGGATTCAGTCTCCTCGCTCCTCTCAGGAACCTGACGATCAGGTCGTGCTTCCCTACGGACTTACTTTCTATAAGGTCGTGCTGTGCGGCAATGGCGGCGACATAGACCTTGAGGGTGGAGGGAGACAGCCTTCGCTCCAACCCATCTTGAAGAAAGGAAAGCACGACACCGATCGAACATCTCCGGGGGTCTTCTCGGTGAGAAGAACACCAGCTGACGAAGAGGTTCCACTTCAACGCGTAGAGGTGTCTCGTGGACGAAGCTCTAGCGGAAGTGATGGTAGCCACCACCGCTGGTGGTAGGGTACTCAAACCTGCCTCGTCCCGTCCAGGAACCACACGTGGAGGTTCCAAAGATCGGGACGAGGGTCCCTGAGAAAAGAGGTCCTTCCTCAGAGGAATCGGCCAAGGAGGTGCTGTCGCGAGGAGTACAAGTTCGGGGAACCAGGTCCTGGCGGGCCAGTAAGGCGCGACCAAAATGACCTGCTCCTCGTCCTCCCTGACCTTGCGCAGGGTCTGCGCAAGAAGGCTCCCTGGGGGAAACGCATATTTGTGCGCCAGAGCATCCGTGCCGAGCGTGCCCTCGGTCAGGGAATAAAACTGGGCGCAATGGGTCGAGTCGTGAGAGGCAAACAGATCTATCTGTGCGTCCCCGAACTGGTCCCAAATCAGCTGAACCGACTGGGGATGCCATTCTCCAGGGAGGGGCTGAAGCCGCGAGAGCTCGTCGGCTGCACAGTTCAGAGCTCCGGGGATATAAATGGCACGAAGCGAACTCAGGTTCTTCTGACTCCATGGGAGGAGGTGGCGGGCGAGTTGCGACATACGGCGGGAGCGCAGACCACCCTGATGGTTGATGTACGCTACAGTCGCGGTATTGTCTGAACGGACTAGTACATGCTGGCCCCTGAGCACGGCTCGGAAGCGGCGCAGGGCGAGCTGTACAGCCAGCAACTCGAGGCAGTTGACGTGCCATAAGCGGTGGGGTCCTGTCCAGGAGCCCGCGGCAGCAACACAACATGCCGCGAAGCTCGTTCCAGAGGCACTCCGGCCCGTAGAAAACTGAGGTTCGACCACGGGGAGAAGGTCTGACGGCAGGTCGGAGTAACTGGTACTCGGAAGGTGCCGTGATGCCATGCCCACCTCGGGACTCGGTCGCGAAGCCACAGCTGAAGCGGTCTCATATGAAGCAATCCGAGCGGCGTTGCCACGGCTGCAGATGCCATATGCCCCAGAAGCCTCTGAAAAAGTTTCAGTGGAACCGCACTCTTGCCCTCGAACTGTCTCAGGCAAGTCAGCAGTGATTGTGCGCGCTCGCTCGTAAGCTGCGCGGACATGGCGACCGAGTCGATCTCCATACCGAAAAAAGATATCCTCTGCACGGGGCAAAGTTTGCTCTTCCCCCAGTTGACCCGAAGGCCCAGACGGGCTACATGGCGGAGCACCAAGTCCCTGTGTTCGCAGAGCTGATCTCGAGAGTGAGCTAGAATCAGCCAGTCGTCGATATAGTTCAGGATGCGAACCCCGTGTTCCCGGAGGGGAACAAGGGCTGCCTCGACGACCTTCGTGAAGACGCGAGGAGACAGGGCTAGCCCGAAAGGGAGAACTGCGTACTGATATGCCTGCCCCTCGAAAGCAAACCGAAGAAACGGTCTGTGTCGAGGGAGAATGGAGACATGAAAGTAGGCGTCCTTCAGGTCGATCGCTGCAAACCAATCCTGGTGCCGCACACATTCGAAAACGCGTTTGGCGGTGAGCATCTTGAACGGCAGCCTGTGAAGGGAGCGGTTCAGCACACGCAGATCCAGGATTGGCCGTAACCCACCAGTTTTCTTGGGGACAATGAAGTACGGGCTGTAGAAGCCGGACCTCATTTCAGCTGGAGGGACAGTCTCGATCGCACCCTTCGCCAGCAAGGTAGCAACCTCCGCTCTCATGATAGGGGCATTGCCACCGACCATAGTGGAGCAGACTCCCCTGAAGCGGGGAGGAGACCGCGCGAACTGAATCGCGTAGCCGAGCCTGACTGTTCGAGCGACCCAGCGGGACAGGTTGGGAAGCTCTTGCCAAGCTCCCAACGACTGTACCAGCGGGATCAAACGAACTACAGACTTCCCACCGGTGGTGCAGCGAGGCGGAATGACTGGCCCAGACGTGGACGGCATAGCGGCCCGGTGTGGGGGCACAGTCATTGACCGCGTCCTGACAGAGCAGACCAGGGAAGGACGAACGTTCCACGGGGGTCTGCTCTGCCAGGGGTCTGGCGTCAGAGGAGGATGAGAGTGGTACGGTCCGGGGACGGCGCGCACTGTCATCCGGCTCTGGGACAGAGGAGGACGAGGGGTGCACGGCCCGGGGGCGGCGCACCGTGTCGTCCGAGAACTCTGTGTGCTCAGGGATGAATGTGTCACTTCTTTCTTTAACCACATAAGGGTGCTGCCCACCCGTGGGTGAGCAGCGGTGGAACAAAAGATTCTCCCCCGGCCCTCCACCGGGGGAAGGAGTGGTCCTGCTACCATCTCCCGAGAAGTGATCATCATCCCTGAGCAGCCCGTCTCAGGAGCGCCGCTTGGCCCAGCGTTTAGCGGGGGGCGGGGCAGGAGAGGGCTGGGGCCCCTTCTTGCGGCTTCCTCCACGACCGGGCCCAGGTGAAGGCTGCTACTTGGGCCGGGCGGGAGGGGCGGAAGCCGCAGGAGGGCGCCCTCGGCGGCGAACAGACTGAGTATTCTGCCCCGTCGGCTGGGTGGAGGCAGCAGCGGGCCGTCGGGGCAGAATGTGCTTGATCGCCTCAGTCTGTTTCTGTGCAGTCGAGAACTGTTGGGCGAAGTCCTCGACTGCTCCGCCGAAGAGGCCGTCTTGTGATATGGGGGGGTCGAGCAGCCGAGACCGCTCGGCATCCCGCATATCAGCAAGATTCAGCCACAGGTGTCTCTCCTGGACAACGGCTGTGGACATCACCAAACCCAGGGAGCGTGCGGTCACCTTCGTCGCTCGGAGAGCAAGGTCGGTGGCGGCGCGCAGCTCATTGAAGAGCCCTGGGTCTGTCCTACCCTCGTGCATGTTCCTGAGCATCTGGGCCTGGTAGACCTGCAGAATGGCCATGGCATGCAAAGAGGTGGCTGCCTGTCCCGCCGCTCTGTAGGACTTCGCCACAAGTGTAGACTAGTACCTACAGCCTTTGGATGGGTGCTTAGGCTCACCACGAGAAGAAGCGCTCTGAGGACACAGTTGCATCGCAACAGAGCGTTCAACCGGGGGGAGCCCAGTGTACCCACGGGCAGCCGCCTCATCGAGGGGAGGAAAGGCGGATGAGACCAATGAGCGGTCACGGGAAGAGCTGGGGGTCTTCCAGGACTTCAAGATCTCATCATGCACATCCGGGAAGAAAGGTATTGGGGTTTGACGCGGACGGGGGTCCGCGGCCTTACCCAAGTACCAATCATCCAACCGCGAGCACTCGGGACAGGGTGGAGGGGACCACTCTAACCCGATGCTCGCGGCGGCCCGGGCAAGCATGGCCGTCATCTCCGGATCCGACTCAGGCACAACTGTATGCACACCGGCAGGTGGCAGCTTCCAGAAGATTCAGACCCACCTTGTGATGCTGCAATAGACATCGCGTCCTCTGGAGCGCCAAAGGAAATCCGCGGGGCATCCGAAGATGGTCCCGCGGAAATCCCCTGAGCACTCACGGGTTGCAACACTGGAGAGGGTGCGGCTGGGCACGGACTGGTAGTCGGCGCTTTGTTCCAAACCGTCACCCTCAGATCACCCTGACCACCAGCCGAAGTACCAGCTCTATTTCTAGAACCAGTAGAACGGGGGGTGGATGAGGGGACTCTCACTCTTGCGAGATCACTGAGTCTCGACCGTAATGTTGCGATGGTCATGTTCCCGCAGAGAGAACATGAGTCATCCACGAGCGCTGCTCAATGCCCAAACACACTATGCAACGCTCGTGCCCATCAGAGATGTCAACGAGTCTACCGCAACCAGAAGTGCACGGGCGATGCATCTTTAAAAAGACGTGCCACGTGCAAGCTCTTTTGTGAGAGAAAAGAAACTCTGACTGTGTTGAAGCGCCCGGGGAGACACACACTCGCTGTCGAATCACAGACAGATAGGCAGGAAGCGCGCGCTCGCCGGAGATCGCCGTCACACCAACACCAGAGAATCTCGCTCGTCTGTAGAACTGACAATATCAGGAATGGCTTGTGGAACGAAGGATGAACTTGGCTCCGAAGCGAAAAACATACTGCTTTGCTGGAATTTCCGCCCTTTATACCCACGAGGTGGGGCGGAGCTGCTCCATGCAAATTCTGCAGACCCATGGCATTTCTTTGCCATTGGCTCGTTTTGTATTACTCGAAGCGGATAGGCTTTCTAAGCGAAACCCCATTCGTCGTCATCCGACGGAACTCGGAGTGACAACGAAAGGGAACCACATATTAATTTTTGAAGGATCATGTGACACTGAAGACTGGAGTAATAATGTTGAAAATTCAGCTTGCCATCACAGGAATACATTTAAAAATAAATAAATTGTAATAATATTTCACAATATTACTGTTTTACTATATTTTTAATCAAATAAAAGTAGCCCTGGTGGGCATAACAGACTTCTGCACATCCCCACACATTCCTATAAATAAATCAATGAACAAGAAGTTATTCATTTATGTCTTATATTTTAGGCTCAATATTGCAAGTTAATTTGTCTGTTTTTGCTTAGTCAACAAAAATAATTCCAAACGAAACCACTGTCATTACACATCTTCTAGCAACACATTAGTGATGTTTCCTTATTGAATATAGCAGCGTTTTTTTAAGTTATTGAGAAAACTATTCAATGACTCACTCACACATTTTTTTATCATTCTTGAACGAATCAGTTTTTTTAACAAATTGTTCAAATTAACGATTCAATATCAGTCATAAAGACAGTCATTTGTTTTGTTCCTGAATGAATCAACATTTTTGAATGAATCAATTGAGCTAATATTTATTTACTCACTCACTCATAAGGACAGTTACTTGTTTCTTTTCTAAATGAATAACCATTTTTGAACAAATCGGCTAGTGAATGATTCATTGATTCACTTACCTGACTGTCAAGATGTAACTGCAGAAAGAATTAGTGGAAAATCCCCACCATTAGTTCAGAGACTAGTGTGAAATGAAAAACTATTACATTAATTACTACTATTAAAATGACTGTGTTATTTATCACATTAAAGACATGCTTTTGATAGAAATGACTTTCTGGCAGTGTAATTTTGAGCTTATAGAGCTTCTACATTATGATTTTGCCTAAATTAACTCGCGGCTATCCTCCCAGGCCTGAAATGTGCTGATGCTGTACAAGTGCACCTTAGGCATGTGGATGAAGCATTTATTCATAGTAGGAGAAGCTTCAGGCTTCAATATTAGAGACTAGCTGCATTGCATGTAAATATCAATGTCAGGTAATGAACAAAACACCTGTGTTGACAGTATCTCCTCTTGCTATAACTTTCCCATAAGCTTCACCGGACAAAATAACACTCTCTGCAAGGCTTTGATTAAATCAAACCTCCAGCCGTGAAGCAATAGGGTTGTCTAGCATAAGCTGATTATGTGTTCATTCAAAATGCACCATCAAAACAACAGGTTATTTCAAGTGATGCCAAAATTAACACAAAGACATTATTCAGAATGAATGAGCTACATATTTTAAAGGAATCATTCATCACAAAAATTAAAATGTATTCACTCTCATGTCGTTCCAAACTGTTATGACTTTCTTTCTTCAGTAGAACACACAAGGAGGAATTGCCAGTCATTTTTTCCCCATGCAATTACAATGAACATGGACCAAAGCTTTCAAGCTTCAAACTGAATGCACCATAAAAGTATCATAAAATGAGTCCATACAGGAGATTTGTGTGAGAAACAGACTGAAAATGTACGTCTTTTTCTCACACAGAGCTATCATTTTCATTTCTGAGTAAAGAAATCCTTTAATAAAAGTTCACCCGTATGGTTCAGTGGGTTAACAGGGTCAGCGAGATGATAATGGACAGGAGGAAGCCGGCTCAGGTGTAAGTCTTTTATCTGATCTGTCTTGAGGATTGTGCATCGTCAGAACAGAAAGCATCGCTCAACACGTAGTTCAGGCAGAGTTCAGGGGCATGAGCATTTTTCTCCCAGTGATGGCCTCGGTGTGAACTGAAATTGGCTCTTTGATCTTCACGCAGAAGGCAGCACAAGTAGGATCAAACATGTATTCATTTTGTTGAACATATGTTTCAAGGTTTTTATACTTTTATAGACATTTTTATGGACATGCTGTCATATACACTAACAAATGTGTGCAAAAACCTGCGCCTTATTGACTAAACACTTACAACCCAGTTCAACCAGATGCTATTTGTGGTTAAAACAGTTTTAAATTAAGTCATTGTCAGGCTGTTTACATCATTAATCCGGATACATTTGAAAACCTGTCCACACTAGCGTTTAAGCGTTTACCAAAAGTTGCTCATCCACATTGAAACATCTGAAAATGCTTAAATCACCGTACTGCGCATGCGTAAAACATATTAAACGTTCACAAGATGATGCCGAGAGAGCAGATGTAATAAAGTTCTCACTATATTCTTCTGGCACGATCTTTTTTTTAGCAAAATATCCCACTACTCAGTGTTGCGTCCAGGTTGCACTCAAAATCGCATGGTCTAAAACGCAATTGTCATCATGTTTTACCGCAGGACATACATTTTTCAAATTTATCCACCTGGGAGAGCGTTTTCAAAAAGCTTGGACAAAAACGCTGTCTCAATGTGGACGGAAGGCCAAAACGGAGAGAAAAAGATGAGTTTTCAAATGAAAACGTATTAGTGTGGACAAGGTCTCATTCTTCTCTGCCCAAACACATCCATTTATTATTATTATTATTATTATTAGAACAAACTCCAAACTCTAATTATAAACACTAGCAAGTCTATTCTTATCTTGTTCAAAAACATTAAAATGATATGTAATGTGATAACAACATTGTTTTTTTAATAGTAAATAGGTATGTTTTTGCTGAAAAGAAAAGCAATTCTACTTTCTTTGTGAATCTGTGCTAAAACAACACAGACAACATGCAATAATGAGCAAATTTGGTAAATTTCCCCAGTAAGTGCTGTCAATGTACGATCTTTGGCTTTTTGTCACCGACAACTCTTTGAAAATTCAACATGTATTCTAAATGTGTGAAATCCTGTCATATTGTCCCCTACCGTTAATTAATTTGTTGCATGCAGACTCGCTTAAGACTCAGCAGCCAGAAATAAATGTCAGCTAAATGTCATATTTTAAATTACTGTGGATAAATGGATCCAGCAAGAGTGTTGCAGTCAATGATTTCACTAATTAAATTGAAGAAGAAAAAAAGACATGGATGCTCTTATTTGATGGCAAACACGTGACCATCACATATCCCCCCCCCCCCCCAACCCCCCCCCCCCCCCTCCCCTCCCCTCCCATCATTATCATGTTTTCGGACTCCTTTAAGACTGTAATCTTTCAAATAAGATGCTATACTTTCAAATATTCAGGACAATTTGGTGTCATTTCTCACTGACTAATGGTAGTTACTCTGATTAGTTGAAAGCAGCATCCCCTCGCTTCACTTGTCTTGTCTCACTAAATGAAGGGAAAGTATTTTGAGAAGAAAGAAAAGATTTTTTGAAGATTGCTCTGTCTTTTCCACTTTAAACTCTTAAAATAGCTTTGAAAGGTCATGATTTATTTGTTTTAATGCTGATTCATTAGAGCTATAAAGCAATGGCATGGACAGAATTTCATTGTTAGCCCAGCTAGAATTTCAGTTCAGATGCTATAGAAAGACTCTAAATGTGATATATATCAACCTTTTAATCTATAATCATGTCATTTTATTGATGATAATCATGTCATTTTATGTCAGGTATGCATTACAGTAAAAAGATGAATTAAGCAGTCTTAAAAAGACTAGTCCCTTTGTCTCCGTACCATGAAAGTACCAAGGTTTTTATTTTTATTTTATTTTTTTAAAGCCTACTGTGTATGCTGTACTTTTTAACTGCAAATATAATTTTAATTGGTATTTTATTATCACGTTGTTCAGTAAAAAATATAGAATTATCCTCAAAACAAAAACATATACTTGTAAACTTGTACTTGTGTATAATATTGCTTGACTAGGCTTGTTTTCAGAGAAGTTTGGGGTTAGTAAGTTTTTTTAAAGAAATTAATACTTTTATTCAGGAAGAACACGTTAAATTGATCAAAAGTGACAGTAAAGACATATATTGTTACAAAAGATTTTTTATTTGAAATAAATGCTGTTCATTTGAACTCTGTATTCACCAAAGAATCCTGAAAAAGTATCAATGGTTCCACAAAAATATTAAGCAGCTCAACGGTTTTTACTTTGATCCTTTTTTATAATTTTGTTTCTTGAGCAAATCAGCATATTAGAATTATTTCTGAAGGATCATGTGACACTGGAGTAATGATGCTGAAAATTCAGCTTTGCATCACACCAATAAATTACACTTTAAAATATAATATAATAGAAGGCAGTTCTTTTAAATTGTGATAATATTTCACAATATTACTGTTTTACTGTATTTTTGTTCAAATAAATTAAAAATAAGGTTTAAGCTAAGGAAACATTTATTAAACAGGCTGCTGTATTGCAGGTGTAGAGTTTCATACAGTGTATGCCCAATCATTTTGTCTTTGCTCGTCCATCTGCATTGGTGCGTATATTTGTGTTTGTGTTTGTCTCTGCACGTCTGACTCTGTCCCCATGTTCATCTCCCTACGAGAAGTTTGTGCACTGAAGCTGTTTACAGATTCCTAGCAGACGGTGGTGTGATGTACAGCAATGAGGCGTCGCCGGGTAAAATTGATAAATGGATATGGGTGGGTGACCATAATGGCGACAGTAAGAAATTGGATACTTGGCATTTCCAGATTTAATTTACTGTAGGCCCAGTGTTAGAGTGGTATGCCACAACACACTTTCTCATGACAAGCACCTAATTATTTTCACCCATCCAAGTGTAGACCCTGTTTCAACCATGGCTAGGAGAACAGCTGCCCAACATTGAAGCTGGAGATTGCTGGGATAGATGAATATCACTGCTTGATTTGGACGAGAGAGGTGGACACATAATTACACTTTTGATGTAACTGCCCATATGTTGTTGTTTTTTTTGTTCCTTCTAAAATTACTGTATGATATCAAATTTTGGATTTCATTAAATATGTAATAATGTGATGTAACAATGGTGTTCTTTGCTTGTGCTGCTGCTATTATATGCATGATTCGTCCTTTCGGTCCCCTTGAGTCCAGCGGATGTGCTCAGCCTTCCTCCATCCTCTTTTCTCTCTATCCCTTTACTGGGAATTCATTGTCGCTTGTTCCCTTAGGATGTCTAATCCTTGTGTGGGCAGCATGTGCTCAGAATTTCTGCAGATCTGCTCAAGGCCTCTGGGTAACAGAAGCGACAGTCAGAGGTCAAGCCATTTCTGAAATCTGTGGCCTCCCCATTTCATTTCCAATCAGAGTGACCAGTGTGTCAGTTCACCAAAAGTCAGGTTCAGATGACTTCATCCTTATCCGATATTACGTGACAACATCCACTTTAAAAACGATTCACAATTCACACTTCTAATGATGCAGAAAATTATAATCGCATAACTTCATTATAACCCGGCAGATGATCGGCTGCTGGGGTTGAATGAATAATGACAAGTCTTACTTTTAAGGAAAAAAATATATATATATCTTGAGTTGGTGCTAAACAACAGAATAATTTAAAACTTGGATAATATAAAATAATTATTGAATAAATGTGAATATCATTGTGTATTATGTAGTGTGCCTACTGCCTACAATGCTTGAAAAAGTATCTGCCCCGTCTGAATTTCTGAAATGGTCTCAATTATGCAAAAGGAGTGAACAGGATACTGCACAGTATGTTATAACTTTCTTTAAAAAATGAATGAAGGAGTGTCATTGTTGTGGCTTTTGTTCATGACGCATCACTTTTATTTATTTATAGGTTTTGTCTGAAGGTCTGACAACATTCAGTGTAAAAATAGGCAAAAATACAGAAACTCAGATGGGGGGGAAAGCACAACTGAATCATTTTGAAACCTAGGCCTATATCAAACTGTCATTGCCTACTTCACAACATCTAGTGTATTAACGTGTATTAAACTATGCATATATGTGTTGTAAAATGACTAGGATCATTGATGGCCCTGACACCGTGTCCTAACCAGACGCGATGTGATAAGATTCCAGTGACAAATAATTTGTCTGTCCACAAGACGCAACGCGACTACGAGATGCGTCAAAATCAATCAAAACCCACAGCCAATCAGAACAGCGTGTGGGCGGGCTCTCGGAGCAAGTGCACAGCACCAGAGAGTAAACTTGACGGCACTCACAAGAAAATGGACAAGTAGGCTATCAAATACACAAATATTACACAATTTAAACATTATTTAAATACATTACTAAAACAATCTTTGTCAAAGAATACGCTTGTTTGTTCACAGAGAACGTTCCTGTTTCCATTTGTTTAATTTCAAGATCTGAGGTAAATTATCCATTGTTGCTTTTATGGCTACAAAGCTGGGAGCACTAAATGATGTTCAGTCACATTACACGCTTTTTACATTAAATAAAGCACATAAACAGTACCTGAGATTATGCCACAATTTGTGTTTGTTGTTCCAGCCGCGACGTCGCAGAAAAATAGAAACCGTTTCTGAATTAGGCCCTGTCCCAAATGGAACCCTAAGCACTCGCGGTCTTCCTCTGAGTCCGCACTTTCGCGACGTAACGCCGCTTTGAATGTCGGGAAGAAGTCTGCTGTAAAGTCCGCATCAGCGCGGGCTCGGCAAAAGTGTGCATCAAGGGCGCAAATCGACCGCAGAGGGGGCGCTCGCGAGCACCCTTCTGAGATCTAAAAATGACAAATGGGACACACTGCGGTCTCACGGACTTAACGGACACGCGCACGCGGCAGCCATTGTAAGTCCACAAGACCGAAAGTGCACATGAAGTGTGCCATTTGGGATTGGGCCATAGAATCGTCGCGTGTCGCCTTCGCAGCTGGTTAGGACAAAAACTCTGATTAACATGGAAAAGATACCTTTTATCTCGTGTCGCTGCGTCACGTGTAGTTAGGACACGGTGTAAGATTACTGAATAAACCATAAACAACTTTTACTAAATTCATAAACTCACTCTCCTTGCTGAAGGCCGAGTACACACATATGGCGGGGGTGTTTTATGAGACTGATGTCTGATTTATGAAGAGTGTGTCAGTGAGGACAACAGTAGGCAGATCATTAGTGTTAGATTACGACTTGATCTCTCTCACTTTTCTGTAATACTCATGTTTGACAACCAGCGCCTCTCTTACTGTCTGAAATATTTCATATATTTTAATATATCTGAAGACGCAGTTTATTCCCAATTATTACCTTTCCATCTATGATTTATTTTGTATTCCCAGAATAGGCTCAGTGGTCAGATAGATAGATCACTGGACTGTTTTGCCACAGAAATGAAAAATACAATTGTTTTTGTCAAAGTACAGCTTGCTTTTTGGCCTCGATCACCCCTTACCGCTGCACATTTTGATGAGTAGGAAGGATGTTTAGGCAGACATATTTTCAGGCTTGCAGTTAAAACATATCACGAGGGCTTCTAAATGATAAAGATACATAAAGTGTTTGCTAAAACCAAATGATATATGACCGGTCAGCAGTTGCTAGCCGTGTAGTCAGCAAAGTTCTGCTTAAATGCACAGATTGAATTACGCCCCACTGAATAGGTTTGTTACAGCTGAACTAAAGGCTTAATTTATGGCATTAAGATTTCATTCTATTGCATTTCTTCCCAGTGACTATTCTTTTTTTTTTTGTGCCATAATCTAATACCCCATTTGCATCAGTCTTGTAAGGTTTTAATTAACTGTAAAAGCCGGAAATGAAAGAGGACCCGATAAGCACCCAAGTTGGACTGACCTTACACTGAACCAGGTTGTGATGCTGATTCAGTCCTCTATAAAAAAAAGGGAAAAAAGGCAAATGTACAAAAATAATAATAGTAGGGCTGTCAGTTGATTAAAAATGAAATGCTGATTAGTTAGTAAAATTGATCGCATATGTTAAAATTTGCTGCTAAAAGACCCGAGATGGAGACATTTTCAGACATTACATTAAAAAAGATATTGTAAAAATCATAAATAACAAAATATATTGTTTGTTTGATTTTGATATTGTTTTGCAGTCCAAAGCAATACATTTTGCAATGTATAGTTTTTAATGCCCTGTACTCTTTCTTAATTATCTCAAATGAACATGTTAAAGGCTAAATGTAGAATTCAGAAACCCGTGTTATTAGCGACACCGGTGGCCGTTAAGTGAACTGCAGCCAGCAACTTACTGCTCATGCTCGTTCTCTTGCACACGTAACGTACCAAAAACATGATTCAAGGTATGCTATATAGTCACAGCGAAGTTTTTTTTTGTTCTTCACTTATAAAAAAAGTTAGAAATATCTTTGTAGCGGTATACTTTGAATGAACATCCTGATGCCATCCGTGCTGAGAGCGACGGAAGATGAGTATGTAAATATGTGCTGCACACTTTCCTCAATATCAAAATTTCTGTCATGACCACTCTCGGACAGATTGGCATGGTAATGGATATGGCAATGTTAATGTATTTGGTCTTTGTGGAATAGGTCTGCTATACGCTGCTGATGCTGTACATTCATAGACATGCTGCTGCTGCACATGTAACATACATGAAATAACTCCCGTAGCAAAAAAAAGCATGTACCGTACAGAATGGCTCTTTCGACATTATCCTGAACATTGTAAGCATTCGTTTTATGTGTCATTGAACGGAAAAGAGACTCTCAGGAGCACGCGTAACCGTCACATCCTTTGGATTTTCCGGCAAAAATGTCCTTCACATAAAAATCATGCCACAGGCTTGTATAGACAACCTATGAAGTCGTGGAGGGTAGCGTTAAGGTTTCCCAAAATAGTGTTCAAAGGACATAACAGATATTGTTGTTTGTTTTTCAGACAACTGTGCTTGACAGGAGATTCTTCATGTCTGCATTATTTAGGTCTTATGTTTTGGGAAACCAGGAACTTTAAACCCTTGATATTCACCATGCTGTGATTCACAGCATACATTCTCTGCAGACCTCCAACACAATAATCCTCGTGTCTCTGCATGCAGTAATATCCTGTGCAATATCATAATATGAGAGAGAGAGAGAGGGAAGTTGCTTAATATTTCATTTTACTGGAATGACATTTTTGTTGGAAGGCAAAGGTTTTTGCCTTTAATATAGAATAGCTTTGCAGCAGCCCAGATTTCACTGTTTCCTTACCAAGTGCCTCAAGGTCAGAGGAAACAAGACCCTTTCTGAGCCATAGAAATGTTCACTCCTTTCACCCTGGGAAAGAGTAGTCTTCAGACTCGTCTTATTTGTGGCGCAATGTGGATTTCAATCATGGAATAATCCATTTTCATTACTTATTAAAATTGATCCATGCAAACAAAAGGTGGTGCGGATATGTCATCCTCTGGGAACAATTGTAGCTCTCAAGCCTCATAAAATCAAAATCTAGGGCTTAAATGTGGAGGTTGATGTGTATTGGATTTTAAAGGATGCAGATGAAAAAGTAATCATTGTTCAGTTGCTTTGATGAATCAAATAATGTGGGAGAACCATTAAATAAATCATCATCCTTCATCCCACTCAAAAAAATATTTTGCTGCTTGTTCAATTTAACTAAAATAAAAACAAACAAATGAATCCAACAAATGAATAGTTCATTCAGTTTACTTAATCCACTTAAGGTCCCAATAGAAACATATTAAGTAAACTTTAAATTTATAATTAGCATAATTAAACCAATATAACTATATTATATTATACTGCATATATATATTTTATTTATTTATTTATTTATTTTTGCTGAAGCCTCAATTCTACATTTGTGTTATTTGGTGTATTCCTCCTATGCTCCTACAGCACCATATATTTTGTTTTGTAAGGGTGAATTTGTTTTGCAGACATATCTTGGTCTGGGTCATGCTCTGGATGTCTTGGAGGTTTGGACTCCAGAAGAATTCATGTTGTGTTTCAGTGTGCTGACTGGCTCCTCCTTTGTGTGACTCCACTGTGAATTATACATGCTGTATGTGTTCTGGATGCAGATAACAAAAAAGGAAGTCACCAAGAGAATGTATACAATAGAAAATGAGGGGAAAGCAGTTTTAAATCTTGGGGCCTCATTAGTGTAACCGAAATAAAAATTGGGTATTTTATAGGAGAAGTGATAAGTGGAAGGATATGGTCTATAACCCTACAGCTGTTATTTGTAAACAGATTTGAGTGTAAATAATGCACAGCCTGGTTAATAAAATATTTCCGAGAGTGAGTTTCTCACTGTAGTCAACCTATGGGAAGAAACAAAAAGTCAGGAAAGGTCATGAGAAGGGCTGAAGGTGAAGAAACAGTTTTTCTCAATAAGTTAAATCATAAACCACAGTTCCTTGTCAGTTTTTTTGTGTCATATTTTTGAGGTTTTCAGAATGTTTTGGATCTGGTCTTGTTATTTTTTTTATCTGTAGCTTTCTAAGAAATAGCTCACCTAAAAATTCTGCTCCAATGATGCTCTCAACCTGATCTTATCATATAAGTGGTGCATACGATTTGTGTGCTGTATTTCAAGTCTTCTGAAGAATGTGATAGATGTGATAGCTTAGTGTGAGGAACAGACCAAACATTTGTCAAATAATAGCAAGAAAACTCATCTTATTATTGAGCTGTCCTCACAGACTGCATGCAATCATATACAGTGCGATTAAACATAATTTGAATGAATTATTCAAAAAGAGTTGATTTAGTTAAATTGATGTTGTTATTCCTTACATTTTTTTAAGTTTATCCCTGTGATGCAAAGCAGAATTTTCAGCATCAATACTCCAGTCTTCAGTGTCACATGATCCTTCAGAAATCATTCTTCTAATATGCTGATTTGCTGCTCAAAAAACATTTCTTTTTATTATCAATGTTGAAAACAGTTGAGCTGTTTAATGTCTGTGGAAAATGTGATTTGATGAATAGAAAGTTTATTTGGTTTGTGACCAAGTAAGGCCCTGTTTACATCTGGTATTGCGTTTTGGTTGATCGGATCACAAGTAGACGAGGGAGACACATTCTCGTTTACACCTGGAGTTTTAATCCGTCTCTTTTGTCCACTTTCAACCACTACTGTCCTGATTTCTTCGAGGGGAGGGTCTATGGGCAGGTAAATGTATGTTTTTTCAGATCTTTCCATATAATTGAAAAATAAGCTAATGCAATTTACATATGAATGCACCAAAGCCGACAGGAAAACACAGAGAGCAGCAGCTTTCATTTCTGCTCCGATAGACGCAAGATCACACCGAACAGAACGCTGTGTGTATGTGTGTGTTAGAAATCAGAAATGGTGAGAGAACATTGTGCTTGGTATGTTTTTCATCTTCAAACCAAACTTGGGTCTTCAGCTGACAAAGTTTAAATCCATCTGGCTATAGCGCTTCCCATCATGTTTACACGTTAGCTCAGTAGGCGGAGAGTAGGCGTCTTTTGCAGCAGTTTGACTTCGAACACGTTCGACCACATGAGCGTCTACACTATGAAAGCAATCCGGTCAAAGCGTTTTCGTCTACCTCTGGAAGTGGTCGAAAGTTGACAAGCTCAAAACGTTTTAGACCTGTACTTAGCGTCATCCACTTGTGATCCGATCGACCAAAACGCATCATAATACCAGGGCCATATTTAGTCTTTATTGTCACTTTTGATCAAATTAATATGCCGCGGTGAAAAAATTGTACTGACCCTGAACTTTTGAAAGGTACTGTATATGTATCAAATTATGAGTTTGTAAAATCATAATAAGATCGAATCAAGAAATCTAATGCTCGACCCTGATGCAAGCTTGAAGTGGGCTGAAAGACAGTACCAATGTCAAGACAAACTCTCAGCGCTCAGGTCTGGGGGGGGGGGGGGGGGGGGGGGGTGCAAGTTAGTTAAGAAGTCGGTAGCTGACAGCACGAGGTGAAGGAAGGTGGTACATGAATGTTAATCAAGCTAATGAAGTTCTGGAGAGAGCGCAGGGTCATGCTGAGAGAGGGGAGAGAGCCAGATATCACATACACACACACCGCAGCTAACAACAGACGGATGTGCCACCATGGGGCCCGCTGGTACACAACAGGAGTAAACAAGTAAACAGCTTACAATAAATGAGTCTCTTTACACATTTCCAAAATGTCTGGGTTAGTCAAGAACAACAGCATTGATGAAAAAAGTGCGTATATTGAAAAAGTAGGCTATTTGTAAATAAACATGCAAGTGTGTGTGTCGCCATGGGACTATAATAGGATGTAGAGTCTGCGATGTGTCCATCAGACGGCAGAAGGACACTTGACTGAAAATGGTCCGGATTTGAGCGGGAAATTGCCAGACACAAATTGCAAACTACATTCTTAACAACCATATCCATCAGGTCATCCATCCTTATAGCCATCTAACCGTTCCTCTGTCCAATCAATCACGAAATCCTTCCATCTTGCTGCGATTTGCTCATTTTCCCTCCCTCTCACACAGTTCATTCATTCGTCCCCTTCTTGACGGTGGCAGCCAGAGGTGTTTACTCTTCCTGTGACTGCCAGGTATAAATATTGATGTGTGGACAGGCCGTATAGATGTCAAAGTCCTTTCAGAGAGAGATAGAGAGAGAGAGAGAGAGAGAGAGAGACATTGTTGTGATCCTTTATGCACTTTAAAGTTCAATAAACGATAAACGATCAACTCTAAGTGTCCGTTCCAGACACTCGCCTGAAGATTTCTCAGACAGAAATCCACTACAATTTAGATTAACACTTTAAACTCTTAGTTTGAACTTCATCATGAAAGTATTAAATAACTTTCATAAAAATGTATAAATACACTACCATTCAAAAGTTTGGGGTCAGTAATATTATTTGTTAAGAAGAAATTAATACTTTTATTCAGCAAGGACGCTTTAATTAGGTCAATAGTTGACAGTAAATGCTTTTACATTATATTTTAAATAAATAATTCTGATTTATTGATTATTTCTTTGAACTTTCTATTAATCAAAGGATCCTAAAACAATTATCACATTTTTCTAAAAAATATTAAGCAGCTCAACTGTTTTCAACAGTGAGAATAATAAGAAATGTTTTTTTGAGCAGCAAATGAGCATATTAGAATGATTTCTGAAGGATGAAGGATCTGAAGGATCACATGAATAAATTACGTTGTAAAATATATTAAAATAGAAAACAGTTATTTTAAATTGTAATAATATTTCACAATATTACTGTTCTTTTCTGTATTTTTAATCAAACATTTTGATTGTAAGTGTATTAACGAACACACAATTTTTGGTCAGGGACTATTAAAAAATAAAGTCTGGCATAGAGACCATAACTTGTATTTAACCTTCAACTTTAAAGGTGATACATTTTTATATGTTATTACTAACTTTTAAATTCATATTCCTGCAGCCAGGCAACAAATACTTCCAAAGCAAGGTGAAATTCTAAAGCTATTTGAAAGAAACACACATACAGTATACACACTTATACGCCCACTGTCTGTCTGGCAAATACATCTCAACTTTTTTCATTCTTATAAACATCTTGATTTGATACCTGATAAGCTGTTTTCTTGCTGCATCTTTGCTTATAGGCCGTTGAAACTGAGCATCCCATATGCCCTCAAGTTGAGTTTATATTTCAAATGAATGTAACTCATCTCTAATGCACCAATTGACTTATTTACTATCATTTATGGCAATAGACTCTTCCTGATTTAGTTGTTGCTGGAATCTAACAAGGTTAGACAGGCATACAAATAAGTTGTGTTAAAATGATGGGAGTTTTTCACAGTGCATTCAGTCTAATGAAGAGAACTAATATCAGGAAACCACTCTTATAGTCAGTCACGACATCTCACACAGTGTGCGAATGAAGATGTTGACAGCTGCGTATTTTACCACCAAATTTAGCCTCATTATTGGTCTCGGTGGTTCGACACATGATACCTCGCTGCCTTCCAAATGTTAAACATGTGGCTAGAAAGTATGTTATGTAATGATACAATATCAGTAATGGTGACATTTTATTGGGTTTTATGTTGTGGACTTTTTAGTTATAGATACTAACTATTCGAGTGTAAACCTTGCTTCTCTGTTTCTGTCAAATCAGTAGGATCTCATCGTGCCGGAGACTGTCGCCGTGTTTATGACATATTGATTTGATTTTGTGGAAAGCTGCACCGCGGTGAACAAAGAGCTCCTGAATTAGATGTGACAGGCACTCATCTTGCTTTTGCTCTTCTCTGCATCTTCAGACGTCTGTTATACAACTTTATATGTATACAACTGCACTCAAGCATTAGTGAACGAGTATCTTAATCCATATCAATAGCATGTGGCATAAAAGAACCCAACAAGAGGGTATGTTATTTCATATGACGGTTATCTCCTGCTAGTGTTGGGAAATGTTACCTTTAAATGTAATGTTATATTATTGCACTTCTCCTGTAAGAGTAACTAATTATGTTACATTTTGTGAAACTTGGCGTGTTTTGCACAGTTGTTATTTTTAACTAAAAAGTAGTTTTCATTAATTGAATTGAGATGCAAGGTGAAATAAGTTAAAAATAATAGATGAAAAACAACTAACTGAACAACCAAATAAGTTGAAGTACTAAAATGAATAAAACAAAATCTGAAATCAAAAGAAAGCTAAATAGAAATATTAAAAACAAATACTTAAAAAAATGACAAAAGCACATAATAAAATTCTAAATATTCATTAATACTATAATAATTGTACTAATAATAAATTATTTTATAATGATATACATACATCAGACTATTTTTACACTGTCAGATTACTATTTTTACAATTTGTTTGCATTAGTCATAGTTTTGTTTAAAAAGATCATTACAATTTTGTATGTGATCATGGACTTTGTAGGCTCTTGTTTTCCTGTTTCCTTTGTTCCCTTCCATGTTCATCGTTATCACCTGTGTCTTGTTTAGTTCCTCATTATCTTGTGTATTCATTGAGATTATTTCTCAAATTAGTGTTTAGTGTTGAGTGGTCTTTGCCATGTGTGTGAATTGATCACGTTTCTCACTACCTGGATTATGTCTTTTTGTTAATAAAGTAGCTGCATATAGATCCTTATTTCCTCTTCCTTGCCAACACTGCCATTACAATTACTTCCAAAAAGTCCTTTTATGGAAGCAAGTTTATATTACAAGGAATGTGTTAGAATGCCCTTCGACAGTTTCTTTTTCAGCTTCTTTTATTAAAATGTAACTTTAGGACTTGGCGGGTCCTAGAACATTCTAGAAGATCAGATGGTGGTGGGACCAATGAGAGTCCCTTGCTCCATGTTCCTGCTCTCTTCCCGGGATTTGAGTTATTCATAAGCTGTGAAGTCATCAGGAGCGAGGCTGTCTGCAGTGCTCCATTACTGCCAGCTCCTACCGGGCAGCAGCGTCGCTCTTCTGCTTCACCTCATGTCGTTTAGGTTGGCCATCTCTGATCTAATAGAACTGAGTGATCTGCCGGTGCAGGCAGGAGGGAGACGCACAGCAAAGACATTAGCTGTTTACAGGGATCGTCTGTTATCTTTCACACAATCCCTCCTGCCTTCTCCTTTCCTCCCTGTCTCACCTCCTCCCACTCAAGTGAGAGATCTTGCAGACCCATAGAGCGTGAGAGAATTGCATGCAGTCGGGTCAACGCACAAGGCTGTGCATCCGTGCGAGCGCATACTATCTTTTCATCTTATCTTTTCATTCTGTGCTGCTTGATATTCATTTTTAGAACTTTACAATAGAACTTTAACATCTCTAAATTGTAGCAAGTTCAGTTATAATTAAGCAGTATTAAGGATTACCACTAAATACATTTGACTGACTCGTTACAAACAGAATAGGTTCATAAAAAGTCGTTTGTTTGCAAATAGGACGTTGTTTTGTGTACGAGTTTATATTTTAGGTCATGTGACTAATTTGTGACCAATTACGTTGCAGTGTAGAGACCTGAAGTGTCATGAACGAAAAGTTTCAGAGGAAGAGTAAATGCCGGTTCTTGCGGAATGCATTTTTGTGTTCACTGCTGTAAAAAAGACATAATTTGGCATATATGGAGTCAAGTTAAATAAGATCAACAGAAATTCTATATAGCCTATCTATTAAATAATGCCATATAAATAAGACTTTGGAACAAAGAACAACAAAAAAACAAAACACATTTGTTAAATACAAATATTAACATAAATAATAAAAAATAATAATAATTCCAATATTTCCATTTTTATGAACCAGCCAGGAAATGGTTTAATTTTCAGAATATTTGAATATAGTGAAACATTATTCAACGTTTTGTAATAGTGTTTTTAATATCATTTGAAATGGTAATGGCTTACTATCACTTACTATTATTTATAACTTTCCCTGACCCACATCATTTTTTTGGAAATATGGGTCATTTAATAATTCATGACTAAATTAAATAATTTACATAGGTTTATACATGGTTGATTCACCATATAAACTTCATATAATATTTTGTTTATCTTGCAGTGTGGAAAATTTACTTTGACAGGCAAAAAATAAAACTGCATAAATAGATAACACGTTTCTCAATTACAGACATGGATGGGCCCTTCCTTTATTAATGGCATAGTTTTGTGACACAAATTAAGCACAATGTCGGTAATGGTATACAGTATGTGTCGATCCTTATCCTGGTATACATTCGCACACAGCATTGCGGCCAGATTAAGTGAAATGCATTATGACACAAGTTGTGCAGGATAAAACAGGCTCACCAGGATTTTGTGAATTTATGAATAAAAGAAAACCATGAATATTTTGCAGATTCTCTTTGAAATTCATACCCTCACTCATCTATGGGAAATTACAACCTATACCGTGTCCTCATGACTTTTAAGCAGTGCAATGAACTCTATTGTTTTCCAGAACTTTGTGAAGCAAAATATGACTCTATGTATTTATTTGTAATCATTCTATACACTAAACAGATTTTATTAACATTTGTTAAGATTGTTATACTTTTGATGAATCAGTCAAAAACTAAAGAGACAGAATATTAAACAAGAAAAATTTAAGTCAGGATTTTATTCATCAGGAACTGATCGATTTTTAATTGTGTTGTAAATAGTCAATAAAGAGACTATTAAGTCAGGATTTTATTCATCAGGAACTGATCGATTTTTAATTGTGTTGTAAATAGTCAATAAAGAGACTATTGTGACTAACGATACAGAAAACTCCCTCGCTGTTCATTCAGGCTGTGGTGAACTCAATAATAGTTCTGAATGATTCATCTTAGTGAGTCTGATTCAAACCACTAACTCATGAGTGAATCTTTTTGACTGACTCATTAGAAAGAACATGTTCATAAAGAGTAATTTGGTAGAAAATTGGACATCGTTGTGTTGTGCAGGAAACACCGGTTATCGACGAGTTTATGGTTTTGGTCATCTGACTAATTTGTGATCAATTTAGTTGCAGTGTAGAGACCTGAAGTGTCATGAACAAAATAAGTTTTTAAACGTTTTTCTATGCACGTGCTAGACGGACATTAGATTACAAGGACAATTATTCTTTGGAATAATGTGCACCATTGAATCGTTCACAGTAAGACGTGCATTAAGAAAGCAAATAGAGTCAGTTTTGATTTAATGTATAAACAGATTACAGTACAGTAAAAGCGTCCCTGCGAAATTGTCTTCTCCTTCTCCTGGCCTGTAAATAACCTGCTGTAGCTTTCAAACCCAAGTCAGGGCACCGCCCGCAATGAATCTATCAACGAAAAGTGTCATGGCTTTGGCATCTAATCGATGCTAGTCTCTGCCCTTCCATAGGTCAATGTCAAAGCATTAAGACATCTCTGCCAGAGCTGCAAAGTCTGATTCAGGATGACTCAAGCCCATACACTTCGCCTGCAAACTTTTCCCATGGTGAATACTAAGGGATATCTTTCGACACACACCTCTGTTCGTACACAATAACCTTTGATGTCAAGATGATGTTTGTCAGGCTGCTGGGAGACCATCTGGAGCTGCTGCAAGCAATAGCACATAAACATTAGCAGTCGGCCACAGGAGTCAACCTCCCTCTGTCCGTCCGCCCTTTCTCTTCACTTCGTCTATGAAAAAACTCAAGCAAGGACACCACTTCACTGAGCCATATGCTCCTTTATTTCAGCACATTCGGGTGGAATAACTGCGGTTTCAGTATAACTTCTCGTTGGTTGCACTTTGAATTTAAGCTGCTCAATGAAAATTCCTGAACCCAAAAGTTCACTTTCATGGTACGTGGATTGTAAAAATGGATAAGCCCGAAATGTCATCCTAACGTTCCCTCTTTTTCTTTTCCCTCAGGTGCAAAGGTCACATTCTCCCAAGTGCAGGCCATAAGGAAGGTAATAATGTCCACAAGTGCCTGCTTCACATCATGCGCTGTACGGCTGCTGGAATTATTGTGCGCTAGCACCACTTGGTGGTTGCCATTGAAAAGACAAGACTTTAAAACCACAACCTTCTCTAGTAAATGCTTATTGAGCCCATGAATTTTAAAATATGACCTGTAGTTTGTCTTTTAGCCATGTGAACTTTTGATACTGTACTTTCTTAAAATACACTTATTCACTCTCACTTCACACTCTCACTACACTTAAAGTTGCTGCCTTAAATTTTTTAAGTACAATCAACTTGGATGTTTAAGTCATTTCAACTTAAGTTAAATTAAACTGACTTTAAAAAATTTGTTAAATCTTTTATAACATAAAAAGTAGAAAATTACTTAACTTATTTAGTTGAGTTAAAGCAATGTAAAAACATATGTTGCCATAACTTGTTGACGATATTACAGTGTAGTTTATTCAATTTAATTTGCTTATTTAATTTGTCTACTAACAATATCCAGCAGAGAATTCAGACTGAAAGCCAATGTCATGAATTTTTTGGAATAAAATGGCAATACTCCTTTTCCTTACTAAGAATAACTTCATAGCTTGTATTTATGTATCCTAAATATAACTCAATTAAATAATATTTTTAAACTTTTGGAAAACAATTGTGTGACAGCTTTATGATGGCTTTTCATAGTTTAAGATTAAAGGTCTGGGTCTGGGACAGGGGCAAAACAAAAATCTTTTTTTGAAATCAGTTTTAATAGGAACATCATATAACAAAAAAAAATAATAAAGGTTTTGATAAAAATCAACCCTGATAAATGCCCTTGTGGAAAACCAAAACAAAACAAAAACAAACAAATAAATAAAAATGAGCATAGCCTACTTTTAAAAAGAGTACTTATCACGTAAGTATTTAATACTTTAAAAGAATATACTTGTGTGAACTTATGTAATTTTTTTGTATGTTAATTGCAATTATATGAAAATGTTTTATAGTTTAAATTGTATGTTTTAAATGCAATTAGCTGACCTTAAGAGTTTATTTTTGAGCCCCTTAAGTAGGACTTAATAAGTATATTAAGTATATACCTCTTAAGTATATCTCTATATGGAATTTCATTGTACTTACAAGCATCAATGGCAAATATATACTATAATGTTATTTCAATTAAAACGTTTGTATCATGTATTTACATATTTGTAATGAGGAAGTTGCAATTTAGTACATTTAAAATATATTAACTTTAATTGTAATATTGAATAACACACTACAGTTAAAATAATTAACAATATAATTAAGTACTTTACATGTGCTTTAGTTTGTTAGTCAACTCATCAAAGTAAGTGTGCTTCTTTGAAACACAACAAACATAATTATTTAAAACGTCTTTTAGAGTAAATCTTTTAATCTGACATTATTGCAAAGTGTCAGTTTAACTTAAGTGTGTTAAGAAACAGTCATGAAATTAAACAGTTTTTAAAGGTGACCTATAATTCAAAATTGAATTTACCTTGGTATAGTCAAATAACAAGAGTTCAGTGCATGGACATAACATAGAGTGAATCTCAAACTGGACTGTTTTCGCGTTCTCATTTAATTCACGTTTATGAAAAACACCCCTGAAAAACGGTCGGTTCTCCACACAATACCGACTGTGACGCAATAGTCGGGATCATTAATATGTATGCCTCCACAAATTTGCATATGCCAGCCCATGTTCAATGACAGGCGAAACTGCGCAGCCGAAGCATAGCAGTTGCTCAGTGTTTGGATGTACACATGAACACAAAAGTATTTTTTAGTTCCTTCATCCGAGCCTCTGAAGAAACAATGGCTTACTTTTATTTTCTCTGGAAATTTCCAAACATTTCACTGACGACTGTTTCCTCAACTTGGGCCAATACAGAGCTGGCCTCGGATCAGCTACCAAGCAACACTTTCTGATGTGTAATTGTTCAAGTTCAGACAGGTAACCTTTCTCTCAAAATCGTTCAATACTGTTTATGCATCAGTAAGTCAAGCCAGTGACTAAAATATCAACTTCACATCGTTTCTTTTAGTAGGATGAAAAAAAAACGTATTTAAATTGTGAATAAATTATATACAGAAAGCGATCAAAGAACAATCTTTCCACAGCGCGAGTTTATCTGGACACTTGCCAAACTCGTTATGAATTCAATGACCCACGTTACACTGCACAGCGAAGCTCTTACTGTATTTACATGATCGTGTTTGCATTGGGGAAAGCATTAGGGAACAGAAACTGCATTGCAATGATAAGATCTTCAATCTCGCGACCAACAGACTGTCCTCTGCTTGCTCAATGCTCAGTCATCACAGCAGCATTGTATGTGATGGGAATAGATCTAAATACTTTAAAAACATCTCACGATTCGTTCATTTCGATAGCTGTAATAGTAAAAACGTATAATAGCTGTAGTAAAAGTATTCGAGAGAGTTTCACATGTAATACATAGCTATTTCATATGCAAGCATGTCAGCCAATCACAGCAGAGGCCGGTTCCACACAGCAGACACGCCCCTTCAAACAGAGCGTTCAAATCAGAGGCTAAAATCCGGGTGGGAAAAATGCCTTTTATTTCTAAATTATGACTATTTTTGATCTAAAAAACATACTAACATTATAAGGGCAACCCAGGAAACATTATAAAATAATATAAAAAAACACTCTAGGGCACCTTTAAGTGCATTTAAGTGGCCTTTTATTTCATTAATATTATATTATCTCCAAATACAGACTTAAAAAAAAAATATATATATATATATATATATATATATATTTATTTATTTATTTATTTATTTATTTATATAATTTGAAGAAACACAACTATTGTTACTGACAGTACTCTTATTCTCTAACTTTCAGGAACAGTGTCATTATTGTCTTGACAATGACAGACAGTCTGATCCAACAGAAGACAACTTTCCTAGACCTGTGCAACCAGTCCAACTTCCAGTCTTCCCAGGGGTCCAGCGTTCTTCTGTAATCAATCCCAGAGACATCACTGCTTCCCATGTCACAAAGAGCCACCGTAAACTCCTCCTTAAGAGCAGCCCACTTGTCCAGCAGGTCAATGCTGACCCTCCTGGCCAGATCAGGGACAGTCCCGAGCGAATGACTCGGGTGCAGAGCTCCCGTCTGAGGCTTATGAGGGAGGTCTGTGCCAAATACACAAGCGGAACCGCTAAACAGACTATAACCCGCATGCACGTGTCCCGTATCTATGTGGAAGACAAGCACAAACTCCTCTACTGTGAGGTGCCAAAGGTGGGCTGCTCCAACTCGAAGAGGGTGCTCATGGTGCTTCAAGGACTCGCTTCATCCACTGGAGAGATCAAACATGACGAGGTGCATTATGGGAATCACCTTAAACGTTTAGACTCATTCAATCAAAAGGGCATCATCCGGCGTCTGAAGACCTACACCAAAGTCCTGTTCCTGAGGGAACCTTTCGAAAGGCTAGTGTCTGCTTTTCGGGACAAGTTCGAGAGTCCAAACTCGTACTACCATCCAGTGTTTGGGAAGCCCATCATCTCAAGATACCGCAGCAATGCGACGCAGTATGCCTTACGCACAGGGGCGGGTGTGACCTTCAAGGAGTTCATCCAGTATTTGTTAGATGTGCATCGGCCGGTTGGCATGGACATCCACTGGGAGCCCGTTGGACATCTCTGCAGCCCCTGCCTGCTGGACTATGACTTCATTGGGAAATTTGAGACTCTGGAGGAAGAAGCCAATTTCCTTTTGAGAAGTATTGGTGCACCTAGCAATTTAACATTTCCTAGTTTTAAAGACAGGAACCCTAATGCAGAAAGGACATCTTCGGAAATCACAAGGAGATATTTTGCACAGCTAAATGTGACAGAGAGACAAAGGACATATGACTTTTACTACATGGATTATCTGATGTTCAACTACTCCAAACCTTTTGAAGATTTATACTGAGGCCTTTTACAGTTACCTGATGAAATTTATGTTGGCCTGATGTTCATATTTTGTCTTAGTGAGGGTATTTTATTACTTTAAAATGTTGTTTATTTGTTAACAAATTTTAATGTAAAATATTAATCACACTCTATATTTATAACTGCAGGCTGGTCCTTGCGTTTATCTTGTTATTTACCAAACCTATTTAATTCTATTCAGTAAGAAACACTTTAAAGGGATAGTTCAGCCTTATGACATTCCAAACCTGTGTGAACAAAAAAGTATTAAAAATATTTTAAAGAATATTTCAGCTGTTTTTGTAAATGGGGTCAAAAACAACACTGGACAATACAGATTGTTTCAAAGCAGGTGATAACAGGAAAATAATCCATTCCGGCAGTTGTTCAGCTGAAGTCCGGATATGGTCCAGATCCGGCTGACTACGGTATCCTCGGGATAGACCAAGTGCTGAAAACAAGTGAAGCCAAATCGTCTCGATCGCCCCCAGGTGGTTGGTCCCAGTATAGGTCATAAACCCCACCCTCCCCATGAAGTCTAATGGGGCATGATGGAAACTAAACAATCAAATTACACTGCAAATAATTTCTTTCCATGTTTTCTGTCATTTTAGGTCGTTTTTTTCACGCTAATTTAAGTTTAAGTGTTCGTTTTTTTAAATAAGTTTGGTCTTAGTTCGTTATTTGATGCTATAAAAACGGGAGTGTGACGTCATGATTGACAGCTTCTCTAAACGAAGTAGTCACCGAGGCACCAACAAACTTATTGGGGGATTGTCCGGAGGAGATTGGAGCTTCAACTTTAATTTCTGTATGTCCATAACTGTTTATTTCACACAGTAAACTTTGTACTAACCGTTTCTGCATCGGTCCCGCGTTCACTACTGCGCAGACTCGGGTCCCGCGATCACTACTGCGCAGAATCCGGTCCCAAATCTGCGCAAAATGTCAGCGCCATATTAGGACTTTGGCGGCTTCACTTTTCACCAATAGAAAAGGGGCGACGTCCATCTTTTTTTACAGTCTATGGGATAGACCGAGAGGCTAATATTAGCGTAGATGCCATTTTTCTTCTTCAACGATTTAACAAGTACATTGCGTGTTATAGGAAGCGTTCCCGGTTGCGGACCGGTTGACCTAATTTATGCAGCTTAACATTCCTTTAACGGATGTGAATTATAGAAATGTGATAGTGTTATTAGGGTTGCCAACCGTTCCGTATAATACGGAATCGTTCCGTATTTGACACATAAAAGGCTTGTTCCGTATTGAACTGATACGGAACGCACTTTGTTCCGTATTTTTGAGAATCAATTCAGTGCAAATCCATGACAGACGCATAGCTTCTAATATATATGCCAGACAGACTATGATGAATGAACGAAGACCCGCTGCTATAATGGCAAATTCGGGGACTTGGCGCCCCCTTGACGGGCTGACGTGTAATGACGTAGAGTTGGCTCATTGGTCGCACGTCAGAGGCGCCCGCGCCATTGGATGTGCAGTTGCCGCAGCGCAGCCTGAGCGAGCCAGACGCTCAATGTGCAAGCTGTGCAGCTGCAAATGCGTTTTACAGGTTTCAGTAAATCGAGTAAAATGTGTTTCCGAAGACATTTGTAGGCTATGATAAGAAAAACTCCTAAAAAATTTTTTTTTAAATTTTTTGCACCGGAAAGAACATTCTAGAAGTCTAATTCTATTGAATAAGTTCGCACAAGGCTACAGAAAACTGTTGTGTTTATTTTTCTTCAAATGCAGTCTAAGCCGATGAGTTTCGAATGTTATATGTTGTATTTGTTTAAGTTAAAAAATAAAACGTATTATAATCTAAACAAATACATGGTTCATTTTTGGCAAAATGATCATGATAGCCTTTATATATCTGTGTGGTTAAGTCTTGTATATTGATTAAGCCTATACTTTGCTATTCTATAAATATATAGGCCTAATAAGTTGCATTATAATATGATATAAAATGTATGAATTTCAGGGAATTCCCCCCCCCCCCCCGTGAAGGACTATAGTGCTCAAGTACTGGGGAGCTAAACCATTTACCATTTACCATTACCAAACCATTTAGTGCTTTGTTAGTAATTAGCAAGATTTTAAAATGTATGCTATGTTTAATAGGGAGCAAATGCAGTGTTGACAGAACCGGGCTAATACGGTCATACTTTCTGCTTCTAGTAAGAACTCTAACTGTATCTGCTGCATTTTGGACCAGTTTATTTTCCACAGAAGAAGGTAAGCCATACAGGTTTGGAATGACATGAAGTACAAAATGAGTAAAATTTTCATTTTTGGGTAAACTATCCCTTTAACACAATGTTGTGTGTGATTTGGCTCAGTGTGTCATGTTTTCTCAGACTGCATAGAATAGAATATACTGTACGAAGAGTGTCTAAAGTTTATCATGATGTTATTAATTAAAGTGTTGCAGGCAAGTGGTTTTAGCACTAGTCCAGATTTAAGTATCACTTTACTCAATACAACGCGCCGAAACATTTTCAACATTACATTTGCAAATTGTTGCTGGACTTGGTCTGGTACATCTGATATGATAAGATACATTTTTTTGTGAATGTATAAGAACAATTTGTCTACACTACAGTATGTCATGTATTTGACCTGCTACACCTTTGCCTTACTTTCACATTTATCATATAATGACGTTTTCTTTATATCAATAAATGTTAGCACCATCTTTTAATGTAAGTTAGATGACTCTCTGCATTATTGCCTTTTTTATTGTTGTAACGACGTCATATAAAATAGTGATTTATTGGCTCCCAGTGTAAAGGATGGACTGGAACCTCTGCAGAATCTGAACACCCATTATTCAAGTTCCTCTATTACTATTGCAGCTTCACTTTCATGCCGACTTTAAAAGTAAGGTGGGTATGGAAGTAAGGTAGCCCATTACTACGGGGCATTGGTCGATAGCTCCATCTGGTGGTTTAATGTTCCTTAATATTTGGGGCCCTATCATACCCAAGTGTTTTTTGCTAGTTTCAGCCCGACGCAGTTATCATTTTCACGTCCTGCGCCTTGTTGTTTAAATAGCAAATGCATTTGCACCCATCTGTGCGCCCATGGGCGTGCTGGTCTGAAATTGAGGTGTGCTCTGGCGCATTGTTGGGGTGATGCTATTTTGAGGCAACTGAAATAAACTGCGCCATTGATCAACCGAAACCTGTTCTAAAGTCAATGACTCAGTATTTTTTTGTTTTGTTATTTTAAGGGCGCATTCGTAATATTGCTCTTATAGGCGGGTGCACAACGCGCGTACACTCTGGTATTACACACACAGGGATGCCCAGCAGCACACAAACATACCAAATATTAGAAACAAAAATAAAAGGATTACAAAGTAAAAGATTATTATTGTGTACATAAAGATATGGTGGAATCGGCCTTGTCCCGTAAAAGGTCCGCTCGCGAACAGATCAGTTTCCTTTCTGGAGAAGCGTTCAGTCTTCCTACAATCAAATTCCGCCAAGTAAATAGCGAATCCGCCATGGCACGAGCGCAACTGGCTTTTAAAGGGAATGGGAGATGAGACTCTGATTGGCACGTTACGCCCAAAACACACGCCCTAAGTGCACTTGCGCCATGCGCTTTAGACCATGCGCTTAAATCGTTAAAATAGGGCCCTTGCTGTTATCCATGGCAATGCTGTATGTGAGAGCGCTCATCCATTTAACGTCTCTCTATCACTCGCGTCCTGATGAAGCTGAAAAAAAAGAAAAATGTATATAACTTACTTATGTTTTATCCTTTACTTATGTTTTATCATTTAGATCTTAAAATCGTTTAATCAAATGTAATCATCACATTTTAGGAAATCATTATTATCATGTTGATGTGTTTTTCATTAGTATCATTTTTATGTGTTTACCATTATTATAATTTGAAATGTATGTTTAATGCTTTTCTTTTATTAATCTTTATGCCTCAAATGTAGCTGATTGACTTAGGTTGAACTTTTGTACTTGGTGTTTAGATGAGGTCAAGAGTCTATAAGATTCCAATAGACAAACCACATGAATGTCTGAATGTCTCAGAATAAAGTGATAAACGAATGTTATCTTAGCTGAGCATCTTGCAGAAGGGACATGTTGTGCCATTGTTCTGTATTGTATTGTATGAAGATTAACAACTTTCTGACACCTTTGGGGTACCAGACAATGTGTGTACGGTCCCCCTCCACGATGTGAATCCACAAAAGAACGATATGTATTTGTTGTCAGTGTCTGCTCAATGTGATAGTAAATAGGACCTTAGCCCTGTTTTGATAAGCATAAGAGGTAGGGAGAATATTTTCTGTAGGCTAATGGTCAGTCTCAACTTGGACGAGACCCTGCTCCTTTGACAACCTTTTCACTCTCAAACAACTTACCTTTAGGCAAGAATATACTCAAGAGTGTTTGAATTATATTTTACTTTGAAATATTAGAAGTGGTTTTAATTGTTCATTCATGTTTTTTATTAAACTTTTAATCTTGATAATGGATTAATTAATTTTACTCTTCATTTATTGATTTGATTGTCTGCTGTTAAGAAATAAAATTTGACTCAATCATCAATGAGTTTACATTATTAATAAAAGAGTAGGTTGATAAGTTGACCCGGGTGACCTACTTCTTCCAGCGAGATTTTGAAGTGTGCATGCGATGGACACTGTACTATCCCATGAGGCTACGGGAGAGGATTTGCGAATGGCAGTGAAGCGTAACTGACGCTCGTAGGTCACATGCTAATGATAACATGGCGAGTGTAGTAGTAATACTACACACACTCATACTTATCGAAATAAGTAGCCTACTCAAGAGAGTAGCCTATGCCAGAGCCATCTCTATGGCCTATGCTATTTCGGACGCAGCCATACAAACGCAACTGCCGCCATCTTGCGTCTCAGTTATCAACTGTAGTGACAATGACCTCAAAAGATTCACTGTTAATAATAATGTTATCTATTGGTGCATTGTTCATCTAGTTGCTAGGCTGATTGTTTTGTACATATTTTTTTATTTATTATTTTTTCTTAGCAGAAGCGGAAAATAATATACAGGTAGGTTATGAAATAATTTGAAATCAAATGAATAGGTCATTATTTATTAAGTCATTGATGAACACTTTACCCTGCATCCAGAGCTTCAGTTTAGCAATTGCTAGATAGATCAGACATTAATATTTTTATAAGAAGCCTTATATATTTTCTGCTACTTTACCCCAGCACTGGAAACAAAAGCAGCTAGCAGTCAAAACTGGTGTTGATCTTTACATCTTGTCCTCCCACTCCAATAAGTCCTCTGCCGCCTGGAGCAACTGCGGCTTTTTTAGCTCCACCCCCTCGTTACCCCCTCCTTATCTCCCAGGGCCTGGGGCTTTGACATCCTGTTCTCTCACAATCTACAGACTCAAAGGGCACATCAAATCAGCTACCATTTGTCACGTGGAAGACAGAACAAAGAAAAGCTTCATTTTTCTTTCTTCAGCACCAAAATCATATTTAAAAAGGAGGGTGTCGGGGGGGTTGAAAAGAGAAAAATTAGTCTCTCTGTATGATTGGGTTTTGGAATGGAAGGACCTGGAGGCAACCGAATAAGCTCTGAACTAACTTTTAGAAATTAAGTTATTACAAAAAGACTATGGAAAATCTAATTACCAAAAGAAGTAGACAAAATGCAACAGCATCAAAAAATGTTGAAAGTTGTTTTAAGGTGAGAAGGTGAGATGTTGAAATGATGTTATTCCGTCATGTCCCGCAGATGGCGCTGTGGTTCAACGAGGGACACAGTCAGACATCATCTGAAAACGACTTGCAAGAGAAAATATGCATTTATGGATGTTGCACAGGTATTACAATTGTCTCGCTTGGCAAAATGTTGTCTCCAAATAATTTATTATATTAGAAATACATATACATAAAAAATAAGCGGATACATAATTTAAATAATATCATTTAAATGTAACTCTATAATTTAAATACTATTAGTGGTTATAAATTAACAACGTTAATATTAATGTACGGATCATTGAGACTAAATTAGTTCATGGGAACTGAGAAAGTTTTAGATTTAGCTTTAGATGCTATATTGATACAGGGCGCTTTGGTTTTTCTTTCTTCAGGCTGTTTTTTTTTTTTTTTTTTTTTGTCTCAAGCTCAACTGTAAGACCAGGGATAGTAACTCAGATATATAGTTTGTTGGCGTGATGCACATGATTAGGATAACCATTACTCCCCTCATCTCTCTGTAAATTAAGGAAATGAAGTGCAGGCGCTCGAGGCAACATTCTAAGCTATTTAAATCTTTAAATTTACATCTTCCTCCAGCGTCAAGTAATTGAACTAACTCCGGGCTTGTTCCTTTAATTGAACAAAAATATCTTGTCTTCCTGCTGCTCGTCTGATGTGGGAAACTAATTTCAGCCAAAGGCGAGAAAAAATTCGGCTGTTAAGTCCAAATAGTTTGCAACATATTCCTGTATACAAACAGATTTGCTTTGCTGTGTTTTCACTCGAGAATGTGGGCTATTATGTCGAAGGTGATAACATTAGCTCTGTGCCAAAAGATTATTGAAGGTAATTGGAAAAGATTTTTTTAAATTCAAATTTGTGACAAGTAGCTTCTATTACGTTTCCCTTTTGCTAAACTAAAAACTGAACTGAAATAAATTATAGGCCTATTTTATTTAATTAGGCTATTTATTTATGGAAATCTTAATTCATAATTTGTTCTCGTTTGCCTCCGTTAGTAGCCTACTGTAAATTATTTTAATTCCCAGCACGTTTTAAAAGCGTTTTTAGGTCATGCTACTCCTTACGCAAATTAACCATGGTTTTATTATAGTAAAACTGTAACCATGTTTCTTTCTTTTTTTTGGCGTTTTGGCGAATTGATACTATTTGTATAACCACAGCTTTGCTACAAATACCATGGTTCTGTTAGTGTAGCAAAACCATGGTTCATTTGTGGTTATCATGGTTTAAAAAATGGTAGAGGCCTACAATACTAGTAGTAAACCCATGGTTAAATTCCGTATGAGTTTTCAACAGTTTATTTTTCACTTTCTTTGCTCCCAAAAATAATTTTAAGACAAAGCTTCCTTAAACTTTGGCATGTTTTGTTTTCGTCGTAAACATATATTGACGTCTTTACGTGACATCTTAACCGTTAAATATTTTTCAGACAATTTCTAAAACGTTTTGTTTTAGTTTATTAATTAAGTATTGATTTAGTTGCCGTTTTCTTGAACGTTGTGGATTTTTTTTTAACGTTTTTAATTGGCGTTCAGTTTGGTCACTGGTTGGCGCCAGATGTCAAGGTACGCCACATTTTCGAGAGAAGTAGAACACTGTTACAAAAGGGCTAAAACTGTCAAATATCATTTTTGTAAAATCTTTTTCTTTCCAGCACAATGAGCCTGTCTTCCACCTGAAAGCTGTATGCCATCGAGGCAGAGACATCTCTATCTAGCCGCGCGCAAAAATTGAAATGGCGCGTTTGGCTCGAGGCGGTTTTGTGTGGGCGCCTTTTGCAGAGGCACAATGCATATCGATATACGTCATTTAGTTTTCATGGCCAGCAGAATATTATTAGGACGCTGAGAGAAACATTTTAAAACCAAATTAAGACATTCTTCTAAGCCCGCAAGAATAGCTGGAATAGAAACAAAAAAGATGACAGTAGAAAAAAAAGATTATTCATAAAATTGTAATACTGTATATATTTAAATAGGATCAAACAAAAGATTGTTTCTCTTTTGCTAGATGAAACCAAAGACATGCACACAGGTAACCTAGTAAACCGTTATCCTCGCGCATGCACATATCTTTGTTCAAGCAGACGAATAAATGACGATAAATGCGATTAAAACACATATATACGCAGTCTTCCAAATGTGAATAGCAAGATCAAATGTTGTTCTTGTAACTCGCCCCAGCTCAGGCAGGGTTGAGCTAATTGTAGCCTAATCCTGCCCCGGGGCGTTTGGAGAGCCTTGAGCAAGAATTCTTGTTCAGCTGTCCTCTGTTATTCGGGCTGGAACGCTGTGCCTTCAACGCTCTCTCACGCTTCAACAAAAAAGGAGCAAGAAAAAAAAAGCGAGGCTAAGACACGCCACGATCGATCTCATGTTTTAAAGAGGGCTGAAGATACATTTACAGCTATGTCTTCCAAGGTAAGGATGCAGCCTTGACTGACTCCCCTGTGTAGCTTTTGTGGAAAGTGTCATTTAGCAGAGACTGTGGTCTGTGTTTTAAACGAGTTTTTAAAGCCACAGCGGACTATTTAGCGCCGCGTTAGATTTCGCTGGATTCAGAACGGAATTGTCACCGAAGAGCTCTTGGAGTGCCGAAAAAAATATTACGAAAAGTTCTTTCTAAAGGACAAGCAACCTTCATCAGAGACCGTCTGCTAGAATCCTTCCTCAGATTGCGTCGGACATCCTAAAATGTTTGAAACGGTACGGTGGATTCTGTCAAATTCTCGATTTTTTTTCTCCAGTGCTTCTTTTGCATTCGTTTTCGGTGTGTCGTGCTTTTGCGGTTTTAGATCAGGGAGGGCTGATTTGAGTGTACAATGAGAGGTCAGAGCACTGTATGCCCACTGCGTACAGGAAGTGCGGTACAGAGAGTTGTAGGGCTATTTTACGCACTCCAGGGACCTGGCGCAGTTTTAACATCACAAACTATTATTTCTGACTTTGAGGATATCTCTTATCATCGTTAGCTATACACACACACACACACACACATACTGAGTAGCCCACACAATTTAATAATAATTTGTAGTTCAGTATAACTGAGTGAGATGTTGATTCAAACCGCTCTGACGGATTCACTGTTCATTCAGTAGCTATATAATTTGTCAGACTGATTCTAAGTTATGAGTCTTATTGAGTGATTCATTAAAAGAACCGACTCATAAGAGTCATTTGTTTGTTATGGGACAATGGCCCCGTTTGTTTTTCGGATATGTTTTTTTTTTTTTATTAAAAATATGGTTTCTTGTTATTATGTCACGGTACTCTGTATTTTAATCTTAAATTCTTTTCAGAAGAATGTAATATAGCCCTATAATGTCTTTAGCCATGGCTCTGTATATTCACTCGATTCAATGGCTCATTTTTTAATATCAAAAAGTGGGCCAGTTCTACTGACAGTGCTTCCCAGGCCATAAATCCATATAAATTTGAATACTCCTCATATTAAGTAGTTTGTCTTTTAAAAATATTATAAACTATTTGAAAGTTAACCAAAGCTAAAACATGGACCCAGTTCATTTTTGACATTTCATATTTTAATGTCTGATGGCTACATAGGATACATCGTCCTATATAGAAGTATATAAGACCCTGACGTTAAACCATGTGCACACATTGCTCCAGGCATAATGCCTCTGGAAATGGGACTTTAACCATCTGTTTCGGCAGAATTGTTTGTTACACCAAACATAGGTGGATTCATGCCACAATAGCAGTCATGCATCATGGTCCCTATGGTTTTAATGTAAAGAGCTGTAAGAGGAGATGACAATGAGACCTTTAGCACCAACTGAATCTTTATTATGATGCAGCATCATTTCGATTTTTATGTTTGACCTTGCGGAAATTTGAGTCTTATTTAGCCTCATTTTTGGTTTCAAATCAAAATGTTGATTTTTTTTGCTCTGAGAAACTTTTAAAGAACTGGAAAGCTGTTGGTGATGAGGTGTTTTGAGTCTCACACATTTGCCCAATATCTTTAATTAGGAGTTTACACTTTTTCCCTCTCTTTCCCCGGAGGTAGACACCTACAGTACTAGGATCCATCCCTCTCTCTCTCTCTCCTTCTCTCCCTCTCTCCCTTTCGTGCTCGCTAATAAGCATCACTCCATTTCTCCCCTCCGGTTCTATGAAAAAGGAGGCGGAAAAAACGCCAGGCAAATTTTCTTAATTAGACTTGTGGTGCTAATTCTTAAGGTAAAAAACGCAATTTAAGGGAAGCTGTAAAAGTGATCTCCTGCGTACTTGCAGGCCAGAATCGCACCTTAGATCTCGGAGATTGAAGGGGAGAGGGGAACCAGGAGCTGTTGGTTTGATACTGTGCTGTTTGTACAGGAGGGAAGGAGCATGTCTCGGCTGTCTTTGACCCGGTCCCCAGTGTCTCCTCTGGCTTCTCAGGGAATCCCACTGCCGGCTCAGCTGACTAAAGCAAACGCTCCAGTCCACATTGACGTAGGCGGGCACATGTACACCAGCAGTCTGGCCACCCTCACCAAATACCCAGACTCCAGGTAAGACAACCTGTCGTGATTTGACCCTGACTTTATTGGAACGGATGAGACTGATGTTGACGTAAAACTATGTCATGTTTACAGAGCTCTTATGAGCATTTATGTTGTTATTCTCTGGTCCATCTTCCTTTTTGCCTCCATATAAGTGCAAAATTACGTTACATGTAATTTAGCAATGTATATAGAGCGATAAATCAAAGATGTATTTAGTTGCTGTACTTTTAAATGACTTTAAGCTAATTTGTGTGTCAAAATTAGCTTAAAAGATATGATTTTACTACTGCCACTTGTAGAGTCATGCAATTCCTACATGCCATCCCAACTGTAATCTACGGAGGTTTGCGGATAAAGGGAGGTAAAGGGACGCCACCTGTTAGAGATGTGTGTGTGCAAGATGGGAAGAGAGTGTGAGAGCTTTGCCACATCTGTTCAGGTTAACAGAGAGCGTGGCTCGCTCTGATTTATTAATGGATATGGAGCGAGAGAGCAACGAGAAGGAGGGAGGAGAGGAAAATGGGGGGGGGGGGGAGGGTGAAAAGCAGGCAGCATTTTAATTGCTTTTTGGAGAAAAAAAAAGAAAGAGTCAGAGATGAAAAACTAAGATTGCCTAAAGCTATATGGTGAAATTCTAACTGGGGGAACGGCAAGACCATATGAGAAAAGGACCACCCGAGGCACAAAAGGGGGAATTGGTTTTCTTATTAAGTGTTTTGCATCGGTTTCCAGAATGAGAGAGAGAGAGAGAGAAAGAAAGAAAGAAAGAACGGAAGAATAAAATGGGATGAGAGAATGAAATAATAACATTTTGCAAAGATAAAGTCAATTTATCCAAAGAACAGAAATATCGTGCAGCGTAATTCCCAATGCTTGACCCCATTCCGGCAATTAAATCAGGTTAAAATAATCAACTTATATGTTCACCTTTAAACTTATTTCAAATGTAAATGTGAAGAAAAAAGAGCGTTTTTGTTTGAGAATGTCTTTTCTTTCATCATCATTCTTTATGTCGTATAGTATAAAACTTTTTGAAGTTAAAGTATCATTGAGTTTCATTTTCTCCCCCCAGAATCAGCCGCCTGTTCAACGGCACAGAACCGATTGTTTTGGACAGTCTGAAGCAGCATTATTTTATCGACAGAGACGGAGAGATATTCCGCTTCATCCTGAGCTACCTGAGAACTGGCAAACTGCTTCTTCCTGATGACTTCAGGGTAAGGAACAAACACAGAATGTCTCTCCAGCAGGTCAAAACTTTCATTTGACTACTTTATTTTAAGGTGACGTAGTTATATTGTACTTACTCAAATAAGTACTGAGTAATATTAATTAACTACATGTACTGACTATAGAGTTACGGTAAGGCTTAGGTTTAGTTACTTGTAATTATGCATAATTTACTGTCATTACTATAGTAAGTACATGTAGTAATGTGTAACCATGGCACCTTAAAATAAAGTGTCACCTTTCATTTAGTTCCTCTCTTAGCATCACGCGAATAGCCTTGAGGTGAAAAGCAAAGGCCACACAGAACCACAGAGAAATTGGTTTCAATACACCGTGGGTTTGGAATAATTCAACCTTATCTCTTCATATCTCTAAAATTCCTGAATACTATAATCAACATTTTACAAAATTCATCATGCATTTCCTTTTTTTGGGGGGGCACACTCTTCAAAATAAAGGTTGTTTACTGGCATCGATGGTTCCATGAGGAACCTTTAACATCCGTGAAACCTTTCCATTGCACATAAGGTTCTTTATAGTGGAAAAAGGCTCTTTACACAAGAAAAAATGGTTCTTTTTTCCATTGTTCACTGAAGGGTTCTGCTTTTGTAACGTTTATTTTTCATCCTACAAAGTTCCTCCAGTCTTCACTAAAATTGCCTCAGATCATCTTGAGATAAGGCATCACAAATTTGAGCAATTGTATGACATTGTTCCTCAGAAACACCTTGGCTGCGTCCGAAATTACATACTCTCTTGAGTTGGTACTTAGTATATAGTATATAGTATGAATGTGTGTAGTATGAATATAATCCGGACGCACTACATTCGCCATGTTGTCGTTATCATGTGACCTACCAGCATCAGTTACGTCGCTTCACTGTCATTCATAAATCCTCTCCCGTGGCCTCATGGGATAGTAAAGTGTCCATCGAATGCAGACTTGAGAACCTCGCTGGAAGTAGTTGGTCATCTGGGTACTTTTTGCCTACTCTTTAATGAGTACTGTGAATTCGGACACTTCTTTTGTCACATACTGTTTTGTGGAAAGTGAAGTAGGGAAGTATGCGATTTCGGCTGCAGCCCTTAACATTTTTGTTGGCAATTCCTTTGCAATATGTCCATATACTGTCAGTACTGATTTGAAAATACCAAGTAGGCTACATTTATAGCAAAATAAAATTAAATACTGAGTACATTTATAGCAACAACAAAAAAAGAATGAATAATATGAAAACTCAAAATAGTGTGAAATACAATTTCTGACTTCAAACACACATAGCTGTAAGTCTTTTCTTCAATGACGGCAGATAAGTCGGTGAAGTATTATTCCTGCCTCAGTCAAAAATCAGATGGGTAAAGGTATTTGTGTCAATGGGATTAATTAGGGTGAGACTAGTCATTCCCGCCTCAGGCTCCGTGGCTAGCTTTCCTCCACTGCGTTAGACCGTTTGATAACAACACATAAAATATGTAACTGCTCTGAGAGGCACATCATTACATCCCATTATCCTTAACTTTTCACACTTCTCCCATCAAAACTCACCATGCCCTGACCCGTGAGAGCGGGAAAACTCAATGACTACATGACCTAGTCGCTGTTCAGCCATTGTTGGGTCCGTCTGTCTACAAACCTATTAAACAGTCTTCTTCATCCAAAAACCTACGAGAACCTTCCATAGCAGCACCTCCCGTGAGAGGTGATGGGATACGTTTGGTTTCCTCCCAGATGTCTGTTACATTTGCGTATTCATAAGACTCGACTTTTTGACTTAATTGCCACCATTTTTGTTCTTCTAGAAGAGTTTGCTCTTGAAAACCGTGTAGCGCATCCAGCTTCATTTGTCTATATGGAGATGGCCTAAAGACTAAATTCACTCTACTGTGGGCCGTTGCTTTTACATTCTCTTTCCCAAAAGTGAGTCACAGAGCCCTGTTAAAACATACCCAGCCTTCACTGCAGACCTGGGAAAGAAGCGGAGCTTGTTTTTCTTTGAATTAGCAAGAGCCCGAAGGCCTAAAGTCTCTGTATCCATGTTGTCAGCACCAGTATGGGCTAAAGAAAGGAACATAGGGAATAAAGAGGGAGAGAAAGAAGAGAGGGTGAGGGAGGGGTGTGGGTAAGAAAACAACTCCTTTTCTTGTGGTAATTGTAAAAGAGCGTTGTGTCTGAGATGGTGTGTGCTATTGTTGTGCGTGGTGTAGCCTGCAGTGGAATGAGTAGTCTTACAGGGTGGGGATGAAGAGCCAGCAGGGTCGAGATCACAGCTATCTCTCACGGCCACTGTGGAAATAGGCCACCAGGCACACAACCAAAGAATGCTGTCAGCGTTTCAAGCAACTGCCTTTTAGCCCTCGTGTTTGGGGTCTGAGAGACCCCAAGGCCCTTTTAATATCTCCAAAAACATTAACATTGACTATCAGGTTAATGCGTCATGACTTTTCTTAATCTAATGAGAACTGGCAAAATTGTAACTCGATAACATCCATCAAACATGCTGCTTGATACATTTTACCTCACTTTTTGGGGTCTACAGGTATATTTCACATAATTTGAACATTTTTGAGAAAATCTCAAAATGTTTCAAATTATGTGAACCCAAAGTCTATAGGTATTTTCTTTTCTGAAAAGTGTATGCGTTAATAAACCCATATAATATACTATTATTAAACATTGGGCTTTAAACAATATATATATATATATATATATATATATATATATATATATAAAAATTGTCTTAAATAATATCATTATAATATATAATGTAATATGTTATTATATTATTATTATGATATAATATATATAATTTTTCACCTTTAGAAACGTGGTCTACATCAACAGAACATGAGGGTTAATATTTAGATGCTTATATTTAGAAGTTTTAGAAGTTTTTCTCCAAATTACACCCGTAGTATTGGTAAATCTATAAAAATAGAGATAAGACAGACTTGAATTGCTGCATAAAATCAGTGTTTGTTACACAAGCGGTAACACCACTAACCTTGGTTTATTATTCATTTTCCTGCCATGCATACCACCATGTTTATATTGGAAATACTTTCATTTCTGTAGTGTTTGTAATGGCTGGACTGAGGCGCGTTGCCATCTGGTTTAGTGGTGAATGAAAGGCGAGTGTAAGTGGGGTAAATGTGCTCGAGGGTGAAGGAGCCCTCAGGCAGAGGCAGCAATCTGTGCTATCCGACCGGAGAATCTGTGTGCGAGGGGAGAGCCGGAGGGGCTTGTCCCCCACCCCCCTCGCCCTGGTCCCGGATAGAGACGGGTCAGATGGGCAAAACACTCCATGTGTTGGTCTGGGTTCATGCTAAATGCTAAACGACATGTGCTTTGAAACACACAGTACTCAATCATTATATGGGTTTGAATTTCTTCTTTTGTTTTTCCTTTTATGTATGTAAGAGTTTGCATTGTAAAAAAAAAAAAAAAAGTATATTATTTCTTTTAGTCCATCATGTCTTACCGAGTGGATTCACAACATCATACCAATTACTTATGTAAAATTTACATCTGAAATGATATTTGATCGTGACAGAGTAGGACTAGAAAATAATTTCATTTTTTGTTTGTTATTTTTTCACATTGATTTGTTTGTTTGCTTATTCATTAATGTGTTTGTCGGTGCATTTTTTGTCTGCTTAGTCATTCATTCATTCAATGGTTGGTCTGTTTTCTGCTCATTCAATCTTCTGCTGGATGGGTTGTTTGTTCGTTCATCCTTCTGTGGATACATTCACTTCCATGTGCTGTCCCTGCAGGAGTTCCAGCTGCTGTACGAGGAGGCTCGGTTCTACCAGCTGACGCCCATGGTGAAAGAGCTGGAGCGCTGGAAACAGGACCGGGAGCAGCGGCGGACGGCTCAGCCCTGCGAGTGCCTGGTGGTGCGGGTGACCCCTGACCTGGGCGAGAGGATTGCCATCAGTGGGGACAAGGCCCTCATAGAAGAGATTTTCCCAGAGACCGGGGATGTCATGTGCAATTCTGTCAACGCCGGCTGGAACCAGGATCCAACCCATGTTATTCGCTTTCCACTGAATGGCTACTGCAGGCTCAATTCTGTACAGGTACAGCACTGTCATTAATAATACCATGTATTTGATGGTCACCAATAACTAATACACTACCGATCAGGATTACGATTTTTTTGAAAAAACAGTAAAAACAGTAATATAGTGAAATATTATTACAATCGAAAAGAACTGTTTTCTAGTACATCATATTTTAAAGTGTCATTTATTGGTGTGATGCAAAGCTGTATTTTCAGCATCATTACTCCAGTGTCACATGATCCTTCAGAAATCATTCTAATACGCTGATTTGCTGCTCAAGAAACATTTTTTCTTATTATCAGTGTTGCAGACAACTGAGCTGCTTAATATTTTTGTGGAAACCATGATACATTCTTTGATGAACTTCAGAAGAATAGCATTTATTTGAAATAGAAATCTTTTGTAACATTATACGCATTGCGTCCTTGCTGAATAAAAATAAAAGCAAAAAAGTGTGGAAGTAAAATGTTAATGACATTTTGGAGGAAAAATGTCATGAAAATTATGTCAAAAGTTATATTTAATATTTTTTTCATTATTATGATCATTTCGGGGGTAATTTGTGAACTAGACATGTTTTTTTCTTGAGTTTTACCCATTTGTGTTTAGTTTTAATCGAATTTGACATGTGTAGTCCAGACAAAACGAGCCACGGCAACAGATCCCACATCTTCCAGACTCTTTATACTGCCTGTCAATTCAAAATGCTCAAAAAGCCCTAAAATAAAATCAATAATTACATTTAAATGAAATATAACTATTATATAGGATTTGGTGAACTTTAAAGTTTTGACTTGGACTTTGAAAAAGTTTTGTTGGATTGCTGGGATATTGGGTGCTCGCTCTGTGACTGCTTCCTGCCAACATGAAGAGATGTGAGAAGGTGTGAGATGTAGAAGGCAGGTGTGGCTCCACAGCAGCAAAGGTGCAGTCATGGCCCACCATTTGGCTGTTTAAAAGGTGCTAAAACAGACACACAGATACATCCACATACATGCGTCTGAATCCTGGAGGCGATGCTAATGTGGGGAATATGTAGTCATGAAACCGAGAGGAGAAGAGAGGGAAATGATATGCATAATTTATTTTGAACTCGTCCTTAAGACAAATCTCTCCATTTGAAAAAGTGCTCCAACATTTCTGTGCCTGAAGCGATTTAAACACACATGCTACATTTTTAATACTGTACTTTGGTTTCTTTGAACAACCTAAACTGGTTTACGCTACTTTTTTACACACGCCTAATTGACTTACTGTTTAACTAATTAGTGTTTCTGATAACATGTATTTTTTCTGCAAAAAAAAAAGTTGCACTTAACCGACTGAATCGTGCGGGTGGATTTTTTTAAAGCCCCGTCTTTGTCACATCTCGGGTGTTCACAAAAACCCACCTATGAAATATGAGTAGATCAGAGAGGAATGACAGAGGACGAGAGATATGGAAAAAGACAGAGTAAGAGAGAGAGTTTGTTGCCAAGAAATTGTAGCCTTTACTGTAAGAAAGTTAGTAAGTGATGCAATCATCAGCGCAGTGAGTGTAATGTCAAAATCATAAGCCTTCAGATATCAATGCGTGAATATTTGAGAGGCTTGTGACACTCTATATATGTTCATTCTGTATTCACGAACAGCTCTAGATATGGATGTTTTTTATTAAAAGAATGGATTAAATTTTAATTAATTTGAATTCACCCTTTTTTTTCCTGTGGTGGAACACAACTTGTTTTGAAAATGGTTTTTGTCCATACAATGAAAGTCAATGGGGTCCAAAACAAAATTTTTTGACGTTCATCGACGTGTCAAATGAAACACCTTTCAACTCATTCTTCAAAATATCTTCTATTCTAATGATGATACAATGGAAATGTTTTAGGTGAACTATCCCTTTAATCTTCTACAAGTGGCCAAAAGGTTTAAAATCACACAAAAAGAACGAACTTCAAAGCCAAACGATTTGTGTATTAAAACTCGCTTCTGTAACACTGACGCAACCAAAACCTAACATGAATCTTAATGGCGATATATGTTCTTGAAAAGATGCTTCAAAAACGCAATCTTTCTTTGTGCACGGTAGGCCCTTGTATCATCTGCTGATGTCTTTCATTCCTCATCTGTGCGTAAGTCAAAAGAAGTGTTCATTTCCTCTACAAGTTTCTCCGCAGCCTCAACTTCCAAAGTGAGGATAAGGATGGACATTTTTTCTCAGGCCCTGTGCAGTTCAGCTGATTCCTTTTTTTTTTTCGGAGGGACTTTTATCTGGCTCTGTAGCCCCGAGCCAGAACTTTCATTTTCATGTGAAGCACACTTGAAAGAAGTGCAGGAGTAAGTGAATACTCAAGGCTGCATGTATTGAATTTCAAAAAAGAATCCACAAACACTTCAACAGATAAAACATTTGGTTGGCTTTTTGCGGTGGTGGGAATGACAGTGACAGCGGCGGCCCTGAGACGTCTCTCGGTGAGGGATCTCTGACAGTAGCTGAGATTGTGTGCATTGGGTTTGTAATGAAAGAGTCGGGCGGCTACAGTGTGGGCTGTCAGTGGGGGAGCCTATTCTCATTTGACTCGGCATCAAACCCCTGTAAACAGCCCAGGGGATGTCTGCTCGCTCCTTCTCATCCCGGGTGGATGGTCTGGAGAGAGAAACGTCTGAGGGTTAATGCAAGCGTGAAGTTGTTGATAGCGCTGTTACTGAGATTGCACATTTTAAATGCGTCTTGATGCAACTATGTGAAGTGCTGATAGAGTGGCATAAATAGGAGTTTACTTTGAAAAAAAGTCATACCGAGTTTTTCATATTCTCATTATAGAGAACTTGAACTCAAAATAACAGACACAAAATTCCCCTGGTTTCTCTTGGGTCCTAGAGAGACTGTTGCAAAAATGGTTCAATCTGGTGCCATCTTGATGCGGTTAGGTGAAGTGCTTAAAAAGCAGCTTATTTTATGGAAAACTTCATCTCAAAATACTAAGACTTCCCTGGTTTCTCTTAGGTCCTGGACTGTTCCAAAAAGGGGTGTCCATCTTGATGCAATTATGTAGAGTATTATAATCTGCTTACTCCAAAAACCCTTAGTGAGTTTCTCAAATTGAACAAAGAACTTCTCAAGATACTAAAAATGTCCCTGGTTCCTGCTAGGTCCTGGAGAGACTGTTCCAGAAAGTTTTAACATGGCGTTTGTCTTGATGCAACTATAGAGCGCTGACAGAGTTTCTTAATTGGAGTTTACTTTGAAAACTTATATTGTATGAAAAAACATCATCTCAGAATACGGATAATTGTCCCTGGTTTCTTCTAGGTCCTGTAGAGACAAAAGGGTTTTATCTGGTGCTGTCTCGATGCATTTAAATTAAGTGCTGATACGAGTAGCATAAATAGGAATTCACTTCATTTATATAAAACTTCATCTCAAAATACTAAAAAACGTTCGTAGACGGTTCCAGATTTATGCAGTTGTTTTAAGAGTCCAAACTCCAAAAAACCCATAGTGTCTCAAATTGAACAAACTGGTTTCTCCTGGATCCTAGAACAACAGTTCCAGAAAATGTTAGCATGGTGCTTGTCTTTGATGCAAATATAAGTGCTGATAAACTAGCATAAATGGAGTTTACTTTCAAAAGTTGTGGAGTTTCTCATATTGTACGAAAATCTTTACTAAGGATACTGAGTGTTCAATCCCTGGTTTCTTCTAGATCCTGGTGAGACTGTTGGTGCCTTGATTCAACTATATGAAGTACTGAGGGTCTCATATTGTACTGATATATCAATATATTTAAATATGTCCCTGGTTTCTCCTAGGTCCTGGAGAGACTGTTCCAGAAAGGCTTCAGCATGGTGGCGTCATGCGGCGGGGGCGTGGACTCGTCCCAGTTCAGCGAGTATATCCTGAGTCGGGAGGACAGACGGTGTCAGACCAGCCACACGCCCATCCGGATAAAACAGGAGCCTCTGGACTAGCCAGCTCTTGCACCAACCACGAACACCTCAGTCTGCTTTCACAAAAAGAAAAAAAAAAAAACGCCAGCGGACAAATACAATGCTTTATTTGCCAGAAGAGTCTGCTTCGACTCTTCGGACTTCAAGAGGACTGAAATCTTCGTAAATGTTCGAGTAATTTCATCAACGACCCCAAAACTCCCCCAAAAGATGCTTTATAAACCCAAGCGAGCCACGGGATGGCTTTTCAGCTGACCTTGAGTTGAACTTTTTAACTCTTTATTTGGCTCGAGTCATGAAAAATGCACTCGTTGATTTATATTTCCACTGTACAAGAACCATGACATAACTTTGCGATTGTAAAGTCTGAGAAGAACTCTACAAGGAAGTTGCGTTTGTGGCGAACACACCTTCCGGCTAGAAGACTTTTTAAATGATGCACCAGTCAGATCTCCAAGCTCCCGGGCCAAATTAACCACAATATACAAAAGTCTGTCCTCTGATCCATTTTTAATCTTGATATCTAATGTTCTCATTTTCCAGTCTCATCTATGTAAATCAGTTCTTTTATGACCTACAGGTTTATTGCTGTTGTCTCGCTACATGAAGGATATGAGAGCAGTTCTCAGAAGTCGTTTGGTTGTAAGTGCGGTCTAGAGTTGGCCGTGTAGACGCTTTGACTTGAGGCTAAAGCGGACGGTCTGGTAATGCATTCAGCGCTGGGCAGAGGCTTTTTGTTCTAGCACGTCTGAAGGGAAACCTGGACTCGCTTGTCTGATGGCATCGCTAAATCCTCGACTTTCTTTCGGGTGCCCGTTTTCTTCAAAACTAGCCCTGAACGTACCATCTAACAGCTTAGAAAAATTCATTATACATCAGGATTGCTTTGAGTAAACGGTTAAAAAGCAAATATCTCTTTGTAGATACAATTCCCTTCGCGTCTAAAACAACATCTCGTTTGATGAAGGCACCTTTTGAAAGATACGATTAGTCAGCACTTTCAGGGGGAGCTGCTCGGACCAGTCAGAGAAGAGGGGGATAACTGTGGCCCTCAAGGGTCGGGTCAGACTTCTCTCCAGTCTCCAGGAGTTAAGGTCACTTTCCCACAATCCCTTTTGATCACTCTCCCTTAGCAAAACAGTGCAATCAGAGCCACTTGGAGAGAGACTGAGGGAGAATAAACTTAAAAGGTTAACTTAGTGGCTGGTAAACAGACTGAATTGCATAATGTGTTGTAAAAAAGCACATTTAATAAGACAGCTTTTTAAGGCTCTCCACCTCGCCATTTCAAAAGGAAGGGTCACTGAAATGTCACGGATATATTATGCTATTTGTTGTCTTAACTGGCCATTGTTTCTTTTATGCTGTGTTCAAATTTCTTCGATTTGTCGCACATTGTACAAAGGCTCACGGACGCTTCGCAGGTCCCCCTGAATGCAACTTACCATCTCGCCGCTGTGCAACTGCCATTTTGTTTTGTTTTTAAAAATGAAAGACTATCTTGTCTCCAGTGCAACGAGGGTCAGAGAAGCCGTGTCGGACATTACAAAAATCTTAATTTAAATACTGCTCTAATGGATGTTGTGTCGAGATGTATATTGCAGTATGGTCCAAATGTATATTATTTAAATACAATTTTTTTGTAATGGATTATTATTGATATGAATCATAGTGGTATGTCAGGCATGTGTTTATTTGAATTGTCATATTCTTTTTGTAATTGGTGTTGATAAATGAACTTTTAATAAATTGTTGGGATTCCTTCCCTATTTTAAACCACTGACAGCATGTATGTGAATGTGTTGGATGAACTTTTGATACAAATGACAGTGAGCATTTGAAGTAAACATCGTAAATAGATCAAGACTACACAGAATTAGCGACACACTTTATTTTGGTACGTTACTTGGTACAACCCATCGTTTGTTGACTGGATGGAGGCAGATCTGAATGCGAGCTTGCAGTCAGTTGTGAAGGGTTTCAGTGGACGAAATTATTGAAGTCCTGCATACGTCACCAGAGAGAAGTCTGTCGTTTCACTGAAAGATCGAGTCATGGCATTTTGATTAAAAACTACAAGGTCAAAACAAATATTTAAAAAATAATCATTCAAAAGATCAATAATATCAATTAGAAAGTGGATCTTTAACATGCAACAACATTTTACTTTAAGTATTTCTGAAGAAAACGATAAAATAAAAAAATAGGGCGGGACTTAATGTTTTTGATCAGAAATTGACTGAATCATGGAAGGTGGGTGGTAAAAACCAGAATAGAGCCTCACCTGAATGAGGTTGCAGTCAACGGTGAAAAGAAAAAACTATTAAGTCTCAGTCATGTACTTGCATAAAACAAAAATCCTGGGCACAATGTACTTATTGTGTTCATGTTGTTTTGCAAAACACTTTTGCTGCTATTGAGGTGGGATACGGGTAAGGTGATGGACAGGTGGTGGTATGGTTAGGTTTGAGGGTAGGTTAAGGCATTGGTTCCCAACCCTGTTCATAACAGTATACTTTTTCAAACTCTTCCTAATCAAACACCTGATTCAACTCATCAGCTCATTAGTAGAGACTCAACACCTGAAACGGATGAGTCAGATGCGACCGATATCCAAAATATGTCCAGAAACAGGTTTGGGAAACACTGGATTAAGGGGAGGATCAACAGTGTAATTACAGATATAATTACATTCCGGTACAATGTAAAAACATGTATTTACCATAGACTGTAAAAAAAAAAGAAAAGAAGGTATTTACATAATAAATGTTAGTACATAGTAGTTAAAGACACCAAAAATTGTCCTAGAAATCAGACCATATTTATTTGATCATTTACTTGCTGGGTCCTTACATCCTAAGATATTGGCAAAATGTTAGGACATATTATGATTAATGTTAGCCAACAGCCTGTGTGGCCTAAGTGAGGTCAGCCAAATAAAGTTGATGCATTGTGACTAACAATTATCAAGAAAGTGTATTCATTTTGATTCCATGTTGACTTTGACATTCATTCATGTAAAACAAACATCGAAGAAAGTCATGCCAGAAGTATAATTAGGAACTTTATTCTTTTACAAAAGTACAAATTTAATAGAGATGAGCACTTTTTTCCAAACCAACCAAACATTCAAAAATTGTTAAATTTAGCAAAAATAGAAATTCTAATAGATATGTTTTTTTAGACAAAAGACAATCCCTTGATCAACAATACTGTTTGTCCAAACGTCAGCACAAACAATACGAATTAAAACCAATCTGAGTGATGGAAAAAGATTTTGCCTCAGATCTCAAAGGAATCATTGCACATGACATGAACGTTGACCGTGTCCCAACATACATCTGTACAACGCCAAAAGGTACATGTCAAACAATGTCATTTCCTCTCCTACTGCATGTCATAAAGGGCAGTTTACAAATATTTGCTATTTGAGACATAAAATAATGCCCGATGACCAATACTAAATTTATTGTGAAATTGAATTTCATACACAAAAGTACAGGATCCAAAATGCAACATTAGTATTTTAAAATCATTACTGCAGTCTGTGAAAACCACCCTATTTTGAACGTATTTAAAAAAAATGGTCAAATTAACAATACGTACAACCTGCCATTTCTCCACAAATAAGTTACGAGAGATCCTGCTCTAGAATCGTTGTTGAAGCGATGCATATTAGTATTAGCATATTAGATAATTCCATGCCGTGAATTTGATTAAAAAACAATGGTGCCCTAGGAGGGCCACGTAAGGCACCATTTCACAGTATACTTAACACAGACACTAGTGAAACCGTACACACATTTAACCCCACACTGAGTGTGCGAGACAAAACTGTCACTGAATTTCAAAAGACCATCCAATAGGATGAAAGACAGTCAGTGTTTTACAACACAGAGTTTCTTCATTTTGCATAAATCTGTAACAAAAAAACCCCCCAAAACATCCACACGTTTCCTCAGAGACTTAAAGATGAGCTACTTATAAGTTACTAAAAATACTCCAGACTCGTTAGACCTCTAAAAATTTGCATTCACATTTCCAGTGTCTCTATTGCAAACGAGGCTTTCGGTTAAAAACAAGTCCAGCCGCTATTTATATAAAACAAATCTCAATCTCGATCCTGAAACGTAAAACCAGTCTGAGTTCAAGTTAATGAATAAAAAGATCAACATTGCTCAAAATGATGGCTCATTAATCCAAAACAAAGGGGAAATAAAACCATAAAAGGGTCACCCAAAGGGGATAATCACATGGTGTCCACAGCCGCCGGCTTACGTGCTTTTCCAGAACCTTCTCATCTCCAGAACGGCCACGTTTAGAAGTTTCACAGCAACACGCTCGTACTGATCAAAGAGTTCATGCCACAGGTGAGTCTGAAGGCACAAACCGGAGATGAATGTGGAGAAGGAGAGGAAGACTTGAACGTATTACTGAGAGTCAAGCAGGTGGAGTACCATTCATGGATGATCTCATCCATCTCACTGGATCAGGGCTACTTCAGAAGGGCCTTGTAGAGCAGCATGGACCTGGCTGTGGTTCGCTCCTGCTCCATGCAGAAGATCAAGTCCCTGAGGTTGACCCGGGTGATGCGCTGACGGGTCTGCCGGACTGAAGCCGTGGAGGATGAGGTAGAACCGGTCGCTGATCCAGAGGAGCCCGCAGGAAGCTGAATGGGAATAATGAAAGAATTCATTAGGTCATTGTCATAGGTTGATAAACATTTGCCAAGGCTGTGATTGATGACAATAAATAATTTCTACATTAAGTAGGCTGTTCATTTTTTTTCTTTTTTATTTAACCATAAACAGCCCACAGTTAGACAAAAAAAAAAAAGAAAAAAAAAAAAAAGGGTTCATTTTAATAAATGGTAACATTTATTAAATGTCTGCCTTTGCTGTTGCCAACATTCTACTGTATAAAATCTCTGGTCTGCAATTACCCTCTCATGAATTTTTCTTTTTTAAAATAATATAATAATAATAAAAATAATATAACAATGTTAAAACAAAAATGTTAAAACAAATTTTAATTCTCAAAGATTGGATTAGGTCGGATTATTGTGCTTTTAATTTAAAACCGTAAAAATAAATGAAAAAAATATTTATTATTTATTCTCAAAGATTGGACTGAAAGATTGTTTTGTTACATTTAAAAAAGTAAAATAAATAAATAAATCTTTATTCTCAAATATTAGGTCACATTATTTTGTGTTCATGTTTAACTTAATAAAAAGTTATATAAAAATCTATTTTTGGATTATTTTAAGTTAGATTGCTTATATATATTTTATTTTTTATTTTATTTTTTACCATTTTAAAAATAAATACATTCTCAAAGATTCAATTGGGTCAGATAGTTATGTCTAAATTAACGGCAAAAGGAAATACATTTTTTTTATTCTCAAATATTCGATTAGGTCAGATTGTTTTGTGTTCAATTTAAAATTGTAACAAGACAAAAAATAAATAAAAATCAGGCCAAAAGGTTTGGGTTTATTTAAAATAGTCAAAACTAATTAATTCAAATAAAACGAAAAAATTGAACTGAAGTCTTTGTGCAACCTAAATCTGAGCCGAACCAGTCTGGCTTTGATTTGAATTGTTTTTTTTTTTTAATGCGAGCATTTTTGCAGTAAAGACCTAGCAGTCATCAAAGATCCTTTGGTTTTGTGCTTTTGTGTGTTTGTCAGCACACCTGCACAACATGTGATCATCTGTTCTCCGCTCGAGGCTAGAGAACCACACCTCATGCCCCGGGCAGCAGACTTTTGATCTCAACTACACTATCTCAATTTCTCAAAGCAGTTCCTCTTCAGATTTGACTCAAACAAATGTGAGTGGGAAAGAGTGAGATCACAGCCACACTCTTACGAAAAACAAAGATCATTCAAATAAAATCAATGCTTATATATTACCAGTCAAGACGATGAAACAGGGCTAATGACCAGCTTTCGCAACATTAAGATTATTTACGTAGTCCACCTTGAGGGGAAAGACCTTACAACCAATTTACTGGAGGAGTGAGGAAGATCGCATGTGTATGGTATTCATCAGCCGAACAGGGGGTCTAGAGCGTGACATCACTCGGCTCGAATGAGGTTAGGGTCTCCAGCCTTCATTGAATACTAAGTGTACGTGACAAGGTGTAAGATGGCCTCTGGGCACAAAACACACACCACACCCTGCAGAAACAACATGCAGCTTTGTGGGATCTATAGCACCCTCATACATGCTACACACCCTGAATGATTCCAACTCTCACACACACCCAGGGCTGGCAAAGCTCACGACATGTTTACGCGGGCAGGTCGGTGCGCGGTCTTGTACGCAGTTTAATGTTAGCAGCACTTTAAAGGAAGAATGAAACGCAAAACTAAAATCAGAGATTACTGCCAAAATTTTCACTGATTAACCACACCCAGAAGAGACTGTTCCAGGAAGTGAAGTACACGATCAAGTGATAGTAAGCCACTGGTTACATATCGCACATACTTAAATAAACATGAAATCAATGCCGAGCATTGGATGCTCTATGTGTGTGTGGAGAAAAGTAATTTAAAAATGTCATGCAACAGTCAGCAAACACTTATGAATGAGGTCTTCAACACAGACCCACTGTACTTGGTGATTTCAAATTAATAGGTCAATGACATCTTATTTATTTTAAAATGTGATTCTTACCTGCAACGACTTGAATACTATTTTTGAATTAAGATTAATTTCATGTTTTTTAAAGCGTGCATAAAAGTAAAACATGTATTATATTGTATGATATTATATAAAGAAAAAGTCTCATTTAAATACCGAAATTCTTGAAAGGAAAAGCTATAGTTTGGCAAAATTTACATTTCTTTGAGGGGGAAAAAAGCATTTTCATTACAACATTAATATCTTAAATTACATACATTTTGCAGGTGGCGACATGTGGTGAAACTAAATAATGCTATTGTTGATAAATTATTAAATTGTTTGTTAATTGAAATAAAGCTGAAATAAATCAAATAAAATGTAAATATTACATGGAACACTTAATTTTTTTTTTTTTTTTTACCTAGGCAACTAACTAAATACAAAAATAAAAATCAAAGCTTAATAGAAATAAATATATATATATATAAACTAATATTAAAAACTGAAAAATAAACAAACATTTAAAAAATAATAAGGATCTGTTCACATGATACATGTCGTCAGGAAAATGTTATTACTTTACATGGTGGTTACACACATGACATCTTTATCATTGAATTGAAAATTGTTTTTTGAAAATTGTATAAAAGTTTTTCAAAACCATAATGAATACAAAGAGTGAATTTCTAAAAACTACATTTTTATCGTTGACCCATAATAAAATACTAACAAAAAGCAAAACGTATCTCAGTAAAAATTCATTTAAAAAATAAATAAAAATCTAATATGTAATCACCTAAACTCTAGCCTTTAGTAAGAGAGTTTTACTTGCTCAACTCGATACTGCAGTACAGGAAGACTGCGTTTCACAGTTAGCATGTGTGGGTGAACACGCTCAGGGCATTTTGCCACTATCCTAGTGGTGCGTTAGAGATGGAGCTTGTTAAGCCTGCATAAATGTGTAAAGATATGGATGAATATATTACAGATGTGAGCATTAACATGCCCCAGGCACTGAGAGAAATATATTTTTTAAACCACATTAGCTGTGGAGTGGAATGTGTATAGTGCACAAGCTATCTTTTCGAGTGTCATTAGGGTTAAAGTGTGTTGTAAACCCTTGAGTTGTGTTTGTGCATGTTCACTGTGTGTTGGACAGCAAACACCTCCAGAGGAACTGACTCCAAACCCTGAAGAGATATGAGGCAGCTTACACTTGTAGGTCTCTGAAAGCCATGAATTGAGCAGAAAGGCATGAAACGTATCCTTCAACCAGATGTAAAGGTCTTAAAATCTTCAAAACATGTACAAGTCATGCAAGAAGCAGCTCTGCGCCGAAGCTACCCTAGAATTGAGAAGCCCTTCAACTCAAAGTGACCAAACCACCACAGAGAAAACCCTCTCCAGACAAAATGGAGAGAAAAAACCTTATTACTCCACCTTATTCCTCCAAACGACTGTGAGCACTTCTGGCCTCTAAAGGTTAGAGAGTGCCTGAGGGTTTTGTGTGTCTCCAGCGTTTGGGGAAATGACTCGCCTTGCCTCTGCACGAACACAGCCCAGTCTCTGCAGAACTGCCGCCCGGGGCTACACAACCCTGCTCCACTTCACTTTAACCCTATACAATCCGGCTTTTTGATGGCAGTCTTTTACTTTGATCCAGGACCATCTAACCTTGTGCAATTACAAAACTATGAGAGACAGGGTTGGGCTTCAAAACAAGCCGCTTAAACTGCAACATCTTCCTCAAAGAAGATCCAGCGTCTAAAAAATAAAGATTCTTTATTGGCATTGATGGTTCCATGAAGAACCTTTAACATCCATTGCAAAAAAGGTTCTTTAAAATGGAAAAAGGTTCTTTAGATTACTAAGATGTTCTTCACACTAAGAAAAAAATTGTTCTTTTAAGACCTGGTCACAAAAAGGTTCTTTGGATAACCAAAAATGTTGCTGCTAAGACCATGGTCACTTTTCCAGCCCATTTATGACACAATCCTAGTTTGTGGTTCGGTGTGTATTATCCACGGATTAAATCTGTAAAGTAGTTGACACTACACATAATTAAAAAGTCTTGCTGTGGGGAAGGGGATTTTCTAATTAGTGAAATAGTGGCAAAGCTGCAGTTCCTTTGCCTCCAGTGAAGTTGAGGAGCTGAGGGGCAGAGCTGGGATAAAATCCAGGCCTGCGGCCCAAACCAAAACAAGAGCATGTGAGGTGTTTTGTGGTGTTCCATCATTACCTCACCACACAATTAATAGAGACACAACAAAGTCCAACTGGTGAAGATACTACTAAAAACCCTTAAAATCAACCCTGAATCCAAAACACCATCAAATTCAAATCCTTAAATCAAACAGATGTTTTTACTAAAAAATAAAATTGAGAGCCACTGATGGAATAGTTAAAATAGTTACAAGAAAACTTGTATTCTGGGTGATTGCTATTACCTTTCAATAGTGTTTTGAGTGGTTTTAGCATGCGTCTATGCAGTTGTTAAGGGGGTTATTTTAGCATGTTGCAATGTGGTTGCTAAAAAACATCCATTTAACCCTAGAAACACCATAGCAACCACATAACATGCTAGTTTTTCTATATGTTTTTATTAGCATGTTGCTATGCGGTTGTTTAAGCCTACCCAAATAACCCTAGAAACATACTAACAACCACATAACATGCTATTTTTTCTAGATATTTTTTTCCCGCATGTTGCTATGCGGTTGTTAAAACCTACCCAGATAACCATTGAAACACCCTAACAACCACATAACATCCTAGTTTTTTCTATTTTTTTTTTAGCATGTTGCTATGCAGTTGGCAAAACCCTAGAAACACCCTAACAACCACATAAGCTAGCTGTTTTGAGTTTGTTTTTTTACCATGTTTTGTGGTTGCTGGGGTATTCCGGGTGGTTGCTATGGTGTTTCTAGGGCGTTCTTAATGGTAGCTGATCACATTATGGATTAAAAGAAACCACCCCAAGTCTATATTCTATATATATGGCACAGGTTCTAGTCAATGGACTTCTCAAATCTGCCATAATCATTGCTAATAACCACCAAAAGGGAAAGTCTTTTCAGTAAACCAAAAGGGCAGCATGTATGCCAAACACTTGGATCAGATATGAATGTCAGAAGATGCCACATACTGTGATTCATCCGGGCTGTAGGAGCTGACATCTCCAGACCACTCCCAATCTGTTTTTTTCAGGATTAAGCATTATTTAAGTGTCTAATTTGACACACTGACAATGTACGTCTCTCAAATTTGTGTGGTAAATATCCACGGTGCAAATTCACAAATATTCTGCACACATTTTAGAAACAGCATATCCCTTTCTCGCCCTGTTTCACTCTCTCAGCACAAAGAACCGGGATGCTTCAGGCAGCACTTGCGGGAGAAGGAACATTCTGCCTACATCTGCCTGCAATTCAAACAGCTCTCCCACATTGTGCTGCCTGTATAAAAAAAAGAGCACTTGTCAACAGCTTACATGGCTACAAGGTACACATTAACCTCGAAGGCGATGCTATACAAAACACACAAAGTAGCTCAACAAAGATTGCGGCATGATAGTCTTTAAAACACTCTTAGTTTGGAATACAAAAAATGTTCCATTACAGTGGACTGGATGGTGAATGTCTCCACTACTACTGATTTTGTGTCTCAACTTTCAAAATAAGCTGATTTAACAAACATTGTTGCGCTAACATTCCGAATGGCGAAATGCATGCCTACTGTGTTTCAATCCAGAATGAACACAATGTATAAAGAGTAATAGCATGAGCTGTAATGGTAGCTGAACAGCTTGAGGGAATCAGGAGTGTAAGCCAAGATGGTGCCAATACCCCTCTGGCTTATACATACACAGAGGGTCATTGCGGTAATATAAAACAGATTATTTACACAACCAACCAGATCTCTGGCAGTGGGGGAGAAAAAAATGAAGGGCAGGAAATCTAAGGATGTATATAACCATTTAGATTTACTCTAAGCCGTCAACAAATACACCGGAAATATATCCGCACTCTTTTTCCTCTTAAATGCAACGATACTAATATAAATATAAAGAAATTAATAACCACAATGTATACTTGAACAAATATATATAAGTCGACAAAATCAACGTTTCCTCAATTGGTAAAAACATTCACAACCACAATCTGTATACCAACTGAGGAAACATACACCCATGGTCAATCTAAAATATAATAATAAAAATAATAATAATAATAATAAATAAAAAATATCACAAATGATTTACATAAATTAGACAACCATTTTGTTTTTATTTTAATAGCATCAACAAATAAATGCTCTTGAATCCTTTAATAAGAGTGCTTTGGGACTGACTGTTCTGGTTAATAACTCCAGAAAGGTGTTTACATTTAAGATTTTTTAGATACAAACGGATCTGTCTGTGTGACTTGTGCAAGGTTGTAACTTGTTCCAACTGATGAAATGGAGTGTGAATAAACTAAACGCAAGGAAGGACATGGCGAATCGGGAAGGAAAGCGATAAAGGGAGAGAGGGAACGAAAGAGAGAAAGGAGAGAAGTGTGTAGAGTACGACTTGAATTTAATATTTCATGATTGCCTGAAGGATTTTTCACAGATCAATGTGACTCTGTACCCAAGCCAGTGTCAGCCAGAGAGCGTCAGGAGAAAGCAAAAGAGCGAAAGAGAGAGAGAGAGAGAGAGAGAGAGAGAGAGAGAGAGAGAGAGAGAGAGAGAAAGAGAAAACAGTTGAAAGTACAAGATATATAGAGTGAAAGACAGAGAAAAGAGTTAAAGGAGGACAAGCATACAAAATTAACGTAAAAAAAAAAAAAAAACGAGAAAGAAAGTGACAGTAAAAGAAATATTTGGCTCATCGGTTCAGGAGACTGTTAGTCTTCTAAACACCAGTGTGTGTTTGCTCCATGAGACATACACCCTCCACTGCCTCCGTGCCGTGGGCTTCGCCAGAGGCACACATTACCTCCGTTAATGGGTTTCCATTTGAGCAGCAGAAAGGAAGCCAATAACCTATCCACACTAATGGATTAGTCTACATGTAGGCAACCTCTGCAGCTAATCTTGGACCAACTGTTTTCTTTCTTCACAAAACAAAAAGGAACAAAAGGATGTCGCCATATGTGGGTACAAAAGTAAAAATTTTTGGGGAAAAAAAAGAGAGGGTAAAAACTCATCTCAAAAGCTATATCAGGCCAATAAATCCAAGAGTCTCCCACTGTTCTGATTTGTGTCACTAAAGCCAACTTTTACAAAACTCTCGCAGTTGGAGGGAACACTCACCAAGTTGTCCTTCCATGGCCATCATGAACCAATAAACTTACAATTTTAATTAGCAAAGATTAACAAGGGAGGTAATTAATTTCTGAGATGGGCATCTTAAAAGCGCCAAAGGCTTGACTTTGTTGACGGAGCCGAATGCCTTTTCATTGATGTGGGCAAAATAGAGGGGCATCATTATAAGCTGGCGAAAAGCATGCACTTGCATTCTAAAAGAGTTGATGGCTGGAAACGTTCCTCTTTGAGGTCTATTGTGCTGTTATTGCTGGAACTGAATTTAGAGCACCTTATTCATTTTACCAAATTTCCCACAAAAACGTAATTAGCCATAACAGGTAAATAAAGGCAAAAGGGTGCAGCGCCAAGAGTGATTACACAAACAAGATGATCACAATCCAAGCAACAGAAAAGTAAGTAGTAAAACTACTCGGAGACACGTTGAACATGAACTGGCCATGAAAGCTGAAACATATGGTTGGGCTGCCATTCGGTAATTGCAAAATGGCAACAATGATGCTTAAATTGGAGCAAGAACACCACACAAACCCCAGAGCAACGGAAAAAAGGTAATGTTCTGAAGAGCCATGTTTCTTCTTTTCCCCTACATCCAGACAGGTATATGGTTTGATGATACGTTTTAAGCCAAGATAAGGTCAAATGCATTTGTGGTCTCACCAAGTTCTCAATCTGAGCATCATCAAACCCGAACCATCATGTGAAGTTCTCAAACACACAGTAGGAATAGAAAATTCCATCTCCTTCATCCTTCAAGGCACTTTTCTCATGGAGAATGATGCAATATTCCACTCCTCACACATCAAGACTTTTATAACAGTATTCCAAGGACTGAAATAGTGGAGGCCCTGCTCTTCATTTGATCATAGCTACATACATTGCAAAAGGGATTTTCCATTTTGTCAACTCCCTGTACAAACTACAGTAAGTCCATCAAGTGTTACACACTGTGTCTTTAAGCAAGATTTCTACTATGTGTGTTGCTGCGGGTCAAAAATGATAAGTGATGTACGTAAAAAGATTAGCATTGTTTATTTACCGAAATGAATCGTATAGCAGTAATGCCCAGATCTACAAAGAAATATTTCACGCATAAATTAGGGTTATAAAAAAACAAAAATATTTGAGACAACATCACTGCAAAATCTGGCTCCATTTACAATAAATAAATAAATAACGTAAAAACTAAAAAATGACATTTTTTCTGACTTCAGTTGAATTTTTGGTAACTAGCCCTCCAACTTAAAATCCTTTTCAGTCTGACACTTTTCTGGGTCGAACAAATAAACCCAATTTAACCTCCCTTAATATATTGGATGAAAAAATGCTTGTCAAAGCAGGAATTGATCAATATAAAATTAAGAAAAACAGAACACATCATCACTCTTACAAAGCCCTAACCACTAACAAAGACCTTCCACTTCTTGCAATGATAGCCTGGGGTCAGAAAGAGGCAATTTTTGGCATTATGTTATTCCGCGCAACCCCTACAAACTGATAACAGACTCTTCATGCTCCTCCTTATCATGTCAAAACACATGCAGATAACCCACAGATAGCGCACACAAGACTCATCACATCACCGTGCATAAAAAAAAAACACTGGAGCTCCAATCAACCGGCAAAATCTGCCACAGGAAACAAGAGAATCTGTGTGAATTTTATATTAATGATCCAACTTTACACAACGGTAAAAAACCGCAGAGATAAGGCACAAGGTAAAGGCATGTAGGGGATAGAAAATGGGGGCCTACTGGAAACCTGAGGAAGACCTGACAAAAAAAGAAGAAAAAAAAAGAAGATTTTATGGCTTACGGCGGCTTTAAATATGGTGCACGAGTCATAGACAGTTTTTTGGAAGTGTAACAGTGCCCATTATGGAAAAAGAGCTCTGGACACTATGCAATTAGGATGCACTGATATTAAAATTCTATTACTATTTGGTCTACATATAATTAAAAAACAAAAAAAATAAAACAAATTGTGAATTCAGGAAAAATTTATATTTATTTTGAAATTAAAGTCGCAATGAAACGTAAACAACAATAAATCTTTTCTTACGTATTGTGACTTACATCTGAACAAAAAAAATAAAAAAAAAATAGTATGATGGGAATTGGTTCTATCCATTAGTTGCTGATTAAATGGAGGCAGATCTGAATGCAAGCTTGCAGTTGATTTTTTTTGAGGGATTAGTTTAAGCTGACTAAATGATTGGAGAAGTCTGGCATACTTCGAGAAATCTGTCAATTAGAGAACATATATATAGAGAGAGATCTGTCATAACTCACTGAAACATCAATTTAGATCAAGAATTACAAGGTCAAAATTGCAAATAAGAATTTTGTATATATATAAAAATTACTGATCTATTGTGCATCCCTATATGCAGTTTGTCTTTGTTGGAGAAAAGAAAGTCATACAGGTTTAGAACAACATGAAGCTGAGTAAATGATGACGATGTTAAATTTTGAATGAACAGTCCCTATAATGATACATTCAGAACAACAATACTCTGTTCAATGACTGGTAATGTTTAAACTTTAGACCGCTGCTGCAAAAAGCTATGCTTTGGTAGTGCTCATTACTGGCTACACATTTCAATCTGCCTTTGGTATTCCATGTCTGCCCCCACATCCCCCTCCCTCCCCCCATTCAGTTTCTGCCCTCTGGCCGATCTGGCAGAGGGGGGGATTTTAATTGTGGCTATAGAACTCTGCACGGTTCTTTGCCTGTGAGCGAGCCCTCACTTCAGTGAGTGAGAGCTTGCTTTAGTGATATTGGGTCCAGTCCATCCCTTCAGGCTGCTTTTAATGGCCCTCTCCTCTCTTTCATAGCCGGGGCTGAGATTGTTTTCCATGTGATGCCTGTTAATTCTGCTGCAGGGAAGGGCAACCGTATATTCATTCTCCTTTTCTGTACGAGAGATACATTTCTTCTTAGCTTTTCGTCTCCATTTTTCCTTCTCACAATACTCGCTTTTCTAGACTTGAACTGAAAGTTAGAGCCAACATGTTACGGAATGCATGCGGGCTGAGAATTTGCTTGTGGTTAGTGGACTACAAGAATCATGGTGATCTTGAAAAAAAATAATAGTAGTACTAATATAAGATGTGCACAGACACAATAAGAAAAAAAAAATAGTACCGATCAATGGTGCATTCAAATTTTCAATTTATATTTTTTTTTCAGAGAAGAAAGTCATAAGGTTTAGAACACAAAGAAGGTGTGTAACACTCACTTTTTCACAAACCAAACTGAAAGTTATAGCCAACATGTTACACTTACGAAACTCATGCAGGGTGAGAAGATGCTCATGGTTAGTTTTGCATCAAGAATTATGTTGATCTTCAAAAAAAAAAAAAATAATGGTTCAAGAAGTGCACCAGATAAAATGAAAACATCTTCTCTTCCTCTTTTTCCACATGGATTGTTTCTCAATCTGTCATCCTCTTCATCCCCCTGGCCTCAGGACTGAGATGAACATGTTAATATGGGCTGCCCATGTTAGGACAGCTCAACTCTGAACCCTCATGTGTGATCTGCCCCCAGGCTCAGTCTGGTATGCAGGCCCACAGGAACTCAGCGGCCTTTATTACAGCGTGCCCGAAAACTCGCCCTTCAGAAACGTCCTCATCACCTGCCCTTGTGACTAATCTACCCTCGAGCAGTCCTGCAGGGCTGCCCTCTGGCCTAAACGCTTCGTCAACCCAAAGACAGACGGAATAGCAATTAAACAACAAACCGCCTCAAGGGCATCGAGGCCAGACAAAGGGCAAGCCGAAAACTGCGCCCTTTCCTCAACCGCTGCAAACAAGAACTTGAGTATTTTATCACTATGTCCCTGACAAAGTTCCCGCAGAACCACACCACAGGAAGCTCACGGAGAGCGGACAGGGAGCAAGGACGAGGTATTTTGCTGTCAGGACACGGGGGTGGGGGAAGAATGAGTGGAGCCATAATGACATGGCTGCCTCCCGCTCCGGGCCATGCTGCCTTTCAGGCACATTGCTGTGATGAAATCTCTGACTGGACCCTTCAGAGCAGGCCCAGCCACGGACCTCTGGGCGAGGACCGACCCCTTTAGAAAAGTCATATTCACTTTGCTCCACACTGAGGCAGTGTGTGTGCGAGTTTCTGCGCACATGTTGGGGGAGGCACTGCCGAAGGCAATGTTGAGTTGGATGTGAAAGACAGAAATGATGGGATGAAAACAAAGAGAGAAGACATCTACTCGCCTTCATTCTGGACGCATTGGATGCACACGCTCTTACCTGTGACACCAAAAAAGGAATCTGGGAAAGCATGGAGTTGTGTAATCAAAGTTTGGTTCTGTTTGCTGATCTGTTTTGGTTATGTTGTATGTGGGTGGATGAAGGTAATCCATAGTGAAAGAGGTCGGCAGTGCATTCATAGAGCAGAAATAATGCTTTTATTTGGTTATTTATGCTCTCCATAAAGGGACATTTAGTGCCCTCCACAGCAGCAGATTGTTCCAATGCAAGTAAAGAGAAGATTTAAAACATGTGGCGGATCATTAGAAGGCAGCCCCTACTGTTAATGTTAATAGTGGTAATGATCGTTTATGTGCAATATCGTCTGGCACATCTCTTATTGATAATTTGCCATGGGCGGCAGCATGTGAAGTCACATTATTTACATAGAACTGAAATGACACTTGCATGATTTACTAAATTAGCACAAATAAGCTTTGCCCAAGCAAAAAAGCCAATAAGCATATCTCTGGTTGGGGCATTTATTATGGCCATATATTATAAGCTTGTGAGTGCAACAGTCAAATGGCAAAAACAAAAATATGTTTGTTTTACCAGTTTTTTGACAAGATTACCAGTGCTTTGTAGTTCATTCACTCAAAAGACATTTAGTAGATAAGAACACAATCTTGTACAATCTTCATTCCATTTCATGTTACTATTTCATGTTTGTAATATGAACCACATGAGCTGGTTAGTTTGGTTTATGGCAAAAGTGTCTGGTCATTGTTATACTACATTAAACTAGAAAACTACAAAAAATTGTAGACATTTGCTGGGTTTAAAGAATTGTGAGAGAAACATATTGCATTTCAGGAGCTGACATGCTTTAATCTACTTAATATTGGCCCAAATGAACCTTAGTTTGGAGGTCCATATAAATAAGGGCCCAAGGTTCTTACCTCTGCACCTGCGGAGGCCCCAGGAGAGTCAAGCTTGCGTTTCTTGCGGGGTCCAATGGCAGCAAGGGCTGTAAGGTTGGCATCCCGCTGTCTCATCTGGGCGAGTTCCTGTTGCTGCATCTGAATGGCAAGAACATTCAATCAATATCAACTGCATGAATGGTATAACAAAACAATTCATGCGAAACAGACATGCATTGTCTAGGTCTGTGAAAAACAAGTCCCCAAATAAGTATTACTGTGCATCACATTCTTTTACTTGAATTATCATTTTCGAATATTTGTGTGCTGTGTATTTTACATTCATTCCAAACTGCCCTGAAGAGCTCTATAGAGCAAATGAAGCTCCGAACATCATGCACAGCTTCAATGCAGCAAATAACTCAGAGCTTTTGCCGTATCTGGGTGCTTAATTCAATTTCTTTTCACGAGGGAATGAGAGAGAAAGTGAGTGAGTGTTTGAGAATGAGAGAGCAAGCGATTTTCAAAAAGCACAGCCCGCAGGTAAAGTCATCTCACCCTAGCAGGCAGTGACAGAGCCAGCCATGCCGGGAGGGATGGATGAGGAGGGGGGCAGCGCGTCCTCTGTTCCCCCGCTCGGAGTGAGTGCTGCTGGGCACAGATTGCAGAGAGAGTCCTCACCTCTCCTCACCCTGACACTCACACCACTGCGGCCATGAACTCGCAAAAAAACACTAGCAGCAAGAACGGTTTTGTGTGTCATCGACAGGCCTATTAGAAAGTGCATTCACTGAGCAGCAGTGGCCACAGGAGTTATGAAGTGAAGTGGGGGAAATGTAGGAACAAAAAATTAGAGGTGGGGTACAGGACGGATGACGTTCCAAAAAGAGATTCCCAAACCAGGAGGACCTGGAAATAGTTTCATTTTGTTAAGTTAAACTTATAAATAAAAGAAAAATTAATCTTATGATTTTTGTTTTGTTACCATTTTGTTTCATAAAATATGTCTAATATTCATAATATATATGACCAAAATACTATTTTTATATGTATGCATGTATATGTACTAAGTGTGTGTATATACATAGATATAAATATACACACTTTTTTTATTTAATAGGAACAAATTTCTGGTTTTGTTTCAATTGATAAAGGGGTACTTCCCTTTTTGATGGACCTGTGAGAATACACAAGACTATTCAATATTCCAGGAATGATGTAAATCAGTCACATAGTGACTGATTTTCATTGTGTATGCATATTACTTTTAATTGACTGAATTTGTCACTTGTGCTGCTAAATACAATTTGTTCAAATTATTGTGTAGCCTGCCCCTCCTTTCACAAATACAAACTAAATAACATAATGAAGAGGGAGAAATTGACAAACCGCTAATTCAAGGCAACGTTTACATGCTAATTAAGCCAGGGTTATGCTAATCGGAAGGGAAGTTGTGCACATTGCATGCACACGCATGGATGCCCGGAGAGAGCGAGCTGACACGTAAACATGCCCAGCGCGACTGCTGCATGTCAGTGATCTGGTGCACTGAACTTTCACCTGACCCTGACAGCTACGGTGAATGAGCCCGAGGACACATAAAAGACGCAGACGGCATGGTGTGTGAATCTATTTGAAGTAATGCGAGGTAAGAAGGCCCTGAATGGACACAATGCAGCCACTCTTGGGGTGTTAAATGGAAGGTTCTAGAAGGACAGGCACTGTTTGGTGTTGCCGCCTGCAGCTAGAGTGCTGACTTGCGTTCATATTCGATTATTTGATGAGGAGTGAAAGGGGAACCTAGTTATGCCATCTGTAATCCAGAGCTCTGTAGCTCCACATAATCACTGTTTAATGACTGACCTCAATCACAAATCCTGCTGCTCAACTTCAACACGGTTGCACTGTGAATACCGATTGAAGATTCTCCAATTACCTCATTAAAATCAAAAGCGCTGCAACAATACGGCTATGTTTCAGAATGGAACAGTAGCATACTGCTCGCTTACTACACAGTATATACTTTAAACAGTTATACATTTGTCAGGATTCGAAGATTTTTCGCATTTAGATTCGCAATTATTTGAAATAAAAATATTTTGTAACATTATAAATGTCTTTACTGCCATTATTGATTAATTTAATCCATCCCATCCTTGTAAAAAAAAAAAAAAAAAAAGTATTAATCTACTTTAAAAAAATCTTACTGACCCCAAAATTTCAAACAGAAATGTATTTATATATAAAATATCTAATAATAAAAACACATCTACATTTTCTTTTGTATATTTGCTATATTACTTTTAGGTGATGTTGACGTGTACTTGCCCAAAAGGCTGAGTTTAGAAGCTACTAGTTTTGTCGAAATGCCATTTTCTCTCAATTGCCTACCTGTCTGTTGGCGAGACAGAGAGACAGGAGGCAGTGAAGAAAGAAATGCTTGTAGTCTATAATCATTTACAAAGGTCAGGCAAGAAAGAGAAAGGCAGAGACAGTGAGCCTGCCAGCGCTGCTCTCCATCTCTATTGATCCTTATCTGCAGTCCGGCCCACCAGAATGACTCGCCTGAGAGAAACACCTTAATAACAGCACAGGTTGATGCTGAGTGTAGCGGTTCAATTAGGGGCGCTGGATGAAGTCAAGGACATGAGAAAACACGAGAATGATTCTTGATCCTAATTCCAGCATGATGCTAGGAGTCTTTGATATGCTGAATATCAGCTGCAGTGTTTTTCAGCGAGTGAGTGGCAGTTTTGGGCTCTGGAGGTTTTGAAGGATCTATCACCTTCCAGAACGCCTTATTAAGAAGGTGAAGCATGCGGAGTAAACCCTTAATGAGGCAACAATCCAAGAAAACAAGACAGCAGAGCAACTTTCCAGAATCTGTTTTCACATCCCAGTGGCATTAGAATATGTACACAACATGGGCAGTTATGAAAATCTTGGCTGCTAAATTAAGTTATTCATTGGCTTCAACAACATGATGAATCAGCCAATATAATCTGTGCAGTTAAAAATATGATGTAAAAATCATAGCTGACAACAAACACCTTGAGGAGTGCTTTTAACAATTTCAAAATGTAACAATTTACAATACTAAAATACATTATAGCTGTATATTTTAAAGCATTTATTGCAATTTAAATAAAGGTTAACAGCATTATTCTTTTTTTAAGTGTTTTTTTTTTATGTTTAGTGAAAAAGTATTTTTTTTATTAGTATTACACACACACATACATATAGTGTGTGTGAGCACACACACAATACACACTATATATATAAAACTTAAATTATAATTGAATATTAAGCAAAATTCTTAATAATATTTAATAAAACATGTAAATATATTTCTAACATACATAATTTTAATATATATTTTTAAATATTATTTACATTTTTTAATGCTTAATTTGCAATAATATCTGTAAACTGTACAGCTATAATGTAACTTCAATGTAATGTAAATATATTTGCATGTTCAATTTAATATATGAAAAAAAGGAAGGAGGAGGAATCTGTCTAGGCTTTAAGACAGGCCTTCAACAATGATGAGGAGCTGCTATCTTGCTTTGAGGTGAATCATGTAAATAAATATATAGAACTGTACTGTTCAGCATTTCTCTTTAGTCTAGTTAGCTATACTGTGATCTGAAAAAAGATGCTTCCAAAGAAGCTTCAAGAAGTGCTTCTCTGTTTCTCCATAACTATATGCCCTCAGGTAAGAAAAACAACAGAGTGCTGAAACAAACAATATATCCACAGCAACAGAGAGACACTGGGCTATGCGGCTCTAGATTTGAATAAAACATGCTTTGAATGATCATGGGGTTCAGAAAAAGTCCTCTTTGACGGATGAGGTCCAACAGTAGTTGTCAATACAAACAGAGACATATGGTGACATTGAGACATATGGTGTGTAAAAAGCTTATTTACAGAAAGGGAGGGGATATGACAACAGAGACATGTGTCTTTCTAAAAATGGGCCAATTGCTGTATCCAAAATTTCAAGTTCCTGCTTGGCATTCAATGAAAATTACAGCCTGAATGCGGTTCACTGTGCTAATGAGGAATCTTTTTTTAGTACGTTTTTTTAAAACTTTTTTAGTAGTTTCAGGAGTCCAAACAGGGCATTAAAAAAAAAAAAAAAAAAAATTATATAATATATATATATATATATATATATATATATATATATATATATAAAAATAATGATAATAATGAATAATGAAATAATATAATATATATATATATATATATATATATATATATATATACACACACTGTATATATAATATATATTTATTATTATTATTAATATATTTATTTAGTTTTTTTTTTTTTTTTTTTTATTAAAAAGAAAAGAAAAAAATGTATGTATATATACAGTGAGGAAAATAAGTATTTTAACACCTTGCTAGTTTGGAAGTTCTCCCACTTAGAAATCATGGAGGGGTCTGAAATTGTCATCGTAGGTGCATGTCCACTGTGAGAGACATAAATCTAAAAAAAAATATCCAGAAATCACAATGTATGATTTTTTAACTATTTATTTGTATGATACAGCTGCAAATAAGTACTTGAACACCTAGGAAAATCAATGTTAATATTTGGTACAGTAGCCTTTGTTTGCAATTACAGGTGTCAATGTTTCCTGTAGTTTTTCACCAGGTTTGCACACACTGCAGGAGGGATTTTGGCCCACTCCTCCACACAGATCTTCTCTAGATCAGTCAGGTTTCTGGGCTGCCGCTGAGAAACACGGAGTTTGAGCTCCCTCCAAAGATTCTCTATTGGGTTTAGGTCTGGAGACTGGCTAGGCCACGCTAGAACCTTGATATGCTTCTTACAGAGCCACTCCTTGGTTATCCTGGCTGTGTGCTTCGGGTCATTGTCGGGTCATTCGGGCCCATCTTCAATGCTCTAACTGAGGGAAGGAGGTTGTTCCCCAAAATCTCGCAATACATGGCCCCGGTCATCCTCTCCTTAATACAGTGCAGTCGCCCTGTCCCATGTGCAGAAAAACACCCCCAAAGCATGATGCTACCACCCCCATGCTTCACAGTAGGGATGGTGTTCTTGGGATGGTACTCATCATTCTTCTTCCTCCAAACACGGCGAGTGGAATTATGACCAAAAAGTTCTATTTTGGTCTCATCTGACCACATGAATTTCTCTCATGACTCCTCTGGATCATCCAAATAGTCATTGGCAAACTTAAGACGGGACTTGACGTGCTGGTTTAAGCAGGGGAACCTTCCGTGCCATGCATGATTTCAAACCATGATGTCTTAGTGTATTACCAACAGTAACCTTGGAAACGGTGGTCCCAGCTCTTTTCAGGTCATTGACCAGCTCCTCCCGTGTAGTTCTGGGCTGATTTCTCACCTTTCTTAGGATCATTGAGACCCCACAAGGTGAGATCTTGCATGGAGCGCCAGTCCGAGGGAGATTGACAGTCATGTTTAGCTTCTTCCATTTTCTAATGATTGCTCCAACAGTGGACCTTTTTTCACCAAGCTGCTTGGCAATTTCCCCGTAGCCCTTTCCAGCCTTGTGGAGGTGTACAATTTTGTCTCTAGTGTCTTTGGACAGCTCTTTGGTCTTGGCCATGTTAGTAGTTGGATTCTTACTGATTGTATGGGGTGGACAGGTGTCTTTATGCAGCTAACAACCTCAAACAGGTGCATCTAATGTAGAATAATAAATGGAGTGGAGGTGGACATTTTAAAGGCAGACTAACAGGTATTTGATGGTCAGAATTCTAGCTGATAGACAGGTGTTCAAATACTTATTTGCAGCTGTATCATACAAATAAATTGTAAAAAAAAATCATATATTGTGATTTCTGGATATTTTTTTTTTTAGATTATGTCTCTCACAGTGGACATGCACCTACGATGACAATTTCAGACCCCTCCATGATTTCTAAGTGGGAGAACTTGCAAAATAGCAAGGTGTTCAAATACTTATTTTCCTCACTATACATTTTTTTCCCCAATTTTTATTCTATGATTTAAAATTGTGATATATGTATATATTTTTAAGCTTTCACTTGTCTTGTAAAGGGTTTTGCTAACAAGTGTCTAAAAGGGACTACAGAGGCTGTTGGGGACTTTAAACGTCTTCACACCAAACAGGTAAACTCATCTACTCACTATTCCGTTCTTGCAAACTATTATAACTTTAACATCACCATCACTAAGTTTCCAAAACTCTTCCAGTCTTTGTTTAAAAACATTCTCCCTGAAAGTATAAGTCATGTGACCGTGGTGTAGTTCGTTAACAGCCTATGTTTAGCTTTCGCCTCCTACCGATTGCATTTACGCTTTAAAATTCATAGAATTTTTGTTCATTTGTGAAGATTATCATTATGAACAAAACGTTTAATAATCGTAAGCCTTTGTTAGTCACAGACCTTATTTTCTGCAATAATCCAAGTCAATGGAAAAATCCTATTGGGTTTTTGTCGAGGGAACCAGGGTGATGCTGGCTTTATATATATCTACTATATATAGGGATAGCGAAAGATTAGAGAAAAAAATGTAACCCTTTAAGAGGAGCTCTTGAAGAACATCACCACCACCTTTAAAGTTGCTATGTGCATGTAATAGATTTTACGGTGTTCATTTTCTTTAATTGAGTCGTACAGATTCATAACATTATCCATATATCCTCTATTGGGCATATCATACAAATAATTATCGGTATCAACCTAATATCTGTGCACCACTAGTCCGTTCCTCACACAAAGCTATTGGTTGACTTCAGAAGACCTGAAATATAGCACATCATTGTATTATAATATAGTGTATGAACCATTTTTTTTATACTTTTGGTGATTTAGTATGCATTTGAAGATTGACAGCACCAAGGCCCATGCGTTCTTATTGCATGGAAAACAGCAACCAGGCCATTCTTCAAAATATCTGCTTAAGAGTATTTTTGCTTTCAATGGCATTAAACCTGATGAAAAATTCATAGTGCTCAGACATGTCATGCCCCCACAAGCCATAGATTAGCCCATATTAGACTCATTATGGCAGCGGTGCGGTGTGACATCTGAGCAAAATGATGACTTCTCCCCCATACTGTAATAAACTTGTTAGGAGACGTATAAGACCATTTGTCTCAATGTCAGACTAAATGATGTCAAAGTCATAGCAATGGCATAATCATGAAAAATGTATGTCGAGCACTTTTATTAGTACTATTAAATAGTCTTCCATAAAGCTCACCTCTTTAGCTTTCTGTTTAAGCCGGGCCTGTTCGGGATCCTCCTGCCTCGAGCGACTCTGGAAGCAAAAAGAAACATTAGAACTAAAATAGACTGGTTTAAATTATATCCAGCATTGATATGAACAATATTAGAGTAGAAATATCTGTCCAGAAAACAATCAAAAGGTAACAAAGAAATAGTTGTATAAAAAACCTCTAAATTTCTTCACACAAAAGAAAAAAACCCCGAAAAAAACAGAATACAGATTTGGAACGAAAGGATTTCAAAGTAAATGAAAGGTTTTTTCCCCCTCTGTGACCTAGTCCTTTAACCTGACATTTACCTGAACCTTTGCTGTATATTGAAAAAACATGAATGTCTCCAATTAGGACGTGTCTAATAATTCTACCATGCTGACAAACTGCTGTTACGCGGTGATGTGCATGTAAATAGGTCAAATTTATTCCCAAACAGTACTTATATGAGACCAACAACAGCAACATAAGAACAATTATCTTCTGGCTGACATCTCAATTACCCGACTGCATTAATTAGAATAGGGACGGCGCTGCACTGGGAGTTGCTTTGGAGCGGGACATTGTCAGCGTCATCATCAGCATTTGTCGTTTAAGTCAACTAATTACCTCTGCTTTCATGTTGCCATGTCATTTTCCTGTGGGAAATTGTCACACCCCCACCAAATCTTAAGGAGTGAAACTTCAAGAGAGAGCAAAGCATGCTGGGAAGTTGCTACTAGCCGTTTGTTGCTGCTTTGGAATCTATATGTAGTCTCAAGTGTCACCATCACAAATGAAATAGTTAGGAACTTATGTGTGAGTAATATGTATTTCCTGAACAGACCTATATATAGGGATAGGAATAAATTGTTTTGGTTAACTGAAATCCCAGTAAGAAGATTACATGTTCTGACTTCAATACTAGTTGTATCAGCAACATTTGTGAGACTGTCGATTACTACAGACAATAATTTTGAGTATACATTATCAGCCGTTATAAGATTGTTTTTTTTTTTTGTTTTTTTAATTTAACGGTATTGATCAATTGATATTTATTTGTTCATGCTCGATTACTCCCTTATTTTTACATTTAGATTACCTCTGCCATCATCTAACACTTAATTAAAGTTAAATTTAATACCTAATCATTTAATATCACTGTTAAATGTAATTATCAAATCTCAACATGAATATCCATTTTTCATACTGTAATGTTGCAATGCCTATAGTATCTAGAACAATCATTTAAAAAAAAAATTAAGACAATAGTATGTCATTTTAATATTGGCCATTTATCAGTTATCTGCCATAACATGGAAATAATTATTGGCCTATCATATCAGCCAGAATTTAAAATTGTTAATACAAAATTCCTGAACAGATCTATATACAGAGATGGGAGCTAATTAGTTTTGGTTAACTTAAAAGTTGGAAACAAACCATTTTTTAAGGAAATGTTCAATACAAATTGTATCAGCAGCATTATCTGATCATTTTGACTTGCATCACAATAAAATGTAATTATCAACCAATATGATTTTTTTTTATTTACCAGCATCCGCTGGAATTGGATATTTAATCATTCATGCTAATTTCTTCTACACTTAGATTATCTTTGCTTCATCTAACACTCACTTTAAACTTTCAAAGCGCTAATAAATTAATTTATCAAATCTCAACACGAATACCTATTTTTCATTCTGTTCATTAAATTATGATAGCTAAAATAATTTGTAGCATCTAAAACGGATTTTATTTTTAAGTGCTTTACAGGTTATTTTATAATAACTTTTTACTAAATATTTGATATACATTTATTTAGACATTATATTATTTATTTATATTTTAAAAATTTACTTATAAAGGGACGGTATTAAAATGATATACATTTTAAGTTATATAACTTGAAAATGATCAGCTAAGCTTATCTGTACGAGGCAGAATTTCAAAATCGGTGAATCCCTGCATTTTAAATATAGAAATTTAGTATCGAAAACCACCACATAAGTCCATCCCTGCTGATAGCACTTAACTTGTTTAGAACCCAGAAAATTCCTCCTAATCCTCGTGTCTGGCTATATAGCAGTTTTTAAAAAAGCCAGGTAGTCTTGATTAATTTATAAGCAGTGTTCACTTGATTAGTGCCAAAAAGGTAAAGGTAGTGATGCCTTAAGGTTCATCCATTACATATAACATGATTTTTCCCCAACAAACTCAGTGAGTGAGATGGTGTCACTTCCTTAGAAAGAAAGCAACTTCAAGGCAAATTTAAAACATCCTCTCTCGCTCCCTAACAGAAGACTCATTCCCTTTCCCCTGATGTACTCCAGTCCAGGCAACAGTACAATCAAATCAACTCGAGACTGGATAAATCCCTCTGGCTTTGCCATTACTGCAATTTGCTACAGTATGAAGCTGCAGAGTGCAATCTTGTGTCTTAATAACACTGTCTTTCCTCTCCGAGGCTTAAAAGCACAAGCGGTTTTCTTTTAAACAGTGGCCAACGCGTGCAGGAAAAGCTAGTGTAGGCTGGCAAGGCACTGATGGGCAGACTGGCGCCGATGGCCACTCCCGCATCACTCAAACCTACTTTTGCGGCTTTCATTAGTAGCTCCCGTTCCTCGTCATCTTTCCTCTGCTTCTCGATCTTCTCCAGCTGCTCAAAGAACTTCAGCTGGGTCCTCACATCCGACGCCTGCTCGTACAGCTCCTCATCCTGGGGAAACAAAAAAACAAAACTCCTCATCAACAAGTTCATCACCTTTACGTTGTTATAGGAGTGAACAAACTTTTCCCCAGCTTGCCTAAAGTTTCACTCTTTTCCCTTTCGTAAATAAATGAAAGTGAAGTTTGTAGGTCACCCAGAGCTAATGGGATAATTGTGCGTTTCGCAGTGTTTCGGCAAGGCAACCCCGACTCTTTCCTGCGATAGTTGTTCTAGCGTTGCAGGTAAAAGAGCTGCGTGAGGCGCAGTGGAGGACCAAAGCAGAGCGACACACATACACAGGAACCCTCACATTTTTGTGCACTTCTGAGGCTACAGCCTATTAGCAGCGGGAACGGCACTGCTCTTCTCATCTCTTCTTGCATGCTTTCTTTTGCACTGAGGCTGTGCCTAACTCGCAGGCCCAACTTTTCCAGTCTCCATTCAAGTCTGGCTTGTTTTTCGCTGATGTCAACAGGCTGACTTCATACAGCCGTGCCAGTTACTCATTTCGAACAGTTTGTTTCAAAATCAGAACGGGACAAATCGCAACATGACACCATATCCTCTTTGCGACATTCTTTTTCTACTTAGTACAAAGTTAAAGTCTAGATTTTCACTTTTTATTTCTCAAGCTGCATTACATTCAATATTCTATGATAACAAGGTTAACAAAACTACCATATATTAAGATATAATAGTAGTAGTAATAATAATAATAATAATAATAATAATAATGAACAAAAAAAATTCGCCCAGAAAAGTTAGACATCGTTAAAATAGTCCAAGTGACTACAGTGGCTCAATCTTCAGTTTATCAAGCGACGAGAATACTTTTTGTGCGCAAAAAACAAACAAAAATAACGACTATTCAACTAATCATTTTCTTCTCTGTGGGCCTCGAGTGAGTTCACGTAGTGTAACTGCGCAGCGCTTCTGTGTTGTACGTCACACGTAGGCTCACTATTGGCCAACGCTGGTCATGTGTGTGATGCGTGTGACGTACAACCTAGAAGCCCTGCGCTCGAGGCCCACAGAGAAGGAAATGAACACAGGGTTCCTGCACACTTTTTAAAGTCAAATTTAAGGCTTTTTAAGACCTTTTTAAGACCTGAAGAAATCAAAATTAATACCGTACATTAGGGGTGTGCAATATTGACAAAAATATATCTCGATATTTTAAACGTTTTGTTGATAATAATTAGATGATATTTTACTGATTGTGTTTTTGTGCTGGTGCATTGGGTGGTTTAGGCCTGTTGTTGACAGCAGACTCACGAAGATATTCATATTTTTCATATTCTATGCAGTGGTCAATTGTTCACAGTAGTGACAGAAATGATTAATTAATGTGCAATATTTGCCACCTTAAATTGATTTCCAGGGGCATTTTCACCTATATGTGGACATTTTTTCTAAACTTATTTAGAGTTATGCATCACCTTTTATGTCAAATAGCCTACTAACATTCAAATTATTCAAACTAAATTGTACAGTAATTATACTTATTTATACAATAATACTTAATTACACAATAATTATACAGTACCACCATTACCAGTCAAATTAAATCATTCAATCAAAATCCATCTTTGCAGTGCAGAGGTCACACAGAAGCGGCATCAGAAGTGGCATTAATATTTACACTCCATTTACAATTGCATAAATAAAGCTATGAGAGTTTTTTTTTAAATCAATATTCAATATTTAAATATGAAATGATTTCTAATTTTAACGTTTTAAATAAAGGGTACTTTAAATATGAAACTAAAACCGCCAGTAGGCGGTGGCAAGTCACTGCCCTAATACCGTAAGCGAGTTGAGCATACTGTCTATGGAGTTGAGGGATTCATTCATTCAACCGATTTGTTCAAACGGCTGATTCATTCGGGAAAGAAACAAGTGATTGTTCATTGAATCGTTAAAATGACTCGTTCAAAACGTGGAGTTCAGTCAAGAAATCATCGCTGTCTGTTGCATTAAGACTCTGCTACGGTTTCATTTTGAAATTCTAGTCGGCGAAATAAAGGGAAAACAAACAATATTGACAATATGGTGTCTAAAAAGTAACTCATGTTAATTTATTTTTAATTTAACTATTGTATAACATAAATATATCACACTTGTGCACGGGAAAACGACACTCTTACTGATGTGATATTCTAATATAAGAACAGAAAATGATATAAATATAAGACAAAAACTAATTTGGGGACATAGGCCTACAACTGCACTGACACATCACGCAGTGAAAGCACGAGAGACAAATGCGATGTCAGCTCACAGTGCCTCATACATCGTTAAAACAATGATTACAATATCATTACAGACAATACACATCGCACACCCCTAAGGACTAGACATGTGCCGGTATGCGGTAATGCGATAAATCGCGGTAATGAATATGCACGATATTGTTATCGCGGCCACTTCAAAATACCGTGAAAAATAATAGATTTGAATTTAGACTTTTAGAACACGCATTAGCTAATTTTCTATCAACCGCTTAAACACTGCGTATATGCTCCGCAAAACACGTGCTCTCTGATGTAAACAATCCCCACATGTATAAGCACTGTGTGCACGCGGCGCAGAGCGCACTCTAGTCTAATGTAAACACTCATCACATGGAGTAGAAGCATGGCGGAAGGAGGAACGCTGCCGACGATTTACCCCCCGCAGGGCTGCCAACTCTCACGCATTCAACTTGAGACTCAAGCGCTTTCAGACAGGACAGAATACTCGCGGGGACGTTTTGTTGCTGCGTCGACCAACGCACGCCGGGGTCAAAGTTAAAAATAGTTCAACTTTTTATTTGCAAAATAGCAAATCGCGTTCTGTCTGAAAGCCGCTTTACGGAATTGACACTTTTCACACGCTCTCACGCAGAGAAAAATCGCGGAGCAAAGAGGACACTGACACCGACAGACTAGACAGAGCAGGTTACTTTTGATATGAAAAAAAAAAAAGGTTCTGTCCATTGTGACAGATCGCTGCGCCTCAGTTCAAGTAAACCGATCATCTGTTACTTTTTATTTAAAGATACAGTACAACTTACCTTAAGGTTTATGCCTCATACAAAATGTCGATCAATCAGTGTTTTTCACGGAAAGAGGTCAATAAAACTGCAGGAGAACAGTTATGTCACAGAACGTTACATTTACCTCAGGAAAGCCATTTAATGACCAGCACTTTAGTTGACTAGAAAAAATTGTCATTTTGCTAAATATGTGCACTTTATTACATATTAATTATATGTTTACTTGTCATTACATAATTGTTATTATAATGAAAACCGCATTATATTTAATTTCTCTCTGTTTACAGCATTATGTGAGATATATTTTTTTCTTGAGAAAAATTAACATGCAGACTGTAGCCTACCTAATATTTATCCAAATGAGTCAATATTGAATTAAGATTAAAATCAAATACAAGAATTTATTTGAATACAAACAGTAACCTACCAGTCATTGTACCATGTAAACATTGTAACACGTTATCACTAAACTTAATAAAATTCTGTTTAGTTACCATGTTTTGAAAATCACAATTACACATTGTGATGCAAGTTGTTTTTTTAGATACCCGCAATCCATCTGTTTCTCTTGAGCAATTAAAATATCGTGATAATACCGTATACCGTGATAAAAGCTCATTCAATTAATCGCAGCACGAAAATTTGATACCGGCACATGCCTACTAAGGACATAAAGAATGAACTTACGACTGAACTGACATTGCCAACTTTCTTCTTCTCTCCTCTCTCGCGTGCAGGAGACAGACGTTATTCTGCCGCGAATGTGATGCGAATTGTCACGTGAACAAGCAAATCCACAAAGATAGAATAATAAAAAATAATACTACGCTATTTAGATAGTTTTAATTTGGAAAACGTTTAGATATGTCTAAGTCGAAGTGTCATCTAAAATTTAAGACCTTTCATAAGTAAAAATAAGACTTAAGACTTTTTATGGCCTTATATGTTAAAAATCTAATTTAAGACTTTTTAAGAATTTTTAAGGATCCGCGGGAACCCTGGAATAGTTGAATAAAGTCGTTATTTTTTTGCGCACAAAAAGTATTCTCGTCGCTTGATAAACTGAAGATTGAGCCACTGTAGTCACTTGGACTATTTTAACGATGTCTTTAATAACTTTCTGGGCCGGCACGTTTCAATCCCTTAGAAGCCTATGGAGGAGTGAGCCAGCTCTCAGATTTAATCAAAAATATCGTAATTTTTGTTTCCGAAGATGAGCGAAAGTCTAATGGGGTTGGAACAACATGAGGGTGAGTAATTACTGACAGAATTTTCATTTTGGGTGAACTAACCCTTTAAGTTACTGAAAATTTCTGCATGTGATAATTTAATCATGTAACAAGTAGGAATCTTTTTTGTTTTGTTTTTATAGCCTGTGATTACCTTCTAGACTCGGCCTACAGCCGAACCACAGCCATGCTGATATAGAGTCAGATCACACTCTCGGTTGTGTGATATTGCACATAAGAAAATGCAGCCTTGGTAAACATTTCAAACATTTTTTTTTTTTTTTACTGACATTAACATTTTTAATAGTTGTGGTGTGTGTGTAAATAAAAAATAAATATATATATATATAAATAACAGTCATGGTACAGACATCACGGTTCGGTGCAAACAGTCAGAAGACGAATATAGTCAGTCATAGGCGATCCACACTCCAATCCAGAAGGGGGCGCGTGTGGTAATACAACGTTGTTTGCTAACCGCCACAACAGGGAAAAGAGCAGAGGAAGAAGAGACGATCTATGCACCACGAGTTCAACTTCAGATGCTGCTAGGTGGACCAAACTGTAACTTGCAGTACGGTCTGTTTTTTGTTCCTTTTTCCTGTTGTACCAAATTCGTAATGAACCATGACACGAAAAACCGAGGGACCTCTGTGTACCGTTACACCCCTAAAAAGTGTATACGTGTATATATACTGTATATATACTGTAATAAAATGGTTGGTACTTTTTAAACGATTCAATCATCACAGGCAGAAGTTTTCATTTATAAATTGTCTAGTGTAGTCTACTTTTACTAGTGTATCTAGACTCATGATCAAAACTCTGGTTAGGGTTAACATTAAGAGTTACATTTTCAGCGTGAAGGACATATAATGAGAAATTTTCGGCGGGAAAAGTTAGTTTGTTAGGTTTCTCTTTGAAGTTTTGGAGTGAGTGGTTCAGGTATTGGTTCTTACTTTGCAGGAGTCGGCACGGTGTTGCGCAACGGCCGAGACTTTCTCCAACATGGAGCGCAGCCTGGACTGAGTGGCGTGAGAAATGAGAGTGACCGTCTCCATTGACACCTCCGTCACGCCGAACTTCTTGGCTGAAACGATACAAAGTTTGGTGTTAAAGTTGCTCGAGAAGGTAGAGCAAAAGTGAAGAAAAGCGATTCTTTGGTCCTGGAGCATTAAACCAATTAAAAGACAAGTATTATTGTTTTCCCTTCTCAAAACCTGCCTCATGATATGACCTAATTTAACTGGTAAACACTTCACTGCCACACTTAGCATCTGTCACACCCACACACTCACTTCACATCACTCTCTTCACATCATATCCAGCAGGTGGCGCTAGCACCACCTCCCCGTTCCCCCCTCCAGCCATCAAGCTGAAATCGTCACACACACACACACACACACACACACACACGCAGAACTCCCCCGGAGGAAGATTTACATTTTTAACACACTCCACCCCCTGGCGACAGCATAACAACCACAGCCGGGCTCCATGTAATAGCACATATCCGCGGGCGCTCATTGGTATGCACTGTGTGCTAAATCAAGCGCACGGGGGGAGAGAGTTTGCTTAAATACAATAATGGAGGGTGCTTTTTTTGGATAAAAGGGAGCCAGAGACATGCCTCATCTCAACATGACAGTCTCCAGTTTCTTCGTGCTCTTTGGGATATCTTTAAGTGATCTATGTGAAGGTTAAATAATCATTATTGATGAGACATTGATGGTTGAACTTGATTATAGGCCCTTTTGGTGTTGATATACACATTTTCCCTATTTAATTATTCTAGTATGCTGATTTGCTGCTCAAGAAACATTTCTTATTATCAATATTGAAAACAGTTGTGCTGCTTTATATAGGGACGTTAAAAGGAACAGCCTTTATTTGAAATATAAATTATTTGTAACATTATAAAAGTCAATACTGTCAAAAAATGATCAACCTAGAAGGCCTCAGAATCACCTTGCATCACCACAGCATAACAACATGGCTGCGGGTATTATGGGGGCAAGCATGCTCAAATTGTCTTTGCAAAATGCAGAATAATCTACAGGTATGTAGATTTGAATCCATCTAGTGTTTGAAATGTGCATTGTTCGTTTAGGCAGGGACATTCAGAGTGTGCATGCAAGTGACCTTGTCAGGGAAGAGGCCCGAGGCAACCTCACATTTCAGCACACAGCAAACTAACAGAGAGCCATCAGAAGACGGCCTATAAAGTATTCATCTATAGCCCGGGGACGCCTCAAGCTCGGACACAGGGCACTCATTAGACTGACTTAGCAAGTGAGTGACCAGTGGAAGTGCACTAGAAAGTGCACTAGTCTTAGGCGAAGATCAAGGAGAGGGGATTGGAAGAGCACTTATCATTGGATCTCTACTTTTTAAGTCTAAGAAGAAGTGACTAACTACTCAACTAGCAGCGTTATTACTGTTAATAAACTAAACAAACTATTAAAAATAATTCTCGTTAGTTGAAATAAAATTTTAATTTTAATTTAATTTAGATGAAAAATAAAAGCCTTGGCAACAAACAAAATAAGTTTAAGGTGAAACACTAAACTAAAAATAAAAAACAAATGAAAGATAAATATAAACATATTTTTTAAAAACTAAAAGTATTAAAAAGGGCAAACACATAACAAAAATAAAAACTGAAAATATAAAAATAAAGGTAAATTCAAAATACTAATGAATACTATAATAGTTATCTAAAAGACCATTAGAGCCAACAAAAACTTGATCTAGATTTTCAATTATACAATATATTACACAGTTACCGCAAACTTGATCTACATTTTGTTTGTTTTTTTCATATCTAAACGTGTCTATAAATGTGTATGAGGTAATTATCAATAATAGTGTGTACATATATACACACACACAAACTTTTTTGCTAGAACGCAAAAAATAAATCTAGCCTAATTATACAGTGCTTCTTTAACACTCATTACTCTGTATTTTATAATTTCAAAATCAAATAACTAAACTATGCAGATCCCTTCTATTCATATGCCTGACTGTTAATCTGGCCCAAAATTATTAGCTATGCAGTTTTTCTCTATGGCATTTAAACCAAGAAGCCGAATCATAAAGCTTTGAAAAGAGTGACACATCTTTCCTGTCTCATCGGGCCAGCTTTCATCAGCTTTTTGTTTAAATCCATTCATAATCCCACACCCATTTAAAGATCCTCCCTCAAACAACGTCAGTCAACACTGATACAGTAATTAGACAGAATATTAACTGCCCACACAGTGGCGGTACAGCCTAAACCTCTTTATGACTGTAAACCTGCCAGGAGAAACTGATCCTGACAAGCACATTGCCAGACTGCCGCTCCAGTACATGAGAGTATTGTGGTGGTGAGCTATTTTGTACCAGTCTCCAGGACACGTTTGTGGAGCAGGCTGGCAGGAAGGAAGGCTTCGTCCTTACAGGAACGGATCTGGGTGCCCACCAGCTCCGAACCCGTGGCCAAGATTCGGGCGTTCTCCTCGTTCAGGTTCACACCAGCCATGGATGCCACGTCATTGATGTCGTCATCATCCCTGCATACACAAATGGAGGAGATACAAGAGCTTTACCATACATGAAACGGGTATATTATTATTTATACATATAAAGTTATATATTCAAATATTTTGTATTATACAAAACATTTTCAAAATTTTTTTTTACTAAAATAAAAAATTAATCACATCTTGTGCTTGGATAAAATCTGACTTTTGTACAAAGTAATTTACATAGTCTATGTCACACTTTTTTATATTTATGCATTAATTGTATAAATTAAGCTGCTTTATATATATTTATACATGTAAGCAAAACTTGTGGAATGAGCTTGATACCAGACACATTTCAAAGCTTTACTGAATCTTTTTTAAATTATTCTATTTAATTTAAATTATTCTATTTAATTATTCTATTTAAATTATTCTATTCTTTACAATAATAATATATAGTCATGAACATGACTTCATTCCATCACCCCATTTTTACATTCTCAAATTCTGTCTGCACACATTGAAATAACTAACAATTCTAGAGAAATGCTGCCTCCTACTGGACTCTTAGAAAACCTACCTGAAAGTCCCACCCCCAGGGTCATTTAGCTTCTGCTTCTGATTGGCCGAGGCTTGAAAAGCCACACTCATGGGGTTCCTCACTTGTAAGTGTGTCCCAACAGCACCTGCAATAAAACTTGTAATTATATTGGGGTATTTCTTTTAGACTCTTGCATGAGAAAAGGAACAATTAAGCCTCAATCACTTTCCTTTGGTGTGTTTAAAATGGCCTCTAAGCTCATTAAGTCTCTAGCTTACCTTGAGTACGAACCGTCTGTGTAATCACCACCGGCATCCGTGTCGGAGTAGCCTGAAGCCCGGGCCTCTTAACAGCCTAAACAGAACAAACCCACAGAGGATATGACATTTTGTAGACAAGTGCTGGATGATATAGCTTTAAAAAAAAGAGAGAGAGAAAAAGAAGACATTTGTGATGCTTCAGAAGACATTCAATAAGTCACTATATTAATATATATTTGCTCTAAATTTACTTAAAAGGTTTTTTTATTAAAGCATCATTTCAACCAAACAGCCTTAACCAATTAGACTCAATGTTTAATGCAACAAAAATAAAAGTGTTTATCACATGGACAAAAATATTTATTTATATGCATTAATACTACTTTTTAACTCATTTAGGCTAATGTTTAAAAAAAGCCTTTCTTTACTTAAAACTTACTTTTTTGCTACTTAAGTTTGAATCAGAGATGCTATTATCCGTCTTACTAAGAGGCTAAGATCATAGAATTAATTTAATAACATGATCTTTAGAAAACTTCATAGCACAATTAAAAACTGCATTAAAATTATACATTTTCACATTGTAAATGTTACGAATATTCAATGCGTTTAGTGTTATGGACATGAATATTCAATATAATGACCTGCCCTACAATAGACCATAGGAAAGCACGAGTACCATGGTGGTAGTGGGAGTCATGGCAGCAGCCGGCCGGATGGTAGATATGGTGGTGGGTAGTGTGCTCGGCGCTGGAGCTTTAATGGTGTTCACCGTCAGTGGGGTGGACGTAGTCGAGGCCTGAGACAGCTGAGTTAAAGACTGCTGGGAGTTCAGAAGTGTCAGACGCAGAGCAGGCAGGCTTTTCTGTACAAAGAGAAGGGGGAACAGATTTAGTGTAATTAAGAACAATAAGTGCAACTGCTTTATAAATGGAAAATATCGAGTCCTACCTTCAGAAAAGGGATCAGGTATGGTTGAGGAGATGATTTCAACTCTGTCTGCAGGCGATTTGTAAACTCCTCAGGCTCAATTTTTGCATCCTTTGCAGATTTTAGAAGGCAAAATGCATATCAGTTCAAATGTGCAAATATGAAAAGATTTCCTCGTTATACATGTAGTTCTACAATAAGTTCTACAAATAATTTGCAACAAAGCTAGGAATTCACACTTAACAGTTTTGTTGGAAATTGGTGCCATTAGGTGTGAATTCATAGTAGTATAGCAAAATATTTGTAGGAAAAAAAAAAAAAAAAAAAGTGAGAATATTGGCAGGGCAAATACAAAACATGGCAAATTTACACTGTAAAGGTGGCAAAGAAGTGCTTCAGCAGTTGCATTTACTGCTCAGAGGTGCTTAAATGCAACTACAACTGTGTACTTTGACAGGCATAATGTAGTCAAGCTTTTATGCGACATTATGCCTTTACACTGAATTTTGAGCAAGCACAAATCAGCCTTAACATGGCTGTGTAAAGAGACCTTTACTGGCCCGTCTGAGCAGGGGAAGAAACTCATATTTTTCAGCCCTGCAAATGCTGACATCTACAGTTTAGCATGAGAAAGGCACAAGTTGAAATACTATCAGTAAAAAAAAAGAAAAAGAAATGCTATATCTAATCTTAAAAAAAAAAAGAAAAAAGAAAAAGTGAAACAATAATAAAGTGGTCCGATCAAAACACTGCCACTAGAGATGCAGAGAAGACACCTTTAAACACTACATGGCTAAAACTTACCAGCAGATCCTGCACTAGTGCCTTCACATTCCTAGATGTTTCCGGGGAGGGTGAATTATGGGATGCCAGTTTGATGAGAGTTGCTAGGAAGTTCTTGCACTTCTTTACATTCTCTTGCATTTCCTGAAATGAAAATTCTGGTATTTTACAAAAAATAATGAACTAGAATCCACATCCACCAATTGTCAGAGTCAAGACTTCACTTGTTTAAACTGGTCTAAACGGTGCTCTATGCATCTTTTTATTGATTGTCTGTTTTTAATGTCTGTTATTCTTATTTTTGATTTCTCTTTAATATTTCAGATGTAAAGCACGCTTGCTCTGGAAAGGTGCAATAGAAATAAAAATGACTTACTACATGATGAATGAAAAGAGTTTAATTTGAACAGTACCTGAGAGAGGACAGGTGCTCTGTTAGCTGGGGCAGCGGCAGATGTCGTGCTGGGACTCTGAGGTGTCACAGAGGGTTTGAGGACTGTCTGTGGTGCAGGCTGAACACGGGCTCCTGCTGTAATGACTGTGGTGGTGGGCTTCTGAGCTGAGGTAATCGTTACCACTGCTGTCTTCTGCTATGGAAATTAAAAAAAACATGACGAGTTAAGAATCTTACCTCGATACAGTGCCATGACAGAAGAAATATTTTGCCTGAGCTTCCAATTTGAATGGAAAGTGGTGCAATAACAAGACAAGGTATCATGAACTATAAAAACATTTTCAAGGAATAATTCACCCAGAAACAACGTATTTTCTCAACTTTACATTGTTCCAAACGTGCATGTCATAATTTTTTCAACAAAACAGACACGAATATAATTTTTCCTCATACATATTTGCCATTCAATGAGTTCTTTCTTACAACTGGCTATCAAGCTTCAAAAAGGACAAAAACACCAAAAAACTAAACAAAAAGTACTCTATACTCCTCAAGCGCTAGATATCAAATCTAAAGCCACTCTATAGCTTTGTATTATAAACATATCAAATCCAAGTATGGCACATATGATGTTTGGTTTTGAACCACTGGATAAATAACAGTGTTTATTGTTAATGACATTAAATTGGTGTCATATTTGATTTGTGAGCTCTAGCCAATGTCAAAAATTCTCTCTGATTTTTTTCTTATTCATACAAAGCTTCAACACGGCTTCAGAAGTCACATGGACAACATATATGGTGCTTTTTGTCCTTTTGTAAGACTTTTCAGATAGATATTTTCCCTACAACAACAGTTTGTGTGACAAAAAAAAAAAAAAAAAAAGTATGCCAGTTTGGAATAGAAAAAACACAAAAGTAGATGTTACAGTATGGAGAAAGAAGGCCTCATTTTCATTCACTTTTATTGTAATTGGAAGAAAGATGCAATGGAAATGAATGGTGATGGAGACTTCATTCTGTCTGAAATGTAAATCTTTTATAATTGGGAACAACATAAGGGTGAACTATCCCACTGAACTATATGTATGAACAGTTGATTAGCTCTATAGATTCATTTGTGCAATTTTAGCAACTTCGGTCACATTTACCGTTGTTCTGCAAATTCTCATGGGCGAAATCCAGTCATTTCAATAAGATCCACGTGAAAATCCATGTGACAATTTTGCACAAGGTCAAAAGATTTCCCCACTCAGATTTCACAACAGTTTCAAATTGGTCACGCAGATTTTCTGTGTTGACCAACATAAAGCTTGGTTACATTATATTTTAAAGGGACCCCTTTTTACTCACCCTCATGTCGTTCCAAACCCGTAAGACTTCCGTTCATCTTTGGAACAAAAATGAAGATCTTTTGATGAAATCTAAGAGCTCTCTGTCCCTCCATTGACAGCTACGCAACTACCACTTTAACGCTTCAAAAAGTTAATAAAGAGATTGTAAAACATCCATATGAATCGAGCGGTTCAGTCCAAATTATCTTTAGAAAATGAATATTGATCAGCAAGCATAAACAGAAGCTCAAATGAAACTGCTTGACACACGAGAACAAACCTCATGCTGAAGCTCAAACGTGCTGTGTAACACGAGAATGAACCTCATTGGTTCTCGGACGTCAAGTGAACATGCTTGAGCTTCCATTTATCACAACTGATGTGTGAGTTGGTGAATGTTTGCATGTGAATAAAAGCCTAAATTCAATCTGTTCATCATATAAAGTGATTGTGTCTCTTCAGAAAATGTTGGACTATACCGCACGATTCATATGGATTATTTTTACGATCTCTTGATAAACTTTTTGAAGTGTCAAAGTGGTAGTTGCGTAGCGGTCAATGGAGGGACAGAAAGCTCTCAAGATTTCATCAAAAAGATCTTCATTTGAGTTCCGAAGATGAACGAAAGTCTTACGGGTTTGGAACGACGAGGGTGAGTAATTACTGACAGAATTTTTCGTCATTTTTAGGTGAACTAACCCTTTAAGGTGTCTTTGTTACAGTATAATTTTACATTCAAGTACTGAGTTATATTACTTAAGAGAATTCACTTACTACAGGGTTTGTTTTAGGGTTAGTTGCATGTAATTATGCATAGTTTACTATTATTACTACAATAAGTACATGTAACATGTACCAAGGACACTGTAAAATAGTTACTGAAAGCTTCTTGGTTTTTAAAGTGACTTCTGTGTGAGCTCTGCTTCATACATGGCTACATTATTGGCAATTGGCCTTTTTTGCCCATGAAATTTTGCTAATGTGATCCTTAAATTAATACATAAATCATCTGCAAATATTATTCATGTGATATCCAACAAGAGATGTCTTGCTCATACCTGGGCAACAGGTGTGGTGACTCTGAAAGCCGCTCCAGCAGTGGGTGTAGCAGGTCTTGGTGACATGGTGGCTTTATTTTGGTTCTGAGCTTTGGCCTGGGCCAGGACCTGCTGAGGAACCAACGCCAGCTGACCGGCCTCCGTACGTACCAGCACCATACCTTCAGAACAACACAGAGAAAACTGTGTAAACAAATCATATAGAAGCAATAACAATAGCCACAACAAGTATTAACAATAGTTAACAAAATTTAAAGGGACTCCTATGATGTTCTATACCTGCATGACTGACTTTGGTCTGTGGAACATACAAGATATTTTGAAACATGTCTTAAGGTGAGGTGACGTTTCAGAAAATGCAAAAAATGTCAATAATGTAACAATGTTTGAAGCACTTTCAAACAAATTTTTTTTTTTGTTGATCAACACTGCAAATCCACATGAGTCATGACCAACTTGAACCCGTTGTGAGATTTTTCGCCCTCAAGTGAAATTCCCAATAAGGTGTATTCCTATTGAAATGACTGGATTTCGCCAGCGAAAATGCACAATCTTTAGATTTTTATTTGCCAGTGTAATGAAATTCAATGGGATCTAATGGTGTTTTGTTTTGGACCCCACTTACTTTCACTATGTGCACAAAAGTCCTACAAATATCTTTATGTTCCACAGAAGTAAGAATGTCATGCAAGTTTGTCAAACGGCAATAGAGTGATTAAATGTCCATTTTTGGGTGAATCATTCCTTTAAACCATTTTTTTCATAGCTGGACTATTCCCGAGCTATTACCTGGTGGTATGGTGAATCCTGGGGGTAACTGAATAGTAGTTTGTTGCTGGGGTCTGACAATCAGCTGGGTCGTAGGTGCCCCTGGTCGCTGCTGGCCCGTCGCGGTCGCTGTCACTTGAGCAGGCGTACCAGGTCTCAACAGGGTCGTGTGCTGTCCTACGAGAGTGGTTGTAGCCGGCTTTGCGAGGACAGAAGGGGTGCTTACCACAGGAAGTGAGGTCACCACTGCACTTGAGGACACAATAATTTGAGTGGGCGTGCTGGGGTGCAACCCTACAGGAGCCCCGGGGAGCTGGTTCGGGACGATGGCTTTAATCTGGTTTTGAGGGTCAGATTTGGGCTCTGTGTTTGTGAACGCCACAGAGGTGGAGACAAGACCAGTGCCCTGCATGGGCAATCCTGAGACTTTAGGGTCACCTCCGTTGTGTACGACACTTGTGATGGTGTTAGGAGGCCTGTGCAGTGCTATGGTGGGGTTTGCTTGACTATCTAGTGACACATTCGCATGTGGCAGTGTGCTGTTGGGCTGAGCGGACACAAAAGCAGTATTTGTACTAGTAGGAGCAGACATGTTGCTTTTACCAGTACCTACACCTGCACCAATGTCAATACCGTTTACAGAAGCAGGCGCGGAAGCGATAACAGAAGAGTTTAACGTGCCACTGCTTCCGTTCACAGTCTGTATTCTGGCGGGAACCGTCCGGACAGCAGACGCAATGTGATTTGTATTGGAATGAGAGTCTGTTGGTGCTGCGTCACTTGAACAAGTTGATGGATTTGATGAATGATATTGCACCCGGTTCGTTGCTGTAACTAAATTCGCAGAGGTACTGGGCAGGTTCGAGGTGGAGGGGACAGAGCTGGACGCCGGTATCCTGTCCGGACCGTTTTCTTGAGAGTTTCCCTCCTGGTTTCGCTGTGGCTGGCGCTGCTGCTCCAGTGTTGTTCCTACTTGGGCGGGCAGTAATTTCCCCAAGTGTGGATTTAGCGCGTTTGCGGGTCTCCTGATTTCGCCTTGAGGAGCCACCGCCTTGTTTTGTCCACCCAACTGCGATTCTAACGAGCCTACGAGGTCACTGACGGCTTTTTCGTCCACTTCGGAGTACAGCATATCTTCCAGTGGATCGGGGACACCCGCCATCTTTGAGAGACGCTTGAGAAATGCGCACGGCGCGTGCGTTGTTTTGCTGCTGAAGCATTGTGGGAAACGTAATGACATCATGGACAAGGTTTGCAGCTGTTGTCATAAGCCTGTCATTTCTGGAAACAAATTTGGAAACTGCCTCATAAATATTCAATGTAAAAATAAAAATATATAAATGTATGTAAATGTATTGTAAATGTAATTTACAAATAAATACATGTAAAAATAAAATAAAAAAAGAAAACATAAAAATAAAAACCTTGTATGATACTGATAGATGGTGAAACATCCTTTCATTTATTTTGAAATTGTTCTCAGTCGGCTTGTTTTTGGTCAGATTTATATTCATTTATTAGGCATTACATAATACCCAGGTTTCAACTTCAACTTTGTTTTGAAAAAAAATTCTCAATGTTTTTTTTACTCATTATGGCATTATCTTCAGGAATAGTATTTAAATAATTTGCTACTTAAAAATAAGACTAGACTTTGTTCTATTCAAAAAGTTCAACAATAGCTAAATATATTGAGTTTGAAAAATAAGAAAGTAAAATAAAATACAATGTGTTCATTTTTAAACAAATATTTACTTAATTTATTTACTTTATTGTTTTGTTTATCATAATGTACCCCCCAAATAATGTATTTGTAAATCTTTAATAAAAACAAGCCTGTCATATCACAATAAGCTCTACTGTAGTTTTGAAATTACATAATCTTTTCATCTCAGAGACAAAATTCTACTTATACTGATACATTTAAATTGTTATGCACAGATTATTGGCCTACCCTACTTTTTTACTGAAACATAATCACTTCTTAACAGTTTTTGTTATACTAAAAACGAGAAAAGTTTTTCTTTTGCCCTTGTGTAAATAACATCAGGAATAAGAGTTTAGTTTAGAAAACTTTGATTTTATGTAAATGATATCTGCCTCTTGGCTCTGCGTAAATACAACGCAACAATGATCGTTTTTGGTGTCTGGCTTATGCAAAGATCACGTTGTAGAGAGCTGCACCAATAGGATTGAGAGTCGTGTTGTACGGCCCAAATATTGAAAACACCAGTATCAGTTTTGATCATTTTCATCGGTGCTGTCAGGAACAGTAAGTACGTGTTTCAAAATATGCCCGAATTCACGTCTTATTATTAATTGTTTTCATTTATATGGCATGTTTTCGTAGTTGTTGTTGATAATGCGATAGGATTAGATGAGACATAATGTTCATGTTAGCAAGCTGGCTAAATGAGTTCGTCAGTCTTTTGAAAGTTGGTTTCGAAAGCCGTATTGCGGGGGGTTTATCATTCTTAATCAATTAAACAATATAAAGAAAATATAGTAAAATTCAAAATATCGTAGAAATGTACTGAATACTGTACATACGCTGGCAAACGCAATCTTCTTAAAAATAATATAATACAAAATATTGTATTATATTTAATAAATGGTTATTAAATATATTTGAAATTACATTTTTTTCAATTTAAAGAAATATTAAAAACAGCAAAACTACTGTTAATCAGGGGGCGTGGCGCATGGGTAAAGCTAAAATGTATGTAAGAGTATATACACACATCAGGAATATTATGATGTGCAGCACATGTTGAAAATTCTATGGATGAATTCCACTGTACAAAGAAGTAACATTGCTTTTGTTTATTTCATTTTATTTCCTGAAATATGTTTATATATTAGTTTTAATGTGATATTACATTGTTATTAAGAGGTATAGATGTTCATTGTTTAGACAGGTCCAACTGACACAATTCTGCTCTCTCTTCTATCATCTTGTCCATCAGCCAGAAGCATGGCCACGGCACAGTCAACACTGATGTTCGCAGTGTGCATCCTGGTGATAACAGAACTCATACTGGCCAGAAAGGACTACTATGACATCCTCGGTGTGCCAAAAGATGCTTCCGACCGTCAGATCAAAAAAGCCTTTCACAAGCTTGCCATGAAATATCACCCTGACAAGAACAAGAGCCCCGATGCGGAAACCAAATTTCAAGAGATTGCTGAAGGTAGGTTATATACTGTACACTACCTGTCAAAAGTTTTAAATAATTACGATTTTTTTTATGTCTCTCATGCTCACCAAGGCTGCATTTATTTGATAAAAAATACAAAATTTAAAAGAACTGTTTTCTATTTGAATATATTTTAAAATGTAATGTATATACTAATTCTCCAGTGGTTCCCGCGAAATTTCAAATGGGTTTTTAAAATGGGATTTTTTCAGTTTATGAGTAAAATAATAACTGTGGTAAACATAACTTGACGATACTTGGATCTTTTTTTTACATAAATTACTCGCACCCATATCAAAAATACAAATTTATGTTTATTAAAAAGTGATTATCAATTGTTATTGGTGCTCAAGTGTTAATAATGGTTCTTATTATGATCACTTATCTGTATTTATGTAAAACGTGTTTTTTCCAGGATTCTTTGATGAATAGGAAGTTCAAAAGAACAGCATTATTTAAAATATAAATATTTTAGCTTTGCCATTGTAGGAATAAATGACATTTGAAAATATATTAACAGTTCTTGTAAATTGTAATAATATTTCACAACATCACAGTATTTTTGATCAAATAAATTCAGCCTCGGTTGAGCATAAGAGACTTCCTTCAAAAACATAAACTTTTCATTTTTCCTAACTGCTGACTGGTAGGTGTAATGTATTCTGCTTGATTAACTGCTTAATACAGTGATCTACAATTAAATAGCATGTTTATTCTTCACATTGCTTACTCGGTCATGCATAATTTTTGAAAACTCGTTCTGCAGCATATGAAACCCTGTCGGATGAGAAAAGGCGGCGAGAGTATGACCAGTTAGGAGACAATGGATTCAGCAATGAAGACATGAACGGAGGGCAGCGTTTTCATCATTCCTTTGATTTCAACTTCGACGACATGTTCAGAGACTCCGACATCTATAGCCAAAACAGGCACGCTCGCCAAAAACGGCACTTTGACGAGCACTTAAAGGCCCACCAGCAAGCACACAACCGCCACAAGAGACACTTCCAGGGCGCTTTTGGTACCGGAACCTTCGAGGACATGTTTGAAGATATGGAGAAGATGTTTACATTTGACAGACACATAAAAAGAACAGAGAGCAGGTTTCCGGGCACAACCAAACAACACTGCAGAACGGTGACCCAGCGAAGAGGGAACATGGTCACCACGTACACGGACTGCACCTCATCCTGAACATCAGCTCGGACCGTCACACTTGTGTTTTTATGTCTGATTTAGATTGAGTTATTAATTTGCTGCTGTGATGATGATTGGGGTTTGATTTTTACCAATGACTGATCCGTTATTTAAGATGCATTTGGAGTTTCAGTTGGTTTGATTGATATCTACAATTGACACTACATTGGATAGTGGCCTCTTAATAGCCTCAAAGTCTAGGTTTAGACTTTTTATGAGTTTGTTTTCATCCCTGCAGCACCAAAACATTAAGAAAAGGTCATTAGTTTATTGATGAGAAACTATTTGATGACGCTCTAATATTAGTGTGAATTTATGTTGATATCGCACTTTCTTGACCATATGAAGCAAGTTCTATGCACTAAAATTCAGTTTCATGCCTGTTTAACTACTAAACTCCCCTGTTATATTGAAAGAATGAATGTGCAGAAATCCTGAATCATCGTGACTGACCATTTAGCTCTTCCATTAACTTCTCCACTTATCCAAGGTTGTATATTTTGTTGTTTTGGTGCTGAACACTCATAATATGAATATTTGCGGTTTACATCTTCATAAACTGCTATTTTATTTTTATGTGAAGCTGAACAAATGTTTGCTGCATTGCTGTGAATGATATAGTTTCCTAAGTAATTTCTTTCAAACTCACACTTATTAGTTAGAGATGTGCCTTTCCCACTCATTGTGTTATATTCAGTTTATTGTGATCAGATTGAAGCACTTTTATGACCTCATGTGTATTATAGTTTGCATGGCTGAGAGAAAGTAAGTCTCTGTTTTTGTCATGTACATCAGTTATCCGGTTGGGTTTGTAAACAGCTTTTGCTTTTGCAAAGTACAAGTCTCACATTGTTCTCTAAGCCAAAGTGTATTTTGGCTGAACGTTTTATATGTTTGTAACAAAACATACACATTTGATTGTTTCTTTTTATATGGCAGTGTAACCCCTAAAAAGAAACAAGGGGAATATACCAACTTAGCATTTGCCTGACGATTTTTTTTATTTTTATTTTTTTTGTAAATACAATGTATAACCCAGCTGTGTTCCTGTATGACATCACCTCACCTGTGACCTGTTGTGTTGATCCCATGTGCAATATTTAAAGGCAGCTGTCCTGTTGGTTTAACTGTTACCCGCTGACATAGTTGTTATGTTCAGAGTCTTGGTAGACTCATCTGGCACTTTCTTTATTTTAATCCTATGGATGAAATGTAAATCTTATATAGCCTATTTGAACCCAAATGTATTTCTACTTGGGTTAAAAATAAATCGTGTTCAAATTATTTGTTTGAGGACCCTTTTCTTTAGGATTTTTATAAAACATTAATTGCTGTGCAGTTGCGATACATGAGCATTTTTAGTACCCTCAGTAAACTTGAACTGATATAAAATTGATTGCAATATACATATGTCGTTTCTGTCATGCATAGAATTTGTCATTTATTTCAACGGCCATGGGATAGAACAAGAAAAAGGCATGTTATACAATTATTAATATTATTGGAGAAGTTTAATAAACTTACATTGATATGGTTTGCTCAGAACCCATTTTTAAAAAAAAAATCTTTATAAATGACTTAAAAGTGTTTTGTATATATATGGAAACAAGCAAAAGGCGCTTAGATCATTTATACTCTGCCATTTTTACATTTTGTATTTAACTGTTAATAATTTATCCAGTTCACGTTTGTAAAAATGTGTGTATTATTAATGAACATATCTCTTGGTGTGTATATAGCCTGATGTGTTGTTGCTGTCAGATAACCATATTAATAACACCACGTGGCTACATGTGTTATAATTTATGTAATATTGGTACTTGTGCTACCTTACCCAAAACATGTTTTCTTCTATTCTCCTAAATATTTTGTTGCACCCCATAGTTACGGTTGCCTTGGCGCATCCACTCAGAACAATGCTTGGTAATGTAGTTTATTTCCAGAAAATTTAAAAGTGGGTCAACAGCTGTTGTGCCGCCTAAACCTACAAGTCCCACAATGCACCATCAGTGCGCAGTTTTTCCGCGGCCGGGTTGGTTCATGGTGACACAGTGAGGGACATTGGATGACTTTGTGCCGTGTTCAGCCGCGGTAGTCTCTTTAGCAACTCGTTTTGACAGTGAAAGAGATCGTCAACGCGATGGAGGCTCTTATTCCTGTCATTAACAAACTCCAGGATGTTTTTAACACAGTCGGGGCGGATATTATCCAGCTGCCTCAGATTGCAGTGGTGGGAACGCAGGTAATTTTGTAGTTGCTGTTTCCATTCAGACTGATACAGGTTTATGGCGGTTTTTCAAAACCTAGTGAGTTACCCACCTAGACTGCATTTCGGAATGGAATCGAAAGTTCGAGGGCGCCTATGAAGCACCTATCTATGCGGTTCACTTATTTTGGAACACAACCTATTATTAGCTACGTTTTTTTTTTCCTGCGACATTTTTTATATATGGCAAGATCAACGACAAATAAATGAATGTCGTTTTCAATATCTGACAATTAAGACGATAAAATTTAAATCTTTAACGAGCTTTCAAATAATGTTATCTGCGCTATCCAGCTAACTAGCTTGCTAACTTGTTTCCTAATTTGAATTAGCTAATTTGGTTGTTTCCTATTTGAATAGTTGACCTCAAGTATATTATTTGAACATTTCTACTGTTAGGAATGTGTTTTTTTTAACAGCATGAGCAATATCATAAAGTAAATTGTAGAGCTGTGCTGGTCTCAGTACACTAGCTAACACATGAAGAGATGCGCCATGGTCGGTCTGAACTTGACAGTTCAGGCTGCATGTTTGGCGTGAGCAGCTGCAAGACAAGACTCACTGTATATCAAGGACAAAATGGGCAGATTGGTACTAAGGTGAAAATGATTCTGGATCGTATCCTTTGACGTTACACTAAGATATCTGCATCATTTCATTGTGGAAAATACTGCATACTTGATAAATAGTGTTATAGTAGTATAGAGCTTTAATGTAAGTAAACCAGAGACTGACTCATCAAGTAGAAGAGTTTCCTACCATCTGCCTCACACACTTCATGTATAATAAGTTTAAAGAGTCTTAAAGCAGAGACTTTCACTGACCGCTTAAGAGGATATGGCTGTCTGGTGCCCAAGAAAGTGTTGTTATCCCTGTAAAGCCTAACATATGAAATAAAAGTCCGGAAAGGTTACCACACAGGCTACCAACCTATCATTTCCCTCTGATTTGAACAATATTGTATTTGTGTGGACAAGTTAATCCAAACTCAACTTTTTCAACTCGTTTACACCTTTACAACTCATTCTTCAACTGTTTTGGCGGGCCATCTAAGGAAAGAAAATTTTGGATCCCAATGATTTTTTTAAATGGAACATTTTATTGAACATTTAGACAAAGTATGTGTTTTATGTTATGCATCAGACTTGTATGGCTCATATAGTATAATATGTTCGGAATATAGAGTTCGCACTTTTATTCAGAGGCCCAAACTGAGCACAAATATGCAGTTTGGTGTAAATGTTGTTAATTATATGGCAAAAAAGTAGGATGAAATTCTGATAGCTTTATAAGATACTTGCATAAAATGTGTATGAATATAATTTGTCACTCTATATCTCCCAATAATATATTAGTATTACGATATTTAAATGCTTAGTTTTATGATCAAAGCTCTGTAGTTTTTATTAAGGGGCAAAACATATAATGCAATTCAATACTGCGATGAACATCTTGAAATATTTCTAGCAATATAAAAGTTATTCTTTCTTACTTTATAAAAATCAGGAAAGATCTGAAGGTGGACTTTTTTAGAATGATACTAAAAAGCCTTTTACTTGCTGAAAAGTATAAACTACTAATCAGACGACAGAAGATATGGAGTAGACGTAGTAGCAAAGTTTGATAAAAATGTTGATAATTTAGAGGCCTTAGAAATTCATGTATGATACAGTAGCCTTTATAGACATTATGCAATAGAGCAGCCATCTTTACAATTTTGACTTTGAACTTCCGTTTTTGCGGTAGCTCTGTATATTTCTGTGGAATCACTATCGAAATTAATTTAGGTGGTGAAGTGGATTTACTTATTGTAGAGTTAATGAGAGTTATCATGAGCATTGTAAAGCCAATGTCAAATGTCAGTAGACCGGGAAGATTTAAAAATGAGCAGTTCATTCATAAATCCGTAAAATCTTACCTTCATGCAGTGGAAATACAAACCGGAAGACGGAACACAACGAGTGCTGCTCTGTAAAGGTGCGGAGCTACATAAGCTCTATAAGGTTAAGCTGTTTAGGTAGTTTGATCCGCAAGTGAACTTAGTTACGGTTCTAAACATGTTTTTAAGAAGTAAATGTTCAGTAATTGACAGTCCGGACTTATTTGTATTTTGTGTGGTGCATCTGATTTCCAGAGCAGCGGGAAAAGCTCTGTGCTGGAGAGTTTGGTTGGCAGAGACCTTCTGCCCCGTGGGACGGGCATCGTCACCCGCAGGCCTCTCATCCTCCAGCTGGTGAACGTAGACCCGGAGGACAGAAGAAAGTCCAGCGAAGAGAATGGTGTGTACTCCCCCACCCCCCCCACCAAAGCATAAATTAATGACCTCCTGTGTTTGTTTGTGGGATTTAGGTGCTACTTTTTTTCTAATTTGGTTGCTCAATCAATGGCGGTGCAGTGGTGTCGGGTACTTGTTAGGTCGTCATATGCCAAATTAAGTCAAAAGAGAATGGAAAGCATAGTGACCCAAGCCAGTTTATCCATGTGTGCTGTTTCTTTAAATAAACTGTGTGAACTTTCAATACACATAGAATCCAGTCTGTAAGAACCTGCTATTTATTTCAGATGAAGCTTTTACCATGGGCACCTCTGCATTTGTGTGGATTAGGCTACACTAGAGTCCTATAAAGACTGCACTGCTGTAGGCTAACACTCTGTCATCTCTCTTTAAACGCAGAGCCCAATGCCTGGAAAAATGAGCGCCTTTACAAAGGTCTCCTTTTCCTTGTTTCTTACCCTTTTGCTTGTGTTGAGCAGCTTTGTGTTTTTTCTCATCCTGCTTCCATTATTAGATTTTAAGCTTTAGTTAAACTGCTAGTGCAATGGCTTAGCTTAAACCAGTGGTTTTCAAACCTGTCCTGGAGCACTCCCTCTTCTAATACACCTGATTCAACTCGTCTGCTAATTAGTCGAGACTGCAAGACCTGAAGTGGGTGTGTCAGGTAATGACACATTGTATGATTTTGGGCTGTCCCGGACAAAAGATGACCAATCGTGGTGATTTCTGTAGTCGTGGCTCCTGAACGGTGGTCTTACGTCGTACAGTGAGAGAGGTTCAAAGACGGCCGTTGTCAGGGTCTTGCGACCAAAGGTTTTGCGACGGCCGTTGTCAGGGTCTCGCCTACAATAATTTTCTGACAGTGTCAGAAATTTAGCATGATCATCTCACAGTGTGTTTGCTGCTACGACCTAAGTCTACTGACTAGCCAATAAAAATGCAACATGAAATGGCGTATTGATCATTGGGACATGGCGCTAAAACTTAAAACTACTTACCTCAAGCTCCATTTGCAAAATTGGCATGCCAAGTTGGCCTCTTTTCCCTAGCCATGGCAGCGTCCATATTCTCCTCTTTCGCTTCATCCTCATTTTTTTTTTACCGCACATAAAAACCAATTTCCAAAGTGCAGTTCATCTTGCTCTTTTTGTTTACCACTTGTGCATTCTGATGACGATGTATTCTTCTATACTAACGCTGCATTTCAGACAGCTCAGAATTTGGATTTTTCCCACCTCGTTCTTGGAAATAATGTCTGGAATGCCAATCAAAGTCAGACATTCGACCTGTGAACTCGGTGTACGTCATCGATCAACCCCAACCTCAGCAAAACATGTAATTTGACGTCACTTCCAAGATGTTGGCAAGTCCTGCTTCCAATGAGCACAAACGTAAAAACATTAACATTAGACATTAAGTTTATGTAATAATACCTTAGTTTTTGCTTTTCATCAGCTGTTTTCAAAGCGATTTAATGTTGTTTTTACTCTGTTTTTACCATAATTGACACAAAAACACATTATGCTCTTGTTGTGTCGGGGCAACATCATGTGGTCAACATGTGAATGTGACGTCTAATTGCCTGGAACTCGCTGAGGTCTGAAGTGGGACATTTAATGTGGCATATTCGCATGTCCCACCTCGTCTAGAATGCAGCATAACTTGCGGCGTAGCCTACAATTCGAAAGGTGTCATTTCTACATACATGTCGTACCCATGTTTATTAGATCCATGGTTTGTAATGATCTTAAAGGATTGCCGAAGTTGCACAGTTTGAAGAAGGCATAAGGGAGACATACAAAATGGGCAGTGCTGGGTGGAGTGCTTCAAGACAGGTTTGAAAACAAACCCAGACTGGGGAATGTAGAGTACAATCTAGTTTCAGATTGAAGTGGTGAATGAAGTATATGAATGATTTGGGTCTCAAAAGTGACAGTGATATGATGTGAATTTGTCCTCTGCATTTAACCCATCCATGTTAGTGCACACACATTAGGAGAAGTGAGTCGTGAACACATACTGCAAACAGTGAAAAAGGTATATAAACCATATCACACTGCAAAATGTCCATTTACTCACTAAAAACTAACAAACATCACTTTGTTGTGAAGAGATAAATTCTTTAATAGAATAGAGTTTTAGTTTGAGCTAGGTAGGCTGTGCTACCCACAATGCACTGCACTTTGCCTTTGTTTTGTAGCAGTTTTTGTTTAATTTGCTGTCATGGTGCTTTAAAAAAATAAAAATCATGTATTGATGTGGAACAAAAGCATATCCTACTTGGCAGAGTAAACTATTTGAAGAAAGTGAAAGTTTACATTGTGTCGTCATCATTTTTCCCACAGGAGTGGATGGAGAAGAGTGGGGGAAATTTCTACACACCAAAAACAAGGTATGGAAAGCAGCACAATAGATGTTTGGACAAAGAATTCACAATCAGCAGCAGCTAAGGTCAAATGTGTGTGACCCTTTTAACCTTTTTAGGAGTCCATTATGAACCATTTAAGAATAATAATAATAATAGTTCTCATTGACTAAATTTTGCTTAGATTATAGTAACAGGAGAACTTCTCATGAACTTCTCTTTCTTATGCTATTATTTGTCAGTTGTACATGCATATTTAAGATTAAATACACATGTATAAAATTTCATCTTAACATGTTTATAAAACCACCAAGACTGTGATTTTTGTGCACAGGTGATTTCAGGTTTCAGCAATATTTTTTGTCATTTTAGAGTAAATTTGTGCCCATATATGCTTACTCCTAATTTTGTTTTGAAGGTCTCCTACAATAGTTTTACATACATCCAAGGTCAAAAAACATTTTAATTTTCTCATAATATACATTGCAGCTTCACTTCTACAGTGTTTGAGGACGAGTCAAAGTAGAAATTGTTAATGGGCAGCCAATGAAAAGGAATGGCATAATGCGAATTTGTTACAAACCTATGTAGGTTTGTGCAGGAAGTAAGACTGGAATTACTGACGACTCGTTTCAGGCGGTTCAGAATCCGTTATTTCTTTAGAGACAATACCTCGATGTGCACTTTGATCTTTGAAACTTTGCAGACTTTTTACATTCACAAAAAGCTATGTTACACACTGCATGAAAGTTAATAGCCAAAAAAGCATAATATGGTGGTCACTTTAATCATAATTTTGTTTCATGAAAGCGTTCATACTCGGATAATTACACACAAATTCGTGCATATGCACAGTTAGTGAATAAGACCCAATTTCTCAAGACACATGTTTAAATTGGGATTATCCAACACCTCACATTAAGTCCAAGTGGAAAAGTTGTTACATCAAAGAGACGCTGCACAATGTTGGTTTATTCAGACATTCTGGCCGTCAGACACCTTTATGTGCTACAAACGACAATGCAGAGAGTTTGTTGACATTGTTTGACAGTTGAAGAACAAGTCCTTTAATTCATGAACATCAAGAGCGTGTTGGTCCAAATGATCACAGGAGAGAAACTGCAGTGTGGTCTTGTGTCAGACACATGCTTTATATTCACCTCATGTTACATTAATGTCATTCCCTGGTGTGTTTCTTGTTCTCTTTAATGTTATAGAAGTTTCTGTGAAGTCTTTGTGAAGTGAGATATCATGATTGTTTATATTGTGTCTCTGCCTTTTAGGTCTACACAGATTTTGATGAAATCAGGCAAGAAATCGAAAATGAAACGGAAAGAATTTCTGGCAATAACAAGGTATGGAAGAGTCCCTAAAGGAAGTAGGAACTACACGAGATGATGGTGTAATTTTTAATCCTATATGTACACTAACATTTTACATTATGGGGTCAGTACGTTTTTCTTTTTTTTTCTTTCCTCCTCTCAAGAAGGACACGTTAAATACACTTATAATGTAACAAGAGGTTTCTAATTCCAAAAATGCTTTTCTTTTAAACTTTCAATTCTTTAGAGAATCCTGAAAAAAAATTTGTCACGGTTTCCACAAAAATATTAAGCAGCTCAACTGTTTTCAACATTGATCATTATAAGAAATGTTTCTTGCGCAGCAAATCAGCATATTAGAATGATTTCTGAAGGATCATGTGACACTGAAGACTGGAGTAATGATGCTGAAAATTCAGCTTTGCATCACAGGCATTTTAAAATACCTTCAAATAGAAAACAGTTATTTTAAATTGTACTAATATTTCACAATATTACTGTGTTTTTGACAAACAAATGCAGCCGTGGTGAGCATAAGAGACTTCTATCAAAAACATTAAAAAAAATCTTACTGACCTGTAACTTTTGAACTTTAATGTTAGACTTTTTCTGTTGGCATTAAGCTCTGCATTTTGACTAATACAGAATGCTGGGGGTCTTATAAATACATCTTGTGTCATTGTTTAACAGGGTATTAGTGATGAGCCAATACACCTGAAAATCTTTTCACCACATGTTGTCAATCTCACGCTGGTGGATCTGCCTGGCATCACAAAGGTGTTTTATTCAAGTTCAGCTTGGCCTGTTTGAGTATTCTGTTTGTGGATGATTTTTTGACGCTGACACTGATATATTCATGTTCAGGTCCCAGTGGGAGACCAGCCCAAAGATATCGAGCTGCAGATCCGTGAACTGATCCTAAAATACATCAGTAATCCCAACTGCATTATTTTAGCTGTCACTGCGGCGAACACAGACATGGCCACCTCTGAAGCGCTGAAAGTGGCCCGTGAGGTGGACACAGATGGTCAGCATATTTACGTTTATTTCACTCGTGCATTATTTTTGCTCACAATATCTGTATCTTTCACTTTGTGTGATGTGATGTTTCTCCGCATAGCTGTGTGATGCAGATTTTTCGAAACGCAGCATTTTTATTTTCTCCTACTGTCAGGTCGCAGAACACTGGCTGTGGTGACTAAACTAGATCTGATGGATGCCGGTACTGATGCAATGGATGTACTAATGGGCAGAGTCATTCCTGTCAAACTAGGACTGATCGGAGTGGTCAACAGGTAAAAAAAAAAGAAAAGGAAAAAGAAGATAAATGATTATTAGTAAGACTGTCAATCTATTTAAAATTAAATACTATTAATATAAATATATAAAATAAATTCTGTTTATAATTACATTATAATATGGAATATTCAAATTTGCATTCATATTTTAACAATTTTCATATATATATATATATATATATATATATATATATATATAAATGTCTTTATGCAGGAGTCAGCTGGACATCAATAATAAGAAATGTGTGGCAGACTCCATCCGTGATGAGTATGCCTTCCTGCAGAAGAAATACCCCTCCCTCGCCAACAGAAACGGGACCAAATATCTTGCCAGAACATTAAATAGGTGAGAGTTTATGCTTGAAACATCACATTTTGTTAATTTTTACTGAGCATATCTGCTTTTAAAGTATTAAAATCCTGTTTTTTCCCCATCAGGTTATTGATGCATCATATTAGGGACTGTTTACCAGAGCTGAAGACGCGCATCAATGTTCTTGCAGCCCAGTATCAATCCCTGCTCGGCAGCTACGGCGAGCCGGTGGACGACAAGAGCTCCACCCTGCTGCAGCTCATCACAAAGTTCGCCACAGAGTACTGCAACACTATTGAAGGGACGGCCAAATACATTGAGACTACTGAACTGTTAGTTTCTCTTTTCTGCCTGTTACTGAAATAAAGCTAATCACAGTGCTAGTGCTAACCACAGTTGTTTGTGCTAATTTTTTTAGGTGTGGTGGTGCAAGAATTTGTTATATTTTCCATGAGACGTTTGGTAGGACACTGGAGTCAGTCGATCCTCTTGGAGGACTTACAACTATAGATGTCCTTACAGCTATTAGGAATGCTACGGTAGGTTGCGTAGAGTCTTCTACATCCGTTTTAGTGTGGATACGAAATAAAGACTGCAGACTGCAGCGCTCTGCATTGTGCTGCAGTTTCCTCAGAGTCTGCAGATTTCTATTTTAGCACAACTCCTCTGAGGGACATTTAAATATTAGAGTGACTTAAAGAAGCTCTTGTATAATACCGTGGAGTTATGTCTAGGGATGAAACGGGTACTGGTTTGAGAATAAACCACGATAAAATGTCTGATGGTTAGTATTACCGTTTCGTTTTTTAGTTCTCGTTAAAACAGCATTGTATTAAATGTAAAATTTAAATGTTCAATTGTATTTATTGTTCACCTATTGTCTTTAATAATTTTTTAACTTTGAACTAAAAACTGTATAGTGCTGCCAATTTCGTCGTTAGGTTTCGATAAAAAATTATTTCAGTGTGTGTATCAGTACTTTTTGAGCATTTTCAGCACATTTTAACAATACAGTGTTAAATATATGGAACCGGTACCTATGAAACCGGACCGAATCAAAACGCAGATTTCGGTGCCTCATTTCGGTGTCACTTAAATACCTCAGCTGACGGTTGAGTCATTCAAGAAAATTGTGCAAGTTTACTGCATAAATAGAGCTGCGAATTTCACATATTTTTGAAAATCCACAATTCAGTTGATCCTGATAAGAGCTCATTGTCACAGTTGTAAACATGACGGCGTTCTTCTTCCACAAGGGGTTTCGCGTCACGGTATTTAAGGTGATGCGTTCTAAAATAACGCTCACCTTGTGCAGGAAATGCAATAAGTCAGGAGAGGTGTTGTATTTTGCCAGAGAAGGCAAAAAATGTGAGAAGGATTGCTGAAATTTAAAGCTGGTTTGTAGCACACCAAGAATATAGACTTTGCTGTTATTAGTACTGTACTGTTATTTAGTGTTAGATTATAGTTGGGTTAGGTGGCTTAGCTTTTATTGTGAATTTATGATGTAAATTTGTTGTTTTGTATTTAGACTACTTATATACTTAAAAATTTTAATATATTACATTTTAAGAACTTTTTTTTTTTTTTCAATAAAAAAGCAGTTTTTTTTATATCATTCACCAACATTTTGAAGTTCTTTTTTTTTATTATTTTTTTTAGTATCGGTTCAGGCACCGTTTAGGCACCGGTACCGTTTTAAAAGTATTGATTTGGCACCAGCATAAAAAAAATAAAAAAAAACGATATTGACAACTGATTATTTTGGTCACTATAACGGTGATATGAAATTTTCATAACATTACATCTCAAGTTAGATCGCATTTTGCAGCAGTTTCAGGTATTTCTGTAGTTTGTAATGGAGTTCTTGTGCGTTTCCTCAGGGTCCACGTCCTGCTCTGTTCGTGCCTGAGGTGTCGTTTGAGCTGCTGGTGAAGAGGCAGGTGAAGCGTCTGGAGGAGCCCAGTCTGCGCTGTGTGGAGCTGGTGCATGAGGAGATGCAGAGGATCATTCAGCACTGTAGCAACTACAGCACTCAGGTAGACTGCAGACATAGGAGACGTGACAGTTTTTGGCCTTCATACTCATGCTTATCTTTGCCTGTTGCATCATGTCTTGCTCCCCAAAGCAAAAAAGAAAGACAGTTTTCCACTGTTGTTATACAGCACATCAGTTAAAGTCACCATGAAATCAAAATGGACCATTCCTGTTTTATTATGGAATATTGCAGTATTTATGATAAATGATTTATCCGTGTACATCATTTTTTAAATTCATGTGCCCTCGTAATCTTTCATTAAAAATAACCTCCCCTCCCACTTGCAGCGACATCTCTTCTCTGATGACTTGTTTACTGGCAAGAGGGTGGGACAACCTGTCACTCACATGAGATCGACCAATAGCAAAACAACCATCCAATCAAGTCCCGTCCTACATTTTTCTCATTCAAAAAGGAGTTTCACTTGAAATATGTCACAATAGGAAGAAAAGACGGAACTTCTGTTTCAAGCAGACTTTAAGGCCTGTTCATACCAAGAATAAGTTAACATCACAATTATAAAATACAACGACGGGGGAACAATATCCCTTTTAGAGCATTTTTTCTCTCCAGCTGGTGAACAATAAAAAACATTTAATTCTAACCAGTATCCACCCGACTAAAGAGCTTGAGGATTTAAAGTGGCAGTTGACAAAATAATTTTTTTTCCTGTTTTTAATTTTTTATTATTATTATTAGTAGTAGTAGTTATTATACTGTTGTTTTATTATGAGCATTTTTTTTTTTTTTCAATTTGTTTAGGATTTGTTTTATTTAGTTATACTGTGGTCATTGTTGTTGTTATTATTATTATTATTATTATTAATTATTATCTTCTATATACTAATTGTTATCTTCTCATTTTTGCCAGGAGTTGCTTAGGTTTCCAAAGCTCCATGATGCCATAGTAGAAGTGGTCACCTCTCTGCTCAGGAAGAGGCTTCCAGTCACCAATGAGATGGTTTGTTTGTTTTCACTCATGCTCTTATTCTTTTACATATTATGGACCAGCAGTTTGTGTGCATGTATTTCTTCTCTAAAGCTGCGTTTGCTCTGCTCCAGGTTCACAATCTTGTGGCGATTGAGTTGGCTTACATCAACACAAAACACCCAGACTTTGCAGATGCTTGTGGAGTCATGAACAACAACATTGAGGTTTAATGACATTTTGATGATGATTTAAATTAGATTTATGATTGGAAAATATTTGAGTGTGAAATTAATATTTGTTGTTTTCGTAAACAGGAGCAGAGACGTAACCGAATGAGAGAGGTTCCCTCAGCGGTGCCTCGTGATAAGGTATGATGTTCAATCTTGAGCGTTCAGTGAACTGCGTTTTCTCACTGGAAAATGTAATGGCCTGCTGTTGGCAATATTCTTTTATCCCTTTTCCTTTGTGGAAATTAGTTTGTTGCATAAACCAAGTCTTGCTGCCTTTTCTTGCAGTTTTGATTCGAATCGGACTCAAATCTGCTGCTTTCCTCTCTAGGTGACTAGTCTCTTCTCTTCCTGTGTCTTTTTTTAGTCCTTAAAAGGTCCTTGTGGGCAGTCAGTGTCGCCCACCGAGCAGCCGTCTGCTGAGGGTGATGGGTCTAAGGTGTGTGGCGTCCCCTGTGTAGGGGCAAAGCATGGAGTTGATTTTCAACCCACTCAATCTGCTCCCATAACCCCGACTGCATGGTCACCAACCACTAAACTGACGGCAGTTTTTGTTTTACTGATCAGAACCTTCTCAAACTACTGTTGTGATTTTGAAGACCCTCGCCAGTATTTTTTCAGTTTGTAGCCAAAATCGGTGTTTTATGTGTGAACAAAGCTTTTGTTCAGTTCGAAGCCTAAAACCAATACATAAAACACCAATGCACTGCATGGGAGGGGGCATAAAACACTAGTTGGTGCTCAATCCTGTCTTGTTCTTCCTGTTTATGTGTATAAGATGGCCGGAGGAGGTCAGGGGGAGCAGGAAGGAGGAACAGGGACCTGGAGGGGCATGTTGAAGAAGGGAGAGGAAAGCCAGGGCGAAGACAGGCACAAACAACAGAGCTCTGTCCCCGCCAGCCCTCAGAGAGGACACGCAGTGAACCTGCTTGATGTAGTGAGTCCAGAAAACACATACTTTTGATTATGCTACAGAAATGACTTAAAAGCTTGCAGTCTGAAAGTAAATAAACACCCGTCTCTCGAGAGCTTTGTGGTCTCTTTGAGAGCTGTTTGCTAACACGGTCACAATGAATTAGTGTTGATTTGTTCTGATCTCTCGCAGCCTGTGCCAGTTGCTCGGAAACTGTCTGCTCGCGAACAGAGGGACTGCGAGGTCATCGAGAGGCTCATCAAGTCTTATTTTCTCATTGTCCGTAAAAATATCCAGGACAGGTATGTGGAAACCGCATTTAACCTCTACAAGAGACTATGGAGGAACCATGAATATGAGTTTCTAGTTTCATGTTTCAAGCAGAATACTCACTCAGTTTCTCCGTCTCTGCAGTGTACCAAAGGCTGTGATGCACTTCCTGGTGAACCATGTGAAGGACAGCTTACAAAGCGAGCTGGTGGGACAGCTGTATAAACCCGCCCTGCTGGACGACCTTCTCACGGAGTCAGAGGACATGGCCCAGCGCCGCAATGAGGCCGCAGATATGCTGAAGGTAACGTCCATCATTTATATATAATAATTATTATTGTTATTATTTATATAATTAATAATAATGTATATTAATGTCAAAATGTTTAGCAATGCCGAGTAGCCTTTACATTCATATTTATGCATTATTATAAAATAGTAAATAATATTATTACATCATGTATTAATAATTATTATTATATACTAGTAATAATGAATATTAATGCAAAATGTGTAGATATGCAGAGTAGCATTTACAATAATATTGTTATTAACTTAATAATAGTACTAATAATTTATTATTTAATATTTCACAATAATAGTAATAATATATCATGTGTAATAGTAATGTATGTTAATGTAAATCTTTTAGTAATGAGTAGCCTTTACATTAATATTAATTGTTATTATTAGTAGTAATAATAATGTATTAAGAAGTATTTGATTATATATATATATATATATATATATATATATATATATATATATATATATATATATATATATATATATATATATATATATATTCATAATATTGTATATTAATGTAAAAATGTTTATAAATGCAGAGTAGGTTTTATATTAAAATTAATTAATAAAATGAAATAAATTACTTTAGAAACGATCAATTTATTTATTTTTGCTATTATTAAATTAATAACAATTCATATTGTTGTAGAGGCTAATCTGCATTACTTAGCATTTAATTAAACTTTGAATTATACATGATTTTAAAAATGTTGTATCATTAAATAGAAAAAATTAAAAATTTCAAATGTTTTCAAACTGTCATCCTCTCCTCTGCCCATAGGCCTTGCAGAGAGCGAGTCAGGTGATCGCAGAGATCCGTGAAACGCACCTGTGGTGAAGTCCGGCGCTGATGTACAGCCCCTTTCCCTTCTGCTCGAACCCTGCGGTCTGCGTCAGCCCTGTCTTGCTTTCACAGACAGCCAACTTGAAAAATGCACTGGTGTCAGTTAGTGTGTATTGAATATAGTTATGTATGAAACGGACTCTTGTCGAACTACATCGAGGGCAGCACATATCATGTCACATCTGCACACCGTCCCAGCAGTGATCTCTTTCATGTATGTAAACTACCATGTACGCTGCAGGTAACGTGTGCGGCCTGTTAAAGGACCATGTGTCCCTGATGTAGCCTAAATTAAAGGTAGTGATATAAACTGATCAAAGGGTTTGTCATTATGTTGTAGCTTCATTTGGTATGATTGGATTTCTTAAAAATACCATTTTCCTGTCCAATAAGGCAGTCAACATGGGATTACATTGGAAAGATCCAGGATCACACTACTGTTTCATTGTGTAAATATGAAGCATCACTGAGTGCACCTTTAATTTCATAGCATAATTTGTTACTTTTTTTTCATTGTTGGTCATATAAAATAATAATGAGTCAAACTTTGAGATTTATGTAGTTTGATGCAAAGTTGGTGTTTATGTGCATGATTGTCATACATAACAGTTCATTTTATGCTGCACTGCAACTTTATATATTATAATATATTATATTTATTATACATGTTTAATAAAATGTTGCAGCTATTTATTTTGTCTTTACAGATAATATAATGTATTAATTAATATAATTGACATCACTAATTGAGTACACTAAAATGAACAGTCAGCAATAGCATTTATTCATGGCAAAATGCAGAGCAAAAATGTACAGCCAAGGCTTTTTTGCATGTTAGCAATGATTTTTAAATATCACCATCAGTCAAACAAACAAAAAACGAATGCACGAGGACACAAAATCCTCTCATATCTGCTGTCAACATCTATCTCAGCCTTCCTCCCATTTTGCCTTTGCCGCGTCCCTTGGCACTAAGAGAGAAAAGCAAGAGTTTAAAAATATTTTTTGGATATAAAACCGAATGACTCAACACTTCTAGAGAGATGTGAATCTTGTGATTCTTACCTCTGGTGATCCTGGACGCGGCAAATGAGCTGATTTATCTGTGAGAGAGAGACAGAAACATGACAAGTGCTAACAGATACAGTGATAATGAACACAACCTACTCAGTCCAAGCTCCAGCCGCTGGATTTTGTGAAACTGTTGATTGCTGCAAAAACGACCTCACAGAAGCGCCATAAAGCCCCACAAGCAATTTCAAAGTAAAGAAGTTTAGATATCACTTACATCATATTTCTGGCGTTTCAGTTTTTCATTGAGATCGTATTTTTCTGCTTCCAGGTCCATCAGCCACTGCCACAACTCATTGGCTTTGTCCCTGCAACGATTGACAGAAATATTAAGGTGGGTTCACACAGAAAGCGTTTTGTTTTTGGTCCAATGTGATGTTTTTTTTAGCACCTTGTTTCCGTTGAGGTTCGGAAAAACTCGTTCCAAGATAAGTTCTTTCAAATTCTTCGCTCTTTAAACGCAAGGACGCGTTTGGTGAGAACAGCAAATATTTTAATATATAGTATGCTATTTGATAGTGATTGTGTAGTTTCTGCTGTAACTAGTTACAACGCGTCCCAAGTTTATTCCCATTCCTTGCGTTTTTAAACGCAAGAACGCGTTCATTGCGAACGGCCAGCCACTACATCTAAGGCTAAATTTTTTTTCTTAAATGGTGATTCGATACTGGCTGCGTAGTTTATTTATGTAGTAATAGTAAATAGTTGCAGGGGAAAACGCATCTTAATGTAATTCATTCCTTGGCTTGCGGTCACGGTAGGCTACTATTTTTTAGGGTTCTAAGAAATTCTAAATTATTCTCATTCTAGTTCTAAATAATGAACTATTTCATGCAGGCCTGTTTCCTGGTCTGTCCTTAACAACAACAAAATAAAAATACTGTTAGAAATTATTAAAATGTTGGACATATGATATCAATCACTTGGTGTGTTGTTTTTTTATTATTGTTAAAGTATAGTATATAGTAGTATATCGTACTTGAGTTTGTCGTCACTCAGGTGGTCAATATTCAGTGGTTTTCGGCGGTCGGCCAGGATCTTCTTCTTTTTCTCCCTTTCGGTTTGTTTCTTGGCACCTTTGCGTCCTTCACCCTTTAGTTTAGCGATAATTATAATATTAGTGAAAGAATCTCCATAAAATAATCATGTAACTTGACAATATTCTGACAATATTTATTTACAGCCTTGAATATGGTGAACACTGACCCTTTGCTGTACGCCACCGTACTGCTGGGTCATGTTGGTGAGAGCTTTCTTCTTCTTGGCATCTTCATCATGCTTCTTTCTGTGCTCTTCCTGCTCCTTCCTCTCTCTCTCTTCCTGTGAACAGTTTATATTGTAGATTGGGTTCATCTCTGTTAGCAGCCTGTGGTGGATTATTTTACTTCACTGACTGGACAAATTAATTTGGTTTTGTAGAAATTATTCAACAGCAGATTAGTTTGACAATATAGGGTGGATTTTGCGAACATCCTCCACAAAGGTAATTCAAAAGTGTAAATTCAAGACTTCAAGTTTAGTCTCATTGGTGGAAAGATGTTCCAGCATGCAGCTGGTGTAGTTTGGACAACACAGGGGTTTTCAAACTGGGGTCCGGGGACAGTATTTGAAATATAACTGCCTTTTTACGATTTTTATGATCATATTTGCACAAAGCACTGGTTTGGCAGGTGTTTGTGCAGAATTTGACAGTAACTCACAGCGAGTCTGGCCTGACGTTCTTTCTCTTTCTCTGCTCTTTCTCGCTGCTGCTCGGCCCTCTCTGCTCGCCTCTTCTCCTGTTAAAACACATATTTACATAATTCTGCTCAGAAGTTCCTCTTGCAGGATCTGTGTGGTGTTTATCCCGTTAATGTAGTTCTGCCTCTTTTTTGATATACATGTTTAACAAAAAATATAAAACAACATTCATGAGGAAACACTCACGATTCTGTTGACCAGAGTAATGAGTTCCTCTTCATCTTTCTGTCTCTGGAGGAAATGAGCCTCTATAAGAGACTGTAGTTCTGTTAAATCCTTCTCCTGACGCTTTTTTTGGATGTCCTACACACACACAGAGAGAGAGAGAGAGAGAATGAAATAGATTTTAGAGTTTGAAAGTGAGAGGTGCGTTTAAAGGGAGTGTAACGGAGAGGCAAATGTCCTACTTAGCCTACATCAAAATCGACTTTATCTCCCTCTGGGATCTTTGGTGCTTGGATATTTGATAGATACCTGAAGATAAAAGATTAAGACATTAAAAAAAAAAAAAAACAGTTTAATCTGCATATATAATGATGCATACAAGAGAATAATGGAACATACTTTGGTTTGGATTTTGTTTCGTCCACTATAATTGGAGAAATATGGTTTTAACAGCAATTGAATAGAACAGTTACAATAAACAATTAAAATTAATAAAAGGTTACCATTATTATAATATAAGCATTGTCGATTTTTTTAACTTTGCTCAGATTTACCAAATAGTATCGCTTTTATTTACAATATGAATTTACTATTTGTAATTATACTTGGTGTAAACAATATTTAACCATGTAAATGTAGGTAAATAGCCACTTGCATTGTAATAAATAAATACATTTTGGAGTTATATATATTATATATGTATTATAGACATTGTGATACAATACCTTCCTCCCTTTTATCAAATTAGATAAAAAAAACACACAAACACACAGACAAAAAGATTTATAAGTGAAAATACAATGCACATGGAATTAATTGCAAGATTGATAACTTTTTTTATCATAACAAATCATAACATTTGCATAATTAAAACGGTTACTCACTGAACCCCCTCATCTATCACATCTTCTGTGTCAGACATGACTATAAATGATATCAAAGATTACATGCAGCATATATTAAGCAACAACAAACATTTTTATATGCAATACAAAATGCCAAAATACATCTGGCTCATTATTCCTATATAAGGGATGGGGGTATAAATATGCTGAATATACTGATTCATCTTGAAACTCTTACCTGGGTTGTTTCTCGATCTCAGAGATGGAGCAGCTCTCTTTTAGAGTGTGTTAGAGCATCGGCCCTCAGTCTCAAGGCTAACATACTAACACACCACGTGACCACATTGTCCTCTCATTGGCCTGTGCTGAAAGCCTTCTTCTATTGTTAGACTGTCAGATGCATTTCTGTCAAGTTCTAAAACCAAACATTCTCTTCGACCTGCTCATAGTCGGCCTTGTTTTGTCACCCCGTGAAATTCAATCCATTCAGAGAAAGGAGCAGACAGCTTGTCTCAAATGACAATGAGTGCAGAACAGAAAAGACGCAGAGGCAATGTGTGCATGTATCGTTACTTTACTGTGTAGGCTTGCTTGATAATACAATAATTGTACAGTTGTTGTGATCATCACTGACCGTTTGAACTGTTAAAGTAGGAAATATTTAAAAAAATGTATTGATATTTTGAAATAGTTAAGCTAAATTACTTCACAAACTACTTTATAATGCTATATTTGTACGATTTTTTTAGGGGCGGTCACACTACACTTTTCGTTCCATTGACTTCCATTCATATGCATGCGAATGCGTCAGGCCTCAAACGCAAGCTCATGCGAAAAGTTTTGCATTTTGCTGCGTTCCAAAGTTCAAGTTTGGTGAACTCTGACCTTCGAATTCACATTACGTGAAGACGCGTGGACAGTAGAAGATTGATATGTCACAGTGTGACCTCTTGTCTGAATTAAAAGAATGCATGTTTAAAGTCAAGTAGAATGTATATTTTTACATTTTGAATGTAGGCCTATTACTATTTGTTATGTTGAATTCATGATTATAAAAAGATATATCTTTTTTTTTTTTAAAGTCTAATGTGACCGCGGCTTTATCAGATGTGTAGTGTTCATAGCATGACTTTGAGACTCCAAGTGCAAAGCATATGAATAAAAATCATACAGGCAAAAGCAGCATCAGCAAAGCACAATCAAACACCAACATGTTTCAAAGCATTAAATCATAAGTGTAAATTCAACAGGTCATCTGAAACTCCAGAGGGAAGATGAGAAGTTCAAAAGATTTTTCTGTTGTATTTTTATTATAATATTTTTTAATCAGGGATAAAAAGGCTAAATGTTCCTAAAGGTGCGGTCACATTTACTGATGAATTTTTTGCGGGCTAAATCCAGTAATTTTAATAGGAATCAAATAGTAATGCAAAAGATTTCACCACGGATTTTCGACACACAGAAAGCAGCTTAAAAGTGACTTCTGTTTGAGCAGTGCTCCATACGTTCCTACACTATTAAAAATAGACTATTTTCTCACAAAATTGTCGCTAATATGGCCGCATCTATTAGTTCTAAAGGTTACTGGTAGCTGTTTATATAGTTAAATGTTTATATAGTTCAAATGCGCAAATGAGATTTTTGTTCAAATTTGTTTTCATCTTATAGCATTGTGAACAACAGGAAAAAATAACCATATAAGCATGCATTAGTATAGCAAAATAAATAGGCTTATCAATGTTTAAAAGGGAGGTGAAAACACTTTCCACTTAAACACTTGCGTCCAATCAAACTCTACAGCGTTTTAGCGTAAATGCATCAATTTAAATGTTCAATTTTAAAGATATTTTTGTATGATTTATATTTTGTACTGTGTTTGGTTGCCACTTGTTGTAAAATCTGTGTTCTGAAGTTGCAAAATTATGCACATATTATGGAAGCTTCTTCCATTTTGGCTGATCTGGGGTTATTCGGATGTCCTTATTTTCTTGTTCCTGTAGAACATAAGGGAATATGTTGTTAATGTGCTAATGAGTTCGCAAAGAGACAATGCAAGAGTTACATTTGCTCTACATACTGTACGTCATGTGTATAACTCAGAAGGCTTTTTCAACACATCCTCAAATACACAAAAGCAAATAGACCAGCCATCCGCACCTGTTCTCAGTTAGTGAGTTAACACGTTGGGGCCGTGACCCAGACGAAAATGCACAAGTGACATTGTCATGGGTGTCTCAAGTTGTGCCACAAGTGGGGACACATATCTAGTACATTGTCATCTATGTGACTCTCAAGGACAAGTTCAGCTGAAAGACCAGGGAGAATTTCTGCCACTAGCTTCTTTGTTAACTTCTTCGCTAGTATCTTTGAATGAATAATAATAAACCACAAAAGCTGGATTCCTGTCAGAATATGTACTAGATGTGGGTGTTAAGGCAGGTAATGTGACAATGTGATACTTTCATCCCTTCTATAACTCTAAATATTACACTGCTTTGCCGTGGGACATCATGCTAATCCAGTGATTCACGTCTATGCAGTGGCACAACAGAACAGCTGCGGCAGGGAATGCGATGCGTTATGATGCTACACGAGAGGTGCTGGGTGAAATGAACACACTGGAATTATGCCTGACACGCCAGCGGTTCGTGGAGTACCAATGCAGGAGAACAAGGTCGGTGTTTTAAATATAGCGTGGCATGATATGTGAACGAGAGATTTACAATAGCACTAGCCAGTTAAAAGTTATGACTTCAGACATTTGCTGTCATTGCGCCGCTGTCAGTTAAAACACCCCCCCCCCCCCCCCATTTTTTGGGACCCCATTTGATTTTCATTGTATTGACAAAAACTGTTAAAACATTCTTCATAATATCTCAAAGTCTTTTGTATGTACAGTATATGAGGGTGAGTAAGTGATGACAGAATTTTAATTTTTAGATGAACGATCACTTTAACAAATGTAAAAAAGAAAAAAGAAAAAAAAAGAATTGACATTTGGAACTGAATGAGAAAGAAAAAACAAAAAACTACAGTCACTCACCATTTGTGACGAATTTACTTTTGGCTGCGAACACCTGGGGGAAAAAAGCAATACAAGAGTATGTTTTGAAAAAGTCTTGAATGAATGAATGAGGCATTTATATAGCGCTTTCATATGTAGCCTACTACTGGACACCCAAAGCGCTTTACAATCATATCTCAACCACCACCACCATTAAAGCAACGTCTTGCTTTAGGTATTTTAAACCTAAAACAAGGGTTGCACTAATATAATAAATGTGGCCTAAAGCGATTGCCGATATTTATTTTTTATTTGAAAGCCGATAACTGATATATTGGCCGATAAATATAAATAAAAAATGTTTTATATAATTTGTGAGAGCCTGATTACAAAAACAAAAGTCTCACCATTAAAAGCCATGTCCCAAGCGCTTCAACATAAATCAAACAAATACAGTACAGTAGCCAAGTTGAAGTTTTAAAATTACCTTTACACTACTATGGCCAATTTTCCATATATAAAAAAATCTATTGCCATACACATAAATAAAATAATGCCTAAATAATGCCACCGGGTCGTTGGATAACATACTTGCGAATAAAGAATCAAAATTCATATGGATAAAATAAAATAATCCATTATTTATCGGCTTTAAGATATTAGACAAATTTTCTTATTGGACCGATTACAATAACATACCATAAGCAGATCGTACAAAAACGTACAAATGAGATTGTACAAATTCATACTAATTAGACACTATTTCACCTAAATGTAAAATAGTTACAAATTGCCATGAGAATGTGTTTTGTGAATGTGTGAAAAAATATTACAAGAGCAACTGTTAATAACTTTTGGGGGGAAATCAAAAATGAGAACATAAGCAAGCATTAGCAAGCAAGCATCTTAATCTGACAGAATATTTTAGTTACAATGCCTGAGAAAGGGACAGTATAAAATCAAGTCATATGCAGTATAAAATGAACCACTGAGATAAAAGGTATTTTTGGAAACAGGGCCATCACTTGAATTAATGAGGGCTGAGACAAATCTTTCACATATATTCAGCTACCTAAAGACTTGCTAGTTAATTGTAAAGTGTAGGTGAGCCAATAATTTATTTGTGTGAAGTGAATAATTATCCATAATATCAACAGGTATCAGACACCACTTTGGTACTTCCTGTTACACCTCACAATCTGTCAATGTCTTTTCTGGGCTGGTGAATGGAAATAATCAGCAAATGAAATAACTGACTTTGATGGATTGAACACGTTATTATATTTCAACCCACTCAGCTCACCTTGGCAGGTGTGGAGCCCTTTGTTTCCCATGGGACACGTGGTTTAGTGACATCAGCTGGCTTCTGGTCCTGTCAAAACACAAAATTACAAACCATCCTCCATTAGATTTGCATATATAAAAAAAAAATCCATGAACAACCTATGTTTCCTGTATTAAAGCTTACCTTATTAGAGGGGGGATTGAATAGAATCAGAGGAAAAACAGCAGTGTGACAGAAAAGTGAAAAGGAAAAGAAAAGGCCACAGCTAGAGGAGTGGGAAGAAGATACAGATAAAGTAAATATAGCACAATAAAATACTGAGGGTGTGCCAGATGGTAAAACCATATAGAATTATTACCATGTACTACAGTATTTACAGTATCTCAAAAGTGAGTACACCCCTCACATTAAAATGCCCAAGGTACATCCTGTGGTACTCAACTTATTTATCAAATAAAAAAAAATATATTTATATAATATATATTTCAGTAAGTAAGTACAATTTATTTTTACAGCACGCTTAAACAGCAAAACTTATTAAACAGTAAAAATTATACACAATATAATATAAAATGCATGACATACATAATACAGAATAAATTGGAACAAATAACTTAATCCCTTAGACTTCAGTTGAATACTTGTGTGGCAAGATGGAGCCCAAATTGAAGTATATTACATTACAATGACCAACAAGTCACATAGGAGAGGGTAGAAATGTGCATACAGTCATATATAGTACATATCTATAATGTGTGTGTGTGTACCTGTGTGTGCTTGACTTAAGGATTTGCGTTCTATTTATTCCCCTTTTTTATATATTCAATTTATGTTTTCTGTTTCTTGTATTTGCTGCCTTGTTAAATATTTTTGATGTATATAGAATATGCTTTTTCTAATAAAGAAAAAGTAGAAAAAAAGAAGACATTTTATTAGAAAAAATGTGATTGCTGTAATTCTTAAATCTAAACCAGAATCAGATGGTCAAATGCAATACACTAAAGACTCACTGGAGGGCCACCCTGTACCATACAGGATATAAGAGAGTTTACTTACACAACCTGTGTGAAACCACTCACTCCTTACTGTTCCAATGAAAGTTTTGCATTCTATGATTTCTTAGAAAATGTAGATATATAAATTATATGTTAAATTATGTAAACCTAATGTTCTACCGTAAAGATGTCTTGAATATTGGGGGGACCGAATGTTTTTTTTTTCTGTTATTTCGTCTTTTTTAAATAATTTTAAAACAACTATAAAGAAAAAAAAGCTAAAATAAAATCTAAATGTTACATGAAAAACTTATACTTAAAAAGTTTAAAAATTTTAATTGTTGCCTTGGCATCTAACTGAAATAAGTTTAAAAAGTACTAAAATAAAAAATTAAAATTAAACAATAGAATTAATAAAGAAATTATAAAATGACAAAAGCACATCACAAAAACCTAAACTAATTTTTTTAACTAAATTTTAAATAAAACTAAAGCTTTTTAAAATATAAAAAAATACTATATAGATAGATAGATAGATAGATAGATAGATAGATAGATGATAAAACCAAAACTCACTGTTTTGGCAGGTGGTTTTTCTGGTTCAGGGGCTGGTTTCGGTTCAGTGGGCTTCGGCTCTGGAGTCTTGGTTTTCCAGCTGTTAATGCGGCCAGCCACGCCGATGTTCAGACCAGCTGTTTCCTGATCGGACAGTTAGCAGATTTTATACTTCTGTTTTCAGACAAAGTAATCCTGCTGTATCGGCTTCTTTTAGCAGTCATGTACTAAAACAGCTTCTCTCCTCTTGTACCTTGGTGACCGCTGGGGGGCTTGCAGGACTCTGGGTGGGATTGACCACATTCCCCTTCTCCCACATACTCTTGATGCTCCGCAGCCCTTCAGCCACAGGTACGTCCACAGGAGATTTGGGTGATCTGGTCAACTCTTTGGTCTGGTGAACAGATAAAGAGTCTCATACTGAGTCATAAGCGAGAGATGCCCGCTCTAGTGTTCACTATTCCTCACCTGAACAGCAGAAGTGTACTGCTCCAGTCTGTTTCCAATCTTGCAAACTAATGGAGTGTGTGAAGTTTTCACCGGACTGGTTATATATATAAAAAAAAAATCAACTGAGTATATCCCAGACCCCAGTATGTGGTCAACTGTTGAGTAACCGCAAAATGACTTCTTACCTTTTTAAAGCAGATTTGTTAAGAAATTCCGCTTTCTCACCAATCTGTCAAATATACAAATACAGTATAAAGTGTATCACATTAAACGCATTACTATAGTCCCATATCCCCCAAAAAACATAGTAATCATATTGTGCTTTTTTGTAAGTGACACTAGAATAGGTCAGAGCCACTGACTTTTGCAGAGGCGCTCTTTGGAGCGATGAATGGTGCTTTGCTCCCTTCTTTCGACTCCTCCTTCTGTTTTTTTTTCTCGGCTGCCTCTGCTCGCCTTCGCTCAATCTCTTCCTTCATCTTTCTCCTCTCTTCCTGTTCATTTTAGTGGAGAGAAGACAACAAGGGCTGCATTATAATAAATCACAAAAAAAGTGCATGATGGGCTCTTCACACAGAACATGTTTTTGTATTCCGCTGCGCTACCTTTACATTGTCGAATGGCCCCTTAAAGTCTAAAGTATACTTCAGTTTTATGCGTACGCTATTGTCCACATGATGCATATTTCATCATCAGCATAGTAAGCACAAACTGTACTCGTGCAGCCATCGCACGTCCTGATTTTTGAGTTAGACGTGTTCCTGGGTCAACCTATTTTGTTTATCCCGGAACAACATTCCTGTCCGAAAATTTAGTCCTAACCATATCCCTTCCCTTAAACCTAACCCTACCCAAGGTACTACCTCCTAAAATCAGAGGCAAACGATAGGTGAAAAAAATGTAGAAGCGCCTATAGGCCTACCCTGGTTGTGAGCCTAAACTTGACGTAAACTGTAAACTTTACTTCCCTCAAATCTGATTGGTTGATTAGAATGTTGTTCCAGGATCAACAAAGATTATTATCCAGGAACATGTTACACTTGGAGAAATCAGGTTCTGTGCAGCCATCACATCAAATTTTTTGTGCAGTTATTAGTTTGTTCACAAGATGGCAACACTGGGCTGACCCGCTTTTTCACAGAGGAAAAATACCCCCAGATGAGATCGACAACAAACTACTGGAGATGGCAACAACAATAGATGCCCACATTAAGCGCTTGTGTGACGAGTAACAACTCATTTTATCAGTAATAACTTCTTGATACAGGACAGGGATGAAACTTTCTAGTGCACGTGTCGAGCGCCTGTGTTCGCACACACTATCAAATAGATACTCAAAGTCCCTTTAAAGCAGATAATTTCACTCGGCGGCCATCTTTGAAACGCCTCTCTGGCAGCTGTTTCATTCATGCAATTACAGCTCATATCTATTTGAATGGGGACACATCAAATTCTCCGAAGCTGTTCACCAACCTTACGATTATGTTTCGTCTTTGAAACCACCAATGAAATCTGACAACAGCTGTCTCATAAATTTTGTATCTAAACGCTCCAATCATGACAAAATACAGCATTTTTCAGGCAGAAATAGCCAATGCGCATGTGCAGTCCTAAGCGTACGTCTCAGAACACGGACTGTTTCTAGGAGCTTCCAAAGGCAGATGCAGAGACGTAATGGCTTTACCAATTAGTTCTTGGCATTTCTATTTAGAAGGCGGGACTTATTGCACCATTTCGTCCTATTCATATAATATGAGTGCACTGTCTTTGTATATAAAGTCATTGGTATACTTTGGAAGGCTATGTGTTCGACAGTGCACAATACACTAAAAGCCGGAGTATACTTTGGGGTTTAGTCTTAGATTTTAATTCTTGCACATTTGATTGATTCCAATTTATACACTATTTTTACCAGATAGCATGCCAGAATAGGACTAGCATTCCAAATGACTTTTTACTTTTTAAATCAAGAATTTGTATGTTTTATGCTAAAAAATCTTGAGAAATCTACCCAAAATCTTTTGCACTATACGTCAGGTTATGCATTAGTATCAAGTTAACTAAATACTGCTATACTGTCTGAATATATACTTAAAAGTACATGCTTTCCCACCAGCAGCACAGTACTTTTAGTAAGCAGAAATAGTATGCAAATTAGCATTCAGCCATACTTTATCCTTTTCAGGTAGAAAAAAAAATCTACCTCCTCTTTGGCTTTCTTTTCTGCCAGCTGCTGTTTCTTGTGCTTCTCCTCCTCCTCCAGAATCTTCTTCCTCTCCACCCTCTTCTTCTTCAGCTCTTCCAGTTCAGCCTCGGCCACTTGCTGCTTCTGCTTCATCTTCTCCAGCACCTCGCTTTCCGTCTCGTTCCGCCGGCGCTTCAGCTCCTGCAGCTTGCGTTCTGCTTCCAGCTTGGCGATGGGATCCTGCTTCTCTGTTTCAGGAGAACGCAAGCTGGTTGGACTAAAATGTGAAGAAAAAATGGCTTTTTACTCATTGTGGCTCTCAAAAAACAAAAGTGCAAATAGAATCAATTGTGAAATGACAAATTAATCTGTCTGTGCCTTAGTGTCTTCTCTGGTTTCTTGGCTTTGGCGGTGCTTTCAGCTACATCGTGTGGCTTTGTTGACACTTTTAGCTTTGAATGGAGAAACAGTAAATGAGCTTTATTATTTTATTCTCAGGTTGAGCTGCCCTTCTGTCAAACACAAACGTCCTGGTAGAGTTGTGATGCTATTTGCACCACTCACTTACTTTGTCACGCAAAAAGGAAGGTTTTGGCTTTTCCTCCACAAACTAAAGAGACAAAAACAAGCACCTTAATTTCTGTCATTAGTTTGAACAAGTGATTTTTCTAACACAGCAATCAGTGGGTATTGCATGGAGAATTGACCACACTGCATGCAAGTTACACAGCAAAAACAGAGCAACACTAGGAAGTCTTGACACAAATATAGCATTTTCAGAACTGCATATACAGTTGTGGTCAGAATTATTGGCACCCCTAGTAAATATGATCAAAGATAGCTTTAATGCTAAATCTGCATTGTTTATCCTTTTAATCTTTCATTCAAAAAAATCGCACAAATCTAACCTTTCATTGAGGTAAAAGAATTGTAAGTGGGGGGAAATCAGATTATGAAATAAATTCTTTGATCATATTTACCAGGGATACCAATAATTATGACCACAACTGTACATGTATAAAAGTGATATGTGATCATGGGTAAATCTTATGAAAACATGTCCAGGTGACATTTCACCGCAAAATCAAAAGGAAAATTAATCAATTATATTTTGCATGAAGAAAATTAATCTTATTTTTAGTACTTATTAAATTATTACTTATTTAATCTTATTAAAAAAACATACTTAAGTTTTTTTTTTTTATTGTGACACCCCCAATGTAATCCCCAATATTCTCAATGCTAATTCTCATTAGATTATTATTACTGTAATACATACATTTTTAGTGTATTACAGAACAAAAGTTGTGTAAAACAATGATAAACCAGCATTAATTAAATACAACAAATACAACTATGATTTAAATACATATATTTTGTGTTATGTATTGTATATCTTACAATTTAAATAAAAAATATTTCGCATTAAGGGAATGAAACATCCATTAGGGGGTGAAATGACCTGAACATGTTCTTCACAGGTTTCATGAGATTTCACGCTGTGTCCATTCAGTCAAACGGAAATGCGCATTAAAAGCGTGAGCTGTGCATACTTCTGTGATTTCTATGCATCACTCAGGGTAAGAGGCGAATACCTCCTCCTTTTTTGATTTGACTTTTTCTTCAAGTTTGGCCTTCGTTTCTTCAGCCTCTTTCTTCCATTTAGGCTTTTCCTCAACCTCTTTCTTTGGAGTCACAGGTTTCTCCTCAACCTTTTTCTTTGGTGTTGATGGTTTTTCTTCAACCTCCATCTTCTGTTGTGGTTTCTCCTCTTCTTTCTTTGGGGTTTTGGCCTTCACTTCAACTTCCCTGAATGATTTTTTTGGTGTTTCTTCAACAGCTACATGGGGTTTCTCTTGCTCTTTCATAGGTTTCTCAGCCGCCTCCTTCTCTGGAGCTTTATCTTGAATTCGAACCTTCACCTCCACAAGTTTTTCTTCAGGTTCCTTTACATATTCTTCAAGTTCCTCTACATGTTCTTCTTTCGTTACCAGCTTTTCTTTTTCAATCTCTGGTATAGCTGGCTCCACTATGACTTCCACTTCTATTTTGTCCTCTTTTGCTGGTTCTTTTCTTGATATCAGACTTTCAGATTCTACATTTTTCTTTTCTAAATCTGCACTTGCTAAATCTACTTTTGTTTGTTCTTTAGTCTCTATATTTTCACTAACAGATTCTTCCTAAAAATATAACACATCATTTAAAATAATTTCAGACCAATTCAAAGGCATTCACTATTTTTTTTTGTTATAAACGTAACTTTTATGATCCTCATACCTCATTTGGCACCGCTGGTTCTTTGGGTTTCTCCTCTATGGATTCCTGTAACAAATGAAGTGTCAGAATAAACGAATAATGCAGAAACCACATGAAATGCCTCGCTAATGTACTGAACCTTCATCATAAGTTGGAATGACAGCAAAAAATGTTGAGGAAATTACCTGTTCTCTGAGGTAGGACCTCCGTGGTCTGTCTTCCTCTTCTGGTTTGTCTATCTTCTCAGAAAATTCCCTAGGTTCGTCTGCTGCTGTAAATGACATTGGATCCTCCTTTACTGCGACTGTCTCCTCAACCTCCACGTTGCTTTCCTCTATCTTTTCCTCCTCTTTTATCTGTTCCTTTTCCTCCTCTTTTATCTCTTCATTTTCCTTCCAGGAATTGGTTTCCATTGAGGAAATGTCATTTTGGGAGGACTCTAGTTTGTCGTTTCTACGACTTGGCTCGTCCTCTGTGGCGGTGGTGACGGTTTCATCCGTGATGGTGGGATCAAGTTCCTTCTGTCTCTCCAAAGCTTCCTTCATCCTTTTCTGTCTCCGCTCCTCTCTCTTGGCGATCTTCTCCAAGAGAGCCTGATCATCATCCTCAGCTGGAGCAGAACCAGAGATCAATGAGGACGTCTCTGTACTGAAAACAACACCATTGTCAGTGTAGCCAAGTGCTTTTATGAGTTATACAAATATTTTAGATTTTATATCATGCTTTAGTTAAGTTTATAATTAGGTTTTTACATTACATTATTTTAATGTAATGTTTGATGTTTAAAAAAACACTATTTTAAATCAAAACATTTGATGTAAAGAAACTTTATAAACGAATTCTTGTAAAGTTTTGTAAACAAATAAATCAGGCACAATTTATATTTGTCTACAAATGTGTTTTTAAGCATTTAAGCATACAACTTAGTGAAAAGCTTTTCATTTTGAAAAGTTATAATTTTTTTTTATGTAGTATGGAGCTCCGCACATGACATGCAGACAAAAATATGTACCGGTATGTCATATTAAGAATTTGTTCCCTTGTTTTAATTCATTCCCTCATTTTAGTAAATCGTCGCCATGTTATACTTGTTTGTAAAACGAGGGAACAAATTCTTAATTTGTAGCCACGATTGAACTAAAATAAGAGAACGAATGAATAAAATGAGGGAATGAATTCTCAATTCATGGCCACAATATTTACATACATATTTTTTCCAGCATTTCATGTGTAGTGCTTTGTACATTTTTAACAAAATGTATGAAAAAGATGCTTTTGGATGGATCTACCTGTTTGTTTCTGTTGTTGTGTTACTCAACTCCTCATTCTCCATATTGCGCAGGCGTTCCTGACGGGCTCGTCTCCGACGCTCCCGGGCCACTTCCTCATCATCATCATGAGAGTTCATCCTGTAGAGGCGGTGGGACACAGACATGAGTTAAGACTCTCATTCTTCCGTATGAATGCAGACAGACAATACTGACAGATTTATGAATGCTTCTTGGCTCAGCACTGAAAGACCATGTGAGAAATAAACATCACCCCGAAGAGTCAATAATGATAATGCAACCAAATGTAAGCTTAAATCTACAGAGTCTACTAAAAAATATTTTAGGTTTTTAAGCTAAAAGAGTAGAAATTCATTTTTGAGTGATATGTGCATAAAAATGTATTATTATTATTATTAAATTATTTCAATTGAATAATTGTATTAATTAACATACTTAAAAATACTTTAAATAATATATTTTAATTTAAAGAATATTTTAATGTATTCTTTTTTATTTTATTTATTTGTTTAAAACATTAAAACATTGACCATTCTAAGTGTGGTTGTTTATCTATAATATTTTATATTACTGAAAAAATATTTAAAATTTAAAAGCTAAAAAGTATAAATAACCATGTAATTTAAGGTAAAAATCTATATGATCCTCATCGAGACAATATATGTACTTTTACAATAAAGTACTGTTTGTAAATACAAAATGTGAGCTAATTTATTATTTAAAAAAAAAAAACTGTAGAAAAATGTTCCCAGAAGTCCCTATATTACTATTGTAACTTTTAATTTATCATATGGCTTTCGTCCTCTAGCATTCTCTAAATGTTCTTCAATATTTATTATAATCATATACAGCATTGAAATGGTATAACCACGTTACATATAAAAAAACACTGCAATGCAATGCCAATACAAATACAAATACTTTTTTTTAAGACCCTGACATTCATATAAACAGTTTCTTGTGTTAATTTATGCTTGGTTTACCAGCTTGCTTAAGATACCGGTCAGACCCGAAAACCTCAACTGTAATGAAATCTTTGAGGCATGGGAGTATACAGAGAGAGGTTTGGACTGCAATCTGAGGGGAAAGCTTTGTTAGCATCCTAGCGTCATGGTAAATTAGCCAGATTGTAAACTTAGATGCCAAATGTGCTTTTTCCCCTTAGAGTTGCCTCATTGTCGGTCTCAGATGTTGCACCCACAATGTTGTGCTCAAATTCTCCCTCTTGCTGCTGAAGTTGAGCGAGTCCGGCCTGGCTTGAGTTTGTCATGGCATGTTGGTGTTTATAAGGCAGTGAGAGCACTTGAAATGACCAATTGATGAAGGATGGGTTTTATTTTTTCCCCCCATCTCCTCTTCACTTCCCTTCCCAATCATTTGCAGATGTTGTAGAATAGATGATAGAGAGAAACCCATAACAGGGACCGCAATTTTGTTTCTCAGACCTAAAAGCGGAAATCCGAAACAATCCGTTCCTCTCAGGGAGTTCCATTTGTAAAAGGTCATCCAAAAAGACAGATGGAGTATCTGTGATTTTCTTGGAGGAATACATGTCTTTTGTAAGAAGTGTTTCTGGATGAATACAATAGCTTTCAGACCTCCAGTGCTTCAGATGAAATGCAATGAGAGAGGGAGGGAGAAAGCTCACACACTCCTGAGAGATACTGAAACATAATGGCTGAATCTTGGAATAAAAGCAGCAGTCAAAACATTCCAGAGTCTGTGGAGTTTCCTTTACCTGCTGCAGAGAGACTCGGCACAGTGACAACCCTTTAAAAGATAACCTGGGCTGCGTTTCCCAACAGCATCGTAAACCGTAGGGGATCGTAGGGATTGTTGGTGTCATTGGGTTCTACAAAAATACATAGCTGTGCTTCTTTCATGGCTTTCATTTCACAAAATATTTCATGTTCATTTATTATAATGTACAGTCAATCTGTCATAAATTCCTCCTGGGTGATAAAAGATGCCTCTGCTTAATAACAGGACATCATACCACTATATATTCAAATTATGAATATTATACTGTAAAGACATTCATAGTTTTAAAGGTAAAATAATGTAAAAATTGTATAAAATAAAAGGAAAAAATGTTCAATTTAAAGGTATTGTAGGTAGGAATTTTATAAAAACTTTTTTCCAAATTTGTTTAAACTTTCTGTATATATCAATGCATAATTAAAATGTAAGTACTCTGATAAAAAGAGTATAAAAATCGAGTGACTCTAGACCGTTTAATCTGCACTAAACACAGCTCATTATTTACATTCGGGACGAAACAAAGGATTGGCTTAGGCGACTGTCACTCTCTTGCAACCATGGCAACCACCCTTTTGCCACACAGGACCTGCCCACTTGCGCGCGCATCCGTTTGATTTGAGGAATTCAAGAGGCACGCCACCTAGGAATAGCAAAACAATGGCAGAAAAAGACCAATCAAAATTCACATATGCAGTTCGCGAAGGCAAACCAGGCAAAAAAAGGAAGACAGTAACGTTACTAGAAAAGGTAATGAACAAAAAGTCTTTGGATAAACAACAAAATAAAACGCATGCCAATATCGGCGTGGCTTTCCAGCGATGGCGAGAACTGAGAGACCTCAAGGGGCTGAAAAGTGACGCCTGGATGGCTATATTTCTGCTGGACAGGTAAATCTTTCTTTTTGCATTTTGATCATACATATTTTTTTCTTTATGTTTTCATGAAGCATGTGTCATTAGGACACGTAGCTGCCTAATATAGCTAACATAACATTACTTAGCGAGCCGTAGTAGAGATGATAAATAATATATATGCCTATCTCAAGATGATAGCTATAGTGTTGCATTGTGCATAATTTTGCTTTAGATAACTAAATACATGTTTAACAGATAGTAGGCCGATCCGCATCCAGGAACTTTTCTTAGAATTATATTTACCCTCTGTCTAACTCTTTTACCATGTTCACCTGGATGTTTACCTGCACGGTTTTTTCGCCTTTGTTTTGTTTTTAAACAAAAAATCCCTCGACCCCGGATCTGTCCTCGAGCTGACGATGCGGTACTTGTTTCTGGAGTGTAGTCCTCATCAGAGTCAAAAATGCTTTCATTATGGAAACTCTTACATGCAGAACACATATGTTATGAATCTTACACGAAATTCATCTTCATCACAGTGTAAATGATGGCAATGGAAAAACGTGTATCATGCAACCTGTTTTTAGCTTTGCCTTATAGATAACTAGCTCGTTAGCGAATCAATAAATATATATTTTAATCTTTACCAATATCAATATGCTACTTGATAGTGAGTACTAAAATATGTCTTATTTGTTTATCTTCATAATGATAAAGTTAGTTCTGTTTCATTCTTACTGACCGCCAGAGGCAGTGTAAACACTATGGATTATCGCAGCGCCAGCTAGATAGGTCGAGAGAATATACCAACAAAGTCACGTGGCGTGACGTATGCTGAGCCCTGGAGGGTAAAGCTACAGTAGCTCAGCACTCTACCTCTTTCGCTTTCTCGCCTAGTTGAGATAGGTTGTATTGGTTGAGTGACGCGCTGTCAAGTGCAGCTTACTAGAGCAGCGAGATTCGTCCTCACAAGCTGTGACAGCGCGTGTCTACGCTCTTTCAAGGATTTGGATTTTTTTCAAGGATTTGTATTTAAATTAACGGCACTTGGTGAGTTTTGTTTTTTCATATTGCTTCGTCGGTAACACTCTGTGCCTCTCGGTGCAATCCGGTGGCTTGTGTTTGCCGCGCTATGAGTTAACGGTCTCCCGTTGACATAAGTTATCTAACGTTACTTAGAGTGTTTTTTCCTCGTATCCATGTAACACTTTTTGTCCCTCGGTTCAATCCGCCGGCCATTTTAGACACTTCTTATATTTTTTCATAAAATTTTTGTTGGTATTACCTGTCGGTTCACCCGAGGTAATCGTTTTATTTTATTTTTATTATTTTTTCATCCCGCTTAACTTAACCTTACGGTACTATCCGAGGGTGTTATTAGCGAGTAACTATGGCTCACAGCTCGATAGCCACTGGTTTTCCACTGACTTGTAAGCTGTGCCCTAATAATCTTCTCCCTGACGACGGTCATGACATCTGCCCGTCGTGTTTGGGTGTTCAACATCTGCGAGAGGCTCTCACGGACCCGTGCATGCACTGCAGCCTTTTGCCTATGTCGGAACGACGGCTCCGTCTTGCCGAGTTAGACCCTAATTCTATAGTGAAACTAGGGCAGTTAGATGTAGCCCCTTCGCGCACTCGGAAGCGCAGGGCATCGGCGGCAGCTGGTGCTCCCCTCCCAGCTAAGAAGGCCAAATCGCGAGATGATGAACATTCACATGTTGAGAAAGGTTCACTTTCTATGACGGTGTCGGTGCTTTCTTCAGAGATGGCAGAGCTGAAACGCCTGCTTCACTCACTTCAGCCGGTCACATCTGCTACACCTGTGACACAGGAGGATGAGAATGTTCAAAACCAGGGAGCTGGGGAGGAGTCTCTTGATTCCCCTTGTTTTTCTCATCGTTCAGAGTTTGATGTGCTTTCTACAAGTGCTTCAGATTCCTTTTTTCACGATCATGGGGATCCTATGGATGTTGCTACACAACCATCACCTCAGGCTGTTTTCACTGGTTACCCAGCAGCAGAGGGCTCTAGTGGGGGGTCAGTTCAGTCGTCTGGACAAGCCCAGTCCTCCTCCGATGACACTTTGGCTGTGCTTCGAATGGCGGCTGCTCGTCTAGGACTTGATGAGTCACCTGTCCAATCTGCACAAACTAATGTGTTTTTCAGACAGACCACAGCTGCAACTTCTTTTGCCATGCCACCATGTAAGGATTTTGTGGCTGAATTCTCAAATGCTCTCATTGGTTCTGGTCCACCTAAGCGGCGCTCAAAGATTGCTCAAACGCTAGCATCTATGGCTGAAGCAGATTCTATCGGGGTAGGTCGTGCTCCGGAAATAGAGCAGCCTGTGGCAGCTTTGGTGGTCTCTCCTGATGAGGCTCTACGAGGGAATGTGCGATGCCCCAGTGCGCAATGCGGTCGTACGGATTCCTTGCTAAAAAAGGCATACGAGTCTGTTGCCTACATTACTCGAGCAGAAAACACGATCTGCCAGTTACTTCTTGCTGCCACCAGTACGCTGGAACCTGCAAATGCAGATCCCTCTATTTCACAATTTCTGCAAACTGCTCTGTTGGCGACAGGCCATGTGACCCGCGAGCTGGGTAGTCTTACAGCCACGCTTCTGGCAGCCCGCCGCCAAGTGTGGCTTGCCCAAGCACGACTGCCGGAGGACTGTAAGAAAACCTTGAGAGATCTTCCTTTTGTTCCCGGGCATATCTTTGGTCCAAATGTTCCGGAACTGTTGGAAAAGCGGGTAAAGCTGTCTGAAGCCACTCGTCAGCTGACACAGGTGCAGCGCAACCCTACCTTTAGGATGCCAGCGGTTCAGACCCGACATCACTATGCCGCATCGGAGCAGCGTTTCCGCCGGCACGCTACACCTCAGTCACAGCCCCCTCAAAGACCTCGTGTTCCTGAAGATGCGAGAGTTTTTCACCCACCTCATCGACAGTTTCCGGGAGGGCCCCGTCAGCGTCCCCCCGCGACCACTAAAAATCGCACACGTAAAGCCTGAGACAGTCAGGCCGGCGGTCGATCGTTTTTCTGTAGAGCAACTGGAGTACTGGAGATCCAACACAGCAGACCCCTGGGTGTTGGCGACTCTGAGCAGAGGATATACTCTACAGTTTCGGTGCCGGCCTCCCAGATTTTCAAGAATTGTTCCTACGATTGTCAGAGACGCGGTTCGCGCAGTGGCTCTCTCTCTGGAAATCTGTTCACTGTTAGAGAAGGGAGCCATAGAAAAGGTTCATCCCCTCGTTCAGAGAGACGGGTTCTATTCAACTTATTTTCTTGTTCCAAAGAAGGACGGTGGTTTCCGCCCAATTCTCGATTTAAGGCTTCTGAATTTGTTCCTGAAGGTCCTTCCCTTCCGAATGCTGCGCACAGCCGATGTTCTCCGGTCTGTGACAGCAGACGATTGGTTTGTAAGTGTCGATCTGAAAGATGCATACTTTCACGTCCCAATTGCTGTACATCACAGAAAGTTTCTACGTTTCAGTTTCCTGAATCAAGCATACCAATTCAAAGTGCTACCCTTCGGCCTTTCCCTTGCTCCTCGCGTCTTCACAAGGTGTGTGAGCGCAGCTCTGTCTCCTCTTTGGATGAGAGGTATCCGTATTCTTCCTTATTTGGACGACTGGCTTCTCTGTGCCCCCACAGAGCAGCGGGCCGTACAAGACTCCAGACTGCTCTTGAGACATGTGCAGAAGCTGGGGTTTTCTGTGAACAAGAAAAAGAGCCGTTTGATTCCATCACAGACCACTACGTTCATAGGAATGACCCTGAATTCCTGCCTAATGTCTGCCTCCCTGTCTCAGGAACGTGTGACAAACATTCTACAACTTTTGGCTCGCTTTCGTCCGGGTGTGTCTTTGCAGTACGAGGTGGTCCTACGACTGATAGGGATGTTAACAGCGGCTACAGTTGTGATCCCCCTGGGTTTACTCCATCTCAGACCACTCCAGTTATGGAACAACAGTTTGCGGCTAGATCCCACCAGACATCGTCATCAACTGGTTATAATTTCTCACCGTTGCATATGTGCGTTGAGGCGGTGGAGACAGTTAGAGTTTCTGAAGGCAGGAGTGCCCCTGGGTGTTGTTCCCTCTCGTCGGGAGTTGGTCACGACAGACGCTTCCCTCACAGGATGGGGGGCAACGTGGAATCGGAGGGGTATTTCCGGGCGCTGGACTCCGATCCAGGCCGCGGAACATATCAACCTGCTAGAACTCAGGGCAGTGTTCTTGGCTCTAAAGTACTTCATGCCGGTTCTGGCAGGCCGCCATGTTCTTGTTCGGTCAGACAATACCTCAACAGTGTTCCATCTGAACCACCAGGGCGGCACGAGATCCCGCAGGTCTCTATGGTTGACTCACGAGATCTTGACATGGTGTCAGCCACGACTCGCTTCACTGAGGGCAGCTCATATTCCAGGAGTCTGCAACCAGACAGCAGATGCTCTTTCCAGGGATCAAGTACATCCAGGAGAATGGAGGCTTCATCCAGATGTAGTGCAGGAGATCTGGCTACGATTTGGAAGAGCAGAGGTAGATCTTTTTGCTTCAGAGATGACCACCCACTGTCGCTTATGGTTCGCAAGGACAGAAGTGTCGAGCCCCCTGGGCCAGGATGCGCTGTCTCACGAATGGCCGAACTGCCTGCTTTATGCGTTTCCACCTACCCCTCTGTTATGGGAGACGTTGCACAGGATCTCCCTGTGCAAGCACAGAGTGTTACTCGTGGCACCACGATGGCCAGCCAGACCGTGGTTTCCTTTGTTGCTGAGACTTCTGACAGGCAATCCATGGAAGCTTCCCCCCAGGAAGGACCTCCTCTCCCAGGTGGAGGCCAGTGTCTGGCACCCGGACCCGGCTCGTCTGCAGCTTTGGGTCTGGCCATTGGGTTAAATCCTTCCCTGGAGCATTGTGACCCTGCTGTTATTCACACAATCTCTAATGCTAGGGCTTCTTCCACACGACAGATTTATGCTTCCCGTTGGAAGCTTTTTTCTGCATGGTGTAAGGAACGGGGGCTCGATCCTGCAACATGCGACATTCCGCGTGTCTTAAGTTTTCTTCAACGTTTACTGGAGGAAGGAAAAGCAGCTTCCACGTTGAAAGTGTACGTTGCTGCAATTTCTGCATATCATGTTCCAGTTGGTGGCTCTTCTCTTGGCTCTCACCGTCTTGTCTGCAGTTTTCTGAAGGGCGCACGCCGTCTGAACCCTGCTCGGAATCCTCATTTTCCTGTGTGGGATTTGCCACTCGTACTTGCATTCCTGTGCTCACCCCAGTTTGAGCCCTTGCAAAATGTTGACATTAAATGGTTGTCCTTGAAGACTGCTTTTTTGTTAGCTATTGCTACTGCGAAACGAGTCAGTGAGTTGCACGCGTTGTCTGTTAGTGAACTGTGCTTGCGTTGGTTACCGGATGGCTCCGGGGTGGTTCTACGACCCAATCCTTCTTTTCTTCCGAAGGTCCTTCTTCCTCAGTTCATAAATCAGCATATTGAACTGGCCTCCTTTCAGACTTCTTCAGGGTCCGATTCAAGTGCCCAACTCTTGTGTCCTGTTCGGGCCTTGAAGTGTTATGTGAACTCTACTGTTCAATTTAGACGGTCAGACCAGTTATTTGTCTGCCATGGTGGTGTGAAGAAAGGTGCTCCAGTGTCGAAACAGAGGTTGTCGAACTGGATAGTGGAGACCATTACGCTGGCTTACAAGGCGGCAGGGAGACCACTGCCCTGGAGACTAACTTGCCATTCCACTAGGGCCATTTCATCTTCATGGGCTGTTTTTAGAGGAGTTTCCCTGGTGGATATCTGCACTACTGCTACCTGGGCTTCTCCATGCACGTTTGCCCGGTTTTATAAGGTCAACGTTGCTGCTCATCATGCCGTTAGTTCTGCGGTTCTTCTGGAGCAGCCTTAATTTCATCAGGTGGGTGGCATTCCTCATGACTATGTTGGTATGTGTCATCCATAGTGTTTACACTGCCTCTGGCGGTCAGTAAGAATGAAACAGAACGCTAGTTACGCATGTAACTGTGGTTCTGTGAATTCTGGATGACCGCCAGAGTTCTCTGTCACTCGGAATGCGCGAGAAAGGCGTACCGAGGTAGAGTGCTGAGCTACTGTAGCTTTACCCTCCAGGGCTCAGCATACGTCACGCCACGTGACTTTGTTGGTATATTCTCTCGACCTATCTAGCTGGCGCTGCGATAATCCATAGTGTTTACACTGCCTCTGGCGGTCATCCAGAATTCACAGAACCACAGTTACATGCGTAACTAGCGATTTTTTTATTACATGTGATTCTGACATGATGTCACTACATGCACTGCGCTCCTTCCTCTCCACTCGTCTCAGGTAAATAATGCGTCTTCAGCTCAGCGGTCGGAGTTGCGCGTTCATGTGTTTTGGAGGCGTGGCTTTGGAAGGAGCCCAGAAGGGAGGGGGTGGAGTGAATGGAAATAATGAGCTGTCTTTAAAACAGTCGTGAGAGGTCTACAGACACTCGATTTTTATACTTTCTTTTTCAGAGTACTTACATTTTAATTATGCATTGATAAATACAGAAAGTTTAAACAAATTTGGAAAAAAGTTTTTTTTATACAATTCCTACCTACAATACCTTTAACAGACATATTTATTTTGATCATTTATAGTATTTCAATATTAGTTTAAAATAATTTAATCTGTTTTAAATAGAAAAAATATATAATTTACTGTGAAAATCTATATTACATTCAACCAGACAATACTTGTTCACTTACAATAAAATATTGTTAACATTAAGTAATTTGTAAGTACAAAATACAAGTAATTTTCAAATGTACTATGAAAAAACAGTTTAAGAATTTCTTCCAGTACTATAGAAAGGCCACTCATGATGACCAATAATTCATCGTGTGACCTTCACCTTCACCATCCTCTAAATATGCACTGATACAATAGTTTGAAATTATTTTTGGACGCTGCCATTGTGGCACAAAATGAATGTAGAATGAATCCATATAATTCACATGCTGAATCCTGTAAATAAATTAGAAGCCACACACCATTTCTTTGACAGTCTAGTTCATACTCGGATGTTTGAAAATTAAATTGGACAGAATTATGATGGCATTGTTCTCTGAAGTGGTGACATTGACAGAGCAAACACCCTCAGAAAATATGCTGATGCATCTGGTGAGTTGTTTAATCAAGCACAAGGGATTTAGTGGCGATGCCACGATCACTTCCTTTGACAGAAATATGCGGGTTCTCTCCGTTGCTGTTTTGAACTGGAAACCATGACAGGCGGCTGGGATTTGGGGGAGTTTGGATTCTTTAGCATCAATAATTTTCATAGAGAATATTTCTTTTCCAGATATGATTCCAATAAAGTTTGTTTTCTCCACTACAAAGCCAGTGGATGTGGTAGAAATGCCTTGAGGTTTCTTTCTTGAGACTCATCCATCTCAATAAAGTTTTTCTCTGGGTCATTCCAGCACATATGCACTGAACAGCTTCTGAGACCAGACTGAAATATGACATTGTGCAGCAGAAGTGAAGGATTACGCAGAAGAGAAATATATCGCCCTCACTCAGAGTTTAACATGCACACACAAAAAGCAGAAAGTGTCAGAATTCATCATTTCTCTAGAAGATTTTTTATTAAGGCGTGGTGGATTTGGCTTGCGGGTATCAACTGGATTTGAAAGTGATTTCTATTAAATGTTTGATTTCCTTTTTAGATCGGATTGTTGCCACAATGAAGCTTAAAAGTGATTTTCTTTTTAATTTATTTGTAATTTTCAGTCTATTGTCTCATAGTTTAATTTGCTGAGACCACAGGGTCAAAGACAAATGAGAGCATCTATGATCATGAAAAGGAAAGATCTTTTAAAACATGCGCATGATCTTTGGTGCGTTTCTCATTTAACACAATAATGACTTTAGATCATTTCTTTGGGGATAATTTCTAAGCCGAATTTAATATGTGATTAATTTGCGATTAATTCGATTATATGAAATTACCCAAAAAAGATTATTTAAATTAAAGTCATTATTGTGTTAAATGAAAAAAACATCAAATTGAAAGTAGTTTTAGAAAGAAATATATATAATAAAATATATTTTTTAATTATTTAAAAATTCTTTCCAAGACTTCTATTATTTTAATGAGGCTCTTTATTCATTATACAGGACAGTTGTGATTTTTTACTTTTTGCCATCAAAAAAAATATCCAAATGAATTTTAAGAAATTAAAAACATGCTTATCATAGAAGTGTCAGTCTTTCAGTATATTTTTCATGCATTTTTAATGAATTAAAATAAATCATAAGAGTCCCTTCTTTAACCAGAGAGTCGTATCCTCCTTTATCTGAATATATATCACAAGGACTTTTGTGTAAAAGAAAAAAATCTCGCTGTAAACACTGTAATCTTCTAGACCTTAAATATTGCAATTGCAGAAACGGAAAACATGCACTGAAAACCCTAATAAGTTGATTGAACTCAATTGATTTGAGTAAACTCGTTCCCTCAATTTAATTGAGTAATGGGGTCTCCCAAAACGTGCATATTTAAGTGTACTTAACTTGGTGCTTATGTAGACTGTAACACTGAAGCAGTGTTAAAGTTAATGAGATAATTAAGTGATTAATTGAGTGATGATTGAGCATTATTGAAGACACCTGATGATAACAAGCAGAATCACTGAAGGAGAAAACCATCATTTTTAAGTCACCGTTGTGGTGATCGGTGTTTGTTTAGTTGGGCTCTTGACCCTTAACTCATTAACTTTATATTTTGTTTGACGGCTGTTACTCAGTTGTAACCAGATGAACAAATAGAAAAGGTCGTCTGATGGTGGTGATTGTGTTTTAACATAATCATTATTTCATAATTATTATAATTTAATCTTTGTAGTCACATAAAGCTGAATCATGTTCACCTTATTGATTATAGCAGCACTGTTTATGTTTTATACAATATTTGTAACATTAAATTTTAATCCAAATATTCTCTTTTAAGGTTGCTATCATAAAAAATATGTAGATCATATTATTTTAGACACATAGAGATCAAGAATCAGCCTGTGAATCTCAACAATGATGACAAAGCATGTTGCAGTGGATTCTGGGTGCCACCAATCAAAACTCATTCATGGCTCCCATCATGCATTGCTGCATGAATAAATAATGAGCTTATGTTCAGAGGTGATCTGTTTATCACCATTGCTGAGATTCATACGCTAAATCTTGATGTCTGCGTGTCTAAAAATAATATACAGTAATATGTATAAGAACAACTTTAAAGAAAATGTTTGCATTATGATGTAATCGTTGAAAATGTAATGCTGTACAAGGACAGTGTTGCTATAATTAATAACATAAATCTAATTCAGAAATTGGGCTTTAAATGAGTTTAGGATTCAGGTCAAAAGATTGTGAAATAATGATTATGTTAAAAACTAGGGCTAGGTATTGACACAAATTTCACAATTCGATTCGATTTCGATTCACAAGCTTTCAATTCGATTCGATTTCGATTACGATTCGATTCGATTCAATATTGATTATTTTGGATATCAGGTACAATACATGGCAAATTTTTTCAAGGAAAACAAATCTCTTAACTAATGCTGTAAACTATGGGAGTCAGTTGTAGCCTACTAGGCTTCATTAGCCTACAATTTTGAAGGTAAAAATGAACTGATTTGAAGCTATACAAACACTTAAATAACACTTATTTATTTTTATAATAAGAAAGTTATATGAAATATAAACATTTAAATGGTGGCTGTCATAAAAACTTGCCAGATTTATTCAAACATGCATTAAATATTGAAGAACATTAAAAATGAATGAATATGTAATATGTTGCATATATTTAGCAAAATTCTCCTCTCTAGAGTTATTTTTTCTAGCTGACTAACTGACTAAGTTACTAAGTTTAATGTTTTTTCTGAGGTAAATCTGACGTTACATGCCATTGTTTACTTGCTGTTTAACTGACGTCTTTCCACGGATGAAACACTGATTGAGCGATACCACATTACATGATACGGATTTCGAAGTTGTACTCTATCTTTTAACACACTTTCAGATGCTCATTGATGTTTATTTGGCGCTGTAACTGGTATTATTAAGGCGGAGTAACTGGTATTATTAAGGCGGAAGAGGAGAATGAGATCATGTGCGCTCCGTGCTGCTGCTTCTCTTGAGCTGAGCCAGAGCGATCTCACGCCACAGCGCCAAAACGGTATTTATGTTTTTGAATTTCGTAAGAAAATGGACTTAATTCGAAATTCGAGACTTTATTTCATAATAATAGTCACAAAGCACAAAGATTATTTCGATTTATTGGATGGGATGCACGATACAATGTTCTACGCGATCATCAAATGAAAACAGGATGACTAATCGATTCTTGAGATTTAAGAATCGATATCGGTTCGTAAAAATGAGAATCGATTAATATCGAGAAATCGATATTTTTTACCCAGCCCTATTAAAAACACAATCACCACCATCAGATCACCTTGTCTATTTGTTCATCTGGCTGTTATAACTGAGTTACAGCAGTCAAACAAAATATAAAGTTAATGATCAAAGGGTTTGTTTGTTTGTTTGTTTGTTTGTTTTATTTGGATCCCCATTAGCTTCCGCATAAACTAAAAGCTATTCTTCCTGGGGTCCTACAATCTTCCATGTGACAATACAGTTTATTACATCACATTACACACCATACGCACAGGACATTACACAACATTTAAAATACATATTGTACAATTAATGCCATAGATAACCAGAAAATAATAAAACATAATTAAAATAAAATGTTGCTATTCCGAATAGATCTATATCAAGAATAAACTCACTAAGAATCCTACAACCGTATATTATATTAATTTAATACTAATAATAATTAAGGTAATATTTCTTAAGTAAAGTTTTGAAACCATACAAAGTATATTGTTGTGTAATAGTCTTTGGGAGAGAATTCCATTCACACATTGCTCTATACCTAACTGAACGTTGAATTGATTTGGTTTTCACTCTAGGTAAAATAAAACTACCTCCTACTGCATGCCTCGTTGGATAATGATGTGTATCAAAACTAAAGGATAATTTTGTATATAAAATAAAAGGTGTTTTGTTTATAACATTATACAAAAATACCATTAGTGAATACACCAATCTATTTTTAACTTTAAACCATGAAAGGCTTTCATGCATTTTGTCAACATTTGATCTAAACCCACATGAGAGAGCCACACGTGCAGCTTTATTCTGAATCACTTGTAGTTTTTTTATATTAATTGATGAAGTATTTGACCAAACCACAGAGCAATAATCAAGGTGTGAAAAAAACAAAGCATGAAGTACTTGTTTAACGATCTGTGATGTAAAATGTTTTGCACACCTTTTAATAACAGACAAAGTATTACCCATTTTAGTTAACAATTTCTGAACATGTCTGTCCCAACATAATCTATTATCAATCATCACTCCCAAAAGTTTGACCTCTTCTCGTTGCTCAACAGAATTTTGCTCTATACTAAGTTCAAGTTTCGGTTTGGAAAGTAAAGAAAAAGGAGTTCCAACCACTAAACAGGTAGTTTTAGATACATTGAGAACCAGTTTGTTGCTCCTTATCCAATCCACCACTAACTGTAACTCTTTTTGTAATTTTGTATTCAAATCACCAATATCAGTTGCTGCTAAATATATAGTGGAATCATCAGCAAACATTGAAATACTTGCCTTATCTAAAACAGATGGAAGATCATTGGTAAAGATTGTATAGAGGAGAGGCCCAAGACAACTTCCTTGAGACACGCCATGTTCCACAACCCTTACATTTGAAAAACTACCATTAAAATAAACTAGTTGTCTCCTATCTGACAAATAACTTTCCATCCATAATAATGCGGCTCGTGAAAAGCCATAATATTCCAGTTTTTTTAACAGTAAGTCGTGGTCAATTATATCAAATGCTGCAGTGAAATCAAGCATTACCAACACCTATTATTTTCCTCTCCTCCATATCCTTAAACCAGTCATCAACCATCTGAGTCAGGGCAGTGGCTGTTGAGTGTTTTCCTCTATATGCATGCTGAAAAGTTGTAATCAAATCATTATTTGTAAAATAAGACTGAATCTGTTCATAAACAATTCTTTCCATTATTTTGCCAAGAATTGGTAATAAACTTATTGGTCTACTATTTGACCCAGAGAAAGGCATTTTCTTATTTTTAGGTATTGGCACAACTTTACATATTTTCCATTCTTTCAAACATATATTATTCATAAAACACAAATTAATTATATGAGCAATAATAGGAGCAATGATTGCAACTATTGGTTTAAGCAACTTATTTTCAAGGTAGTCAACACCAGGTGGTTTGTTTTTACTATTCATCAAAAGTAATTCCACTTTAGAACCACTGACACTCTTGAATTTAAAGCTACATGTTTTACCTTCCATCATCTTATTTATTATTGTATTTGATAAATCTGTCTTATATAACTTTATTTGCCAGTCCGATTTGAATTTAGATGTTATTGCTGCTTGTTTAGCTAGATCTCTCTCTTTCATAAGATCTTTTAATTCTTGATCCAACCACGGGCTGTTAACATTTCGAACAGTAAACAGTAAAAAGGGTCAAGAGCCCAACTAAACCAAACACTGATCACCATAACGGTGACTTAAAAATTATGGTTTTCTCCTTCAGTGATTCTGCTTGTTAACATCAGGTAACTTCAATAATGCTCAATCATCACTCAATTATTCACTTAATTATCTCATTAACTTTAACACTGCTTCAGTGTTCATTCAACACTCTTGAGTGTGGACTGATATAAACACTGAGCAGTGTTAATTTAACACGGGGGATTTTGATGTGTACTTAAATATACAAGTACACTTGAAATCAACACTAAGTTAAGTGAACTTTATTGTTTAAGTAAATTAAATAATTGTCAAGTTTGGTGAACTAAACAATTTAAGTCAAGTCTACATAAGCACCAAGTTAAGTACACTTAAATATGCACGTTTTGGGAGACCCCATTACTCAATTAAATTGAGGGAACGAGTTTACTCAAATCAATTGAGTGCAATCAACTTATTAGTGTTTTCAGTGTTAACTTTCAGAACTTGTACAAATGATGCTCAATCATCACTCAATTAATCACTTAATTATCTCATTAACTTTAACATTGGTTCAGTGTTACTTATAACGCTCTTGAGTGTGGACTCATATAAACACTGAGCAGTGTAAATTTAACACTGGGGATGTACTGTATTACAAAAACACTTGTATGGGTATTAAAGTTTATTTATCAAGTTTAAAGTATCAGATTTAAAAAATAAAAATCAGTTTATTTCCATTACGATCAATAATTGTAATATAATGAAAAGCCATTTGTTTTCTGGTAAAATAAGAATGACACCTTGCACTTGAAGAAAGCATGTATGAATGTATTCATTTCACAGTCAAGAAAACAACATTTGTGAAAATGACCTTTTGTAAGGATTAATCATGATTTTGAGCTCACAGCACTTGAAATCTTAAGTTTATGTATTTTGAAGGTAAATAAGTTATTTGACCTTATATTTTTGAGTGACAGGGCCGAAATGCTACATGTTTAGTCAAGTACACTTGATTGTTTAAGTAAAGACAACATTAGGGTTTACAGTGTGCTAAATTTAAATTAATGTTTAGTCAAGTACACTTGATTGTTTAAGTACAGACAACATTAGGGTTTACAGTGAAAGTGTAAGACTAACAGTGTATGTTATCATTAGAGCATCTTCTTGCAGCCTTGCCACGGACACCGTCCATTAACCTCACCTTCCACAATTACACAAACAATACAAAACTGTTCATCTGCATTCCAAGCTATGCTAAAATATGATCAAATGTGCTGACAGTCATGTGTAACATTAGTACATGCTGTCATCTGTTCTCTGGAATGAGTATTACCCCTCACAAAGAGCAGTAAAGTATCTGTCATCTCCAGAACAGTCCTTAAATGGAGCTTGGGACAGTGGGAGTTATAGAGGGATGGAGAAACTGCAGCTCTCGGTCTATGAGTGGGCCAAGTCATCGTGAACTATAAACACTCTGAACAAACCTGGCCTGCCAAACCCACAGCGAACATTACCCATGCTAATACAAACCTTTGTTACGTTTCAAGAATTAATATGAAGGGAATTAAATGTTTGCAGGCCTTAAATGACCATTTTAAATGTCCATACTTTTCATATTACACAAGAACGTTGATGTTCGCTGCTGGAAAGGACTTTAAGCGGTTCTTGAAATAAAGACGGATTTCCACAGAAGGCTTGCGTAAAAACAGACACACATAAATAAATCTAATCTGGTTTATACAAACCCAGTGTAAACAACACAGAATAATTGACATTTATTGTGTACAAAAGACCCGTAATGCAATAGCATGCTATTTCTCTTTTCTTTATAATGACAAACATTTCTCCCCTAGTGAGCTGCATTGTATCTACGAAAAGCAACATGAAATCATACGTAAAATCTTAGACAGATAAGTAGGTCAATTTTACAAAATGCACAGGTCACCATTCGCAAATAGAAAAATATTTAAACAAACATTTTTTTATTCTACATTTTATTATAAAAAATAATATTTCCCATAAAGAGAATTAAGCCTGTTTATGGTAATTTTTTGCTTTGTAAAATTATTTCCTCGTTACATTAAGCACATTAAGTTTTACATTCTTTATTTCCATTATTTTTATTGGAAAACTACAATAAGGTCACATAACTAATAACTAATGTAAACAAATGAACCTTATTGTAAAGTGTTACCAAAATTACTATAACAAATGTATTTTTATTGAAATCATCATAAATGAAGCAGTACAAAACAAACATTTAAATAATAGCAAATATCATTACTTTTTCATTACAACAAATGAAATGCTTTATTTGCTTAAATATAACTTCTAATTTCTTTATCTTAGGTTTTGCGGTAAAACTTTGAGGTTTCAACTAACTAGTGCACATCCCATCTGCCAGTCAAACCATTCTGTGTCCGAAAGAAACCATCAGACTCTTAAAAATATATACCCAATGAGCGTCTGTCTAAGATCAGATATTATCTGGATTTACTCTACCGCCCCGTCAACTGTAACAAAGCACCGTAAACGTAGGAAGACATTTACAAGCATGTCAAGCTTTATAAGGAATAGAGGCGAGCATAGGCTCTGTTGTTTGGACCACGCAGACACGGGCCTCTCCAACTTGGCCAGAGTATTACAGACAGCACTCCCGTCCCGTGGCTTAAAATAGTATTCAGTTCATCATCGGGATGACAGTGATCGGAATTTTATTGAATCATCTAAAAATGATGATTGATAGTGAAATTGATTGACAGCAAATTCAATGTATAAAAAATGAGGTAAAGGCAGTGTGTAAATGAACCCGTGTAACTTACTTCTCTGCCTCCCGCTGCATTTCTTCTCGCTTCTGTCTCCGTATCTCTCTGCGACGCTCGAAATCGAAGTCCTCGTCCATGATGATTCACACAGAGCTCTTAAGGTGCAAGCTGAAAGAGAGGAAGACAGTCAGACAGTGTGGGATTTATAAAGATCTGAACTGTCCCGTAAGGGTGCTCCGATTGATCGGTCGCCGATCACAATCGGCCGATAATTGCTTTGGGATGTGTGATCGGCGGTCTCTATAAAGGCCGATCCAGAAAAGCCGATCAGATGACGCAAAACTCGCGAGACAATTTTTTATGCCCTGGTAAAAATCGGTAAAAATGGCTTCAGCAGTCTGGCAATTCTACAAGGTGTGTGAAAAATCAATTCACTAGCAATCCATCTGCAATGTGTGTACCACGCCGCTGTCTGCTTGTCAAACAGTGCAGCCTCTCTGATCAATCCGTAAAATTACCGGAAAGAATAGAGTCCGTCCGCAACGGCGATAGATTGAAGCGCGCGTCCGAGTAAAGACTGCGCGAGCTACAGAGAACACTGTATCCACTGATGGCCGCGGCAACGAGCGCTCAGGTTGAGTAAAAAAACTCATAATATATATGAAGCCATACTATAGTATAATGTAAGATAGAAATTAATATTTAAGTCATTAAATTCAAGTTCACGTAAACTTTTCCCTCCGCTGTCAGTCATTCTCCATTCAGCGTTCAAACAGCATAGCGCGTCGCGTTTGGCAACGATGCAACTCTCTCCAAGATGATTAATTGTTAATATTATTATACTTGATCTGTAGATAAAGCTCTATAGTTTCGCATAAATTGACTATCTTGCTGTAGTACCTTAATCATGATTCATGTTCCTTTCTACCGTGTCTAGATCACAACACTGGAGAGCACTGTCATTGTTGTTCACGCGTACAGTAACTGAAATTTAAAACTGTTAAAATAAAAGGCTGAATAAACTATTGCATAGATAGATACTGTATAATACACTATGCATCGATATGTATTTCCTTTGTGCTTAGAACTTTTCAATGCGGACTCGAAGAGCAGCGTGCTGTGACTCATGTTGCCTCAAGCGCATCATTCAGCGCTCGGGATGCGCATAAGCGCTGTGTGCAGCACTCTATTGGAGTCTTTCATAATCATATCATAATACTTTTGCGCAATGAAAGATTATTAATAGCATTTTTTGTTCTGTTCTGTCCTATCTATCATATGTTGCTGCCTCATTAAACAGCTGTGCTATACATTTGTGCTATATTTATTTTCTTAATTTTATAGTAGACTATAAAATAATTGGGCCCCGGGGGGAGCATGCCCCCGGACCCCCCTAGAGGGGTAATATCCTTCTCACGTTTTTCACCCCTGACCCGTTTTCATGTCTGATAAATACACAGGTGTAAATTCATGATACATTGTCTTCTCTTAAATGTAATACTTAATGTACATTGTTGTTAAATATAGTTTAATAATAATGCTACATGATAAATAGAAGGCTTCAAATAGACCCTGTAATCGGTGATCGGTATCGGTATCGGGTGATACAGCTTCCAGTAATCGGTGATCGGCCCCAAAAATCCTGATCGGAGCACCCCTACTGATCACTCTAATTCAAAGTCAAGACGCTCCCTGTCAGCTGTTTGGCTTAAAACTCACCAGGACCAACCACAACATTCCAGTTTCTTGATCCAATTTCCCTGGAACAACTACCAGGAAAGGCAAACTTTGCCACACATTCAACTTAGCCACTAATCCTCTTTACTAATGGAAATAATATTTACAATTTTTTCTCACCTTTCTCTAGGGATGCACGATGATATCGGGACAACATCGGAATCGGCCGATAAAAGCTTAAAATGACCATCATCGGCATCGGCCGATATGAATATTTCTGCCGATGAGCCTTGGCTATCCACCTGTTTCCGAGGGGCGCTACTGTAAAAAATAAAGTGGGTGCAACTTCCGGTCAGGCGGCGGAAGTAGCATACCAATGGTATTTTGTGTGCTATTTAGCGAAGAGGCTATGTGTTTTTCAGATAATATTTTACTATTTAAAATAAGTCGCAAACCTTTATGAGAGATGTCGTTACGGAGCTCAGGGACAACATGTGCTGTTCGCGGTTGTACATAGGCCTATAACCGGACTAAACTAATTCAGTGGCAAATTGTATTATCCAACAATCTTGGACTAAAGATTTTAAGTGAAGGCTAGCTACTGTGAAGCAACATATTCAGAACATGAATGACACACAGTAAACATTTCATAGTATATCTAATATAATATCGGCTATATATATATTTCTCAGGTAAGGCAAGTAGACGCTGAGTTTCGGTTCATTTATGAGACGAGCTGCAGTTCAGGCGCCAGCGCCTCCGTGTCTTGATTATTGTCTGCTATATTTACCGCTACTTATTATTTATTAAATCCAGGTAAATTGTTGATGAAACATTGATTGAAATTAAGATACAATTAATACAAAACGAAATTAACTTTAAATAAAGGCTCAGTGCTTTCAAAAAGTTAAAGTTTTTTTTTTGTGTTACCCTCGTGTATTTCCCTCATATTAAATACAAAATGCATGTGCTATATATTTCTAATGTCTGGACTCCTTTATTGATATGATATGATATGATATGATATATGTATATAAACCGAGGTTTCAATAGCCTAAATGCATTTTCGGAGAATTTATATTTTGACTGCAAATGTCACGTCTATAATGCTGGAATCGCCCAATTTTAAATAATTTATCCTCAACTAGTTTTGTGGTGTAGGTCTACAAATTTTTAATAACGTTAACTTCAAATAATACAAATAGTAAAGATATGGTAGCTATATTGGATCTGGACGGGAAGGATATCTCTGGGAGTGGGAAGGGCGTATCGTGATTCTGCCTTCCCTGACCGCGACACAGGTCCGTGGATCTGAGTATCGCGATTTCGGTTTTATTTAACATGATTCTTTTTTATTACTATTTAGGAACAAACAAGGGTCTCTGTTTAAAAAACGCCGACTCGCACCGGCAGTCCAGAGCACCGCAGCGCATATCTTCAAGTTTAGCCATAACCGAATGTCCAGTTTAACTGCCACAAGTTGATCTTGTAATAAAGAACTCATCTTGGAAAAACACGCTGTATTTTTGTATTTTCATTGCATTTGTAATTGATAAAAAGTTAAACAAATTAAATAATACATTTTAGTATAAATACTAATGATTAATCGATAGTCGAATGAATGAATGAGTGTCACGTTTCGCTTGTTTACTTCGAACCGGAAGACGCACCCACTTTTGACGCAAGGCCTCATGGGACGTAGGAAACTTGTGGATAGGGTGGCGTGTTTCCTAAGCGCACGTGACGACCGCGAACAAAGCATGAGCGCCAGCAACTTAAACTTCCAACTAGGGGTGTGCGTCTCATGGTTTTTGATCATGGACGATTAAAATGTCTCCACGATCTGCTTTTGAAGGAAAATCATAGTATCGTGCATTCTATCAGTTCAATTCTGGCGCCTTCATCTCAACATACTGTACAACGCGACGTACATTCACATCACATGTAAACGCAGAGGTAGAGTTACACTCACGGGACACCGCAATTCACAAAAGTTCATTATTTGCATGTGCGTCAATGTCTTGCTAGGTAAACATGTCATTCACGTGCTGATGCGCTGTTCTAACATCCGCTTTTCTGAGCGCGTTACACCCGACGCTCACAGGAACTAAAAGCCTGTCACAGCGCCTGCATACTGGACTAATCTTTCGAGTCTTATTGCGCTGATACTGTCAAATACACACAAGGTTTACATAAACAAAGTTGGTTATGTCTAAAGTGAAAGAAAACCGAGAAAATCTGCTTGTCAAATGCGTGTATATTAGACGCGTCGCGTGCAGCTCTTAAAGAGACAGTAATAATATGCTGCCGCTTGTCCTTAAAGAGATACTGCACCCAGAAATACAAATTCTGTCATTATTTACTCACTCTAATGTTGTTCCCAACCTGTATTCATTTCTTTCTTGTGCTTAAATATACTATGGAAGTCACTGGAGTACAGGAACTGTTTGGTTAGCCACATTCTTCCAAATAACTTTTATTTTCAACAGAAGAAAGAAACTTGAGAGAGTAAATGATGACAATTTAAATTTTTGGGAGAACTATCCCGTTAATGTTAATAAAACAACAAAACACAGAGGAAATCACTCACTGCTCTTGACTGAGAACTTTAATAGAAGCTTTAATAAGCTTTTTTTTGCACAAAAAAAAAAAAAAAAATATATATATATATATATATATATATATATATAAAAAAAAAATACAAATATATCGGTATCGGGCAAAATTAGTTCGAAAATATCGGCATATCGAATATCGGCCAAAATCCAATATCGTGCATCCCTACCTTTCTCCATACAATGTACTTATCACTTAGGTTGCACTTTATTTTATAGTAAGTGCACTTATGTGTACCTACAGTGTACTTGCCTAAGAAAGTACTTGACATAAGGTAAAATGGGTTAAAGTTAGGTTTAAAGGTAGGTTCGGGGTTAGTACCTAGTTATTACCCAGTTATTGTAATTACAATAATTAGTACATGGTATGTACGTGCAGCACAGGACTTTAAAATAAAGTGCTACCACATTTTTTAAATACAATTTTCTGTCTGTATTATTACTGGTCTTCTGCCATTTTTGAGAGAATTTCATTAAAATAAATCATGCTTTCATGTTTTCTGATCGTATGTCCAACACATTGCTAAACAGCTGCTCAACAGAGCTAAGGAAATGGCACATTTCAGTTAAACAGTGCACATTCACTTACATTCACTGAAATAATGAAAACTGATAAAGACAAAGCCAAAAATCATATTGTGCATGAAGGGTAGAGTATTTTACAAAAAAAGAGTTTCCTGAACAGCAATCTGCCAAGACCCAAGTGCCTTCACCAATATAAACAAAAAAAAAAAAACATACATTTTTTGTATAATATATAATAACTTGGTAATTCAGTGTTTAACTAGCAGCTCCAAACATAATTTGTGGATATTTGGGGTGCATATCTATAGGCTGCAACGTGAAATATTAAATTAACACAATTTTAAATTGCATTTTTAAAAAACGGCTATTTCTTTTCTGTCTGTTTGCTAATTTCTTGTCTTTGTCGTTTGTGAATGCTTTTCTTCATAGAGTTGAAAAATTCCATTGGACAATTCACTTGTAGGGGGAACTGTACCATTCAAAGTATAGTAGACTGGCATTGGACAGTATATGCATCCATTTATTTATTTAATAAATGGATTTTAGTGTTATCCGTTTATTTAATTGCATCTTAAAACATGACAATAACTTATCCCTTCATTTTATTTTTAAGTGTCACTCCTACTCCTAGTTTTCCATAGTGTTGAAGCCATTTAATTGGTTGGTCAGACAGCACTTCAACATCCTAGACGGGGAACCTGCTTGGATAATTTTCTGCTTGGATTTTATAGTCGTCTCTCTACAAGACACCGGTCTCCATTTTTATATTATAATATCTTTGCATCGATGTGGGAACAATTAGGTTGGTGGAGTGACAAAGCCTGTTCTGTGTTCTTCTCTCCATATCACATGTGTGGAGTGCTGGGCTAGACAGCAGGCTAGAGGTGAGTGGACTTGTTGGACGGCTGCTTCCACCAGAGCTGCAGGCGTGTTTGGTTTGGCTTTCCTCCAGAGGCAGAGGAACCAGGCTCTTGCACCAGTCCAAAGAGTCTCCATATGTGCATAAACTGAAAAAGTCCTATAATAGTGACCTCATGTGAAGGCTTTCTGGGTGAAAGACGCAGACGGCTTTCCTGAACCCTCTTAACCTCTGCCTACAACCCGTCACATCTGTCAACAGAAGGCTGATGTGCTTTGACCACGGGTTGATGTATTGCACTTACGCATAAGACAATATGTATGCAATTTCCTACATTTGCATTGGGCTTTTTGAATAACATGGTGTGAGAATGTTTTGGTGACCCCAGTGGCAAATTAGCAAATTTATCGAATTTCAATTGAACACTTTAACTGCATTCATCAAATGCAACCAAAATGCAGTTTTCAACACTTTTGCCAGTTTTAAAAATGAAATTTGTGCAATTGTCTAGTAAAGGAACCAGTGGCCAAGAAGTGGTCCATATAAACCTTGGTAGAAAAGGTAATTTAATTGTTAAAAATTAAGCAGTACAATTTTTGCACGAGTTTGCAGAAATTTAAGTCTCTGTAATCTTTCATTAAGAAAATATTTAATTAAGTAGGGTCAATTTAAGAATTGAAATGACCAGCATAACAAAGGTTATATTAATTTACTAATATACTGTATATATATATATATATATATATATATATATATATATATATATATATATATATATATATATATATATATATGATATGATATGATTCTGAAATGACAAAAATCTGAAAAAAAAAAAAATATATATATATATATGAATGATTTAAAAGCATTAGTATTAAATTAATATTATATAATATCATATTCTAAAACTACTTTATTTGCACTGTTTATTTATCAGTTTTAATGAAAAAAATAATGTCCGAAAGCTTTGCTGATATATAGGTTAATTAAAGCAGAAGGAATTTTCTTAGACCTGTTTTCCACTTTCTGTTTATCTTAAAGGGGGTTTCAATAAAACTTGGCTGATTATGCAAAAATGTAAATGGGTGCTACCTGATCCCTTTTGCAAAATAGGTTGGAAAACACCCATAATGCGCTGGGCACGTTGCCGTCCAAGGCCACTCCCACCAGTCTGCTATAGAGACGCTTACCAGTCAAATCCTGCCTTGCTTTAGTAGGAAGTACTTCTTAGCAAACTTTTAGTATAATAGTGTCAACTTTGTTCCTGGAGTTAATGTGAGTGATTTAGAGTGAAATGCCTTCGGTTTCCAGTGAAGCATCCAGCACGTTGTAGTTAGTGGCTAAAAGCTGCAAAGCTGCGACGGAAATTCTGAAAAACCTCCGTGTTCGTTGTGAACATTTCCAACGGGATGACAACGAACACTGTGTTTTATGCCAAACGGAGGGGAAAAACTAAAAGAAACTGCCGTTCTGTCATAGTGTTCCATTTTACCATAATGCTTTTAAAAGAGTAGACAAAGTGCAATACAATTTTCAGTGATAAACCTACCCCTACATGAACTGTTGTTAATAACCCTGTCAACCCGGACTGTCTGTGGGCTGGGATCCAAAAATGAGGAAGTACAATCTATAGTTTTCCCGAAGCCCTGGAGCTGTCAAAAGTATGTCATCCAGCTGACTTTTGCTGACAAATAAAACGTGAATTTCTCCAGGTAACATAGACAATGACTAAATGTTGTTAATGTACATGTACTACCGACATATAAAGCAGGTTGAAAATGGCGAAGCTACACTTTAACTCTTACTCATACTTAGAGAAATTACAGAACGCTTTTGGGTATGGTAGGCATGTTACACATTTCCCAGACTCCCTTTCAATGTCTAGTCTTCCTTCCACAAAGTATCGTAGGATCCACAAATCATTTCCACATGGCAGAGACGGAGAACATATTGTAATTTACACATCTGTGACTGATTCCAGGTCCTGGGCAATTTGCCCTCTTCATGGTTTTCATTCTTTACCCAGAGTGTTTGAAATGCACTATAGACTCTACTATGACCAGCATAATGCTTTTGCTCTAAAGCGCAAACAGATGAAAAAAATAAAACTTTTAAAGTACAGACTGACGATGATGTCCAAATGCATTAAAAAGATGTATATACCGTATCTTAAGCCCGTAATGGAAGCCTGTGTGTCAGGAAGTCAGAGCAACCACCCAGGTAAGACTGGGTGAAGCCGTTTACAATGACATAACGAGCTGTCTTGTGGGTTTTCTATAAAGCTTTATTACGTGCGGACAGGACAAATGTGTGGAGCCAGAATACACATCAGGGTGGGATCTATACGTCCTAGCCAAAACCAACAAGAGCTGTGCAAGATGCTGAAATGGGTTTCTAGTCACTGTTAGAGTACCTGCTTCCCACTTGATTTATTTACTTATTCAGAACTGTTGCTACAGAGCATGAGAAATTATTATTACATTAGGAAGTACCTCTCCTGTGCTATAATCTCTGTAGCATCACTCTGGGGTCTCTTTCTTCTCATATAATAAAATAATTTCAACTGAAATTAACATCTTATGTCCAATCTTTTTTTTTTTTTTAAGTGGACATGTAAGTAGGATAATGCACGTGTTTTTAAACTTTTTGATATCATTTGCTGTACAATAATATAAAGCCTATAGCTTGTGTTGGAGTAAAATCTTGAATCATTTCCCACTCGCTCTTAAATAAGTTAAATAAACCAGAATAATAGATCATTTGCTCATCTACAGCATATTTGGACAACTTTTGAGGACAAGATGAAAGATTTAATTTATGGCACGTCTGTCATTCTATTCCACACTAAGAATGAGATGTGGCTGTGAGATGTTATGTTTTTCTTAAACCCATCTTTTTGATGTGTAATTAGCATTAGTGCTAGCAATTACACGAAAACCTAAAATCACATCAAGAACATCTTGCCCTTAGCAGTAGAAGCAGCTGTACATTGGCAGTGAATCAAGCCCTCTCAATTCACTCCTCTACTTCCGTTACACCAATCTCCAGATGCACAAATCAGGGGAACCCCAAACAGAGGTGTCCTGAATCAATGACTAGGATCGTAAAAAGTCAGACCAGAAAAATATGTGAAGGCTTTTGTACCATGACGTGTAACAGGATGGAGTTGCTTGCTACTCACTGGTGAGGCATTGCTTAACCAAAAATGGCTAAAGATGCTCACCCTGCGAAACTAACATGGGCTTCAGTTTAGAGTGGAAGACTATCTATAAATAACTAGTGTATATCACTTCCAGCACAAAGACATGCTTGTCTTTTATTGCTTTTTAAGAGGGTTTGTGTACAGTGGTTTGTTTTGTGCGTTAGCAAGCATCACTAAAAAAGAATATGACACTCTGTTGCAGCTTAACAGTCTCATATAGCAATGTAAGCTTTTATTACACAAATAATATATAAAGCAAACTCCTGGAGCAATCAAGACACTTACATTTTTTTGTATATATATACGTATATATGAGTTTGATTTGCTGCAGTAATGCATGATTGCTAATACCATAACAGAGAAAGTTGAGAAATACATGCCTGCATCTTGACATCCTTTAATGAACAGAAGCAGCAAAAACACCCAAATAACAGTGATTAGTCATGACTCTTGATGTTTTGAATAGGCCATAGGCAGTAGGTTTGCCCTCTGTGACCCTTCTGCCTCTGTGTGATGCCTCTCATTTCTGTACACCACCTGTTAAACATTGAAAATTTGGGGAAATGGCATTACTTAGTAGTACACCCCTGGAGCACAAATTGTCCTCAGAGTCCTAAACTGTAGGGTCTCGATCATTTAAATGAGTCATTCTCTCTCTCTCTCTCTCTCTCTCTCTCTCTGTCTCTCTCTCTCTGGCCTGCCCATTTCCTCCTGAATTAAGGGTAGCTCCACCTGTGTCCTTTGTAGAATAGAAAACCTTCTGTTTCAGAATAACCCCATCATATATCTTTGACTAGCTCTATGCCAAGGGCTACAACCTTTTAGCCACTAGAAATAGTCATAGATGTAATAGATTTCATATGATACATTTCTATTTTTACCAGCATAACAAGACAGTTATAAGTCATATTATATATACATACAAACTCTAAATTTAATATTATAAGATATTAATGTCATGTGTAATCTGTTTTGGTTTCGTTTTCTCTGTGTTCTGTTCCCGGTGTGCCTGCCTGATTTGCTAGTTAGTTTCCTTGGTTCTTAATTAGTTAAAGGGTTAGTTCACCCAAAAATGAAAATTAAGTCATTAATTACTCACCCCCATGCTGTACCAACCCCGTAAGACCTTCGTTCGTCTTTGGAACACAAATGAAGATATTTATGATTAAATCTGAGAGGTGGATGACTGCTACATAGGCTCCCTAAGGGAATGAATCCTGACGGCCCAGAAGTTTATCAAGCGACGAGAATACTTTTTGTGCGAAAAAACAAACAAAAATAACGACTTTATTCGACTATTCCTTTTCTTCCTTGTAGGCCTGAAACGAGACTTCAAGAGATTTCCACGACGCATGCGCAAGAATTGCGATCTCCTTCAACTACTTCAGTTAAGTTCTCGCGCGTGCGCGTCGTGGAAATCTCTTGAAGTCTCATTTCAGGCCTACAAGGAAGAAAAGGAATAGTCGAATAAAGTCGTTATTTTTGTTTGTTTTTTCGCACAAAAAGTATTCTCGTCGCTTGATAAACTTATAGTTGAGCCACTGTTGCGACATGGAATATTTAAACATTTTCTTTAATGACTTTCTGGGCCGTCAAGTTTCATTCCCTTAGGTAGCCTATGTAGCAGTCATCCACCTCTCAGATTTAATTATAAATATCTTCATTTGTGTTCCAAAGACGAACGAAAGACTTACGGGGTTGGTACAGCATGGGGGTGAGTAATTAATGACTTAATTTTCATTTTTGGGTGAACTAACCCTTTAACACCTGTTTTGTTTCAGTCAATCATCCCCTGTATATTTAAGCCTTGTGTATTTTTCCATTGTCCGGTCTCATCTATGTTAGTAGATGTGTTACGTTATTCTCTAGAGATCTCCTGTGTTTTAGTTGGTGGATTATAAAGACTATTGTTTCTCTACTCCTTCGTTGTGCGTTCTCAATACAACTACCCCTTGACAGAGGACCAGACCTATAAAGAATGGACTTACTGGCAGTCCAACTGCTCTGTATGGACCAGGAGCAGCAGTCCCTCGAGATCCACACCTGAAGATGTTGTGCTGTTGTGCTTAACAAACTTCCCGGACTGTTCCTTCTGCACATTCTACCTCACGTTTAAACGCGAAAACGAAAGCATGCCTACCAGGTGTGGGTCATTGGGGGAATTTTGCAGAGTTTGTGCTTGAAAACAATAGACGAGCAAACACCATCTGCTCAGCGGTGATCATTTCCTGCCCCACTCTGAACCCAGAGCCCAGCCAGCAATCACCCTGCAGCACAGATATGACACCAGAGCCCATCGCAAACGGAGGGCTTGAGCCTGCCGTGATGCACGAGCCAGACAAGAGGACTAAGCCAGCCATTGCCTCGGAGCCTGAGCCCCACTGTGAGTCTGACCAGGGGTGTAAGCCGGCAACATCGCCACTGTAGAATTGCTAGAGGTGGATGCTTACCCTAATCTCCCGTCCCTGCTAGTCCCGTCCAGCACAAAGTCTCCTGTGTTTCCACTGGTTCTTTCCAGTTCAGAGTCTCTTGCGACCCTGCTGGTTCCACCCAGCCCGATGTCTCCAGAGTTCCCACCCAGCCTCCCTCTCCCGCCTCCTCTTCCAATGTCAGACAGTCATTTAGTCCGGCCTCTGCTGGTTCCCTTCAGCCCCTCGGCTTCTCAATAACGCCACTCTGTTGAGTGGATTTGCCTCGAGTCTTCTAACGACGTCCAGGCAAGTGGATACCCCGGCTCTGCCTCCTGCCGCTGATCCCAGCACTCCACCTCTGCCTGTCGACCTCTCGGCTCTGCCTTGGCTCCTCCCTTCCTCTGCTCCACCTGAGACCATTGTCCCTGCAGCTCCACCGGGCTTCCTCGTCCCTCCGGCTTCGCCTTAGTCCTCAGGCACTCTGGCTCCACCTTGGACGTTTGTCACTGCGGCTCAGCCTCCAGGACCATCGTTGTTGCCCGGTCCCATCTGCTCTCCGTCTGCACCTAGGGCTCCACTTCCATCGAGCACGTCTCTGTCAGTTGTCGCCCTGGTGTCGTTAGCTAAGTCTCCACCTGTCCTGGCTGTCCTTTGGGTTCCTGCATTACTACTTCTGTTCCTGGATCCTTCCTGGTTCCTTCCACCATCATTACCACCCTGGTTTCTCCCACCGTCATTCTCCTCGGTTCGCATTCCCATGCCCCTCATCCTCTTCCGGACGCACCTTCCGCGAGGGGGGTGTGATGTCACGTGTATTTTTTTTTTTTTTTTTCGTTTCTTTATGTCCTGTTCCCGGTTTGCCTGCCTGATTTGCTAGTTAGTTTTCTTTGGTTCTTAATTTTTTAACACCTGTTCTGTTTCAGTCAATTATCCCTTGTGTATCTCAGTTTCCTGTGTTCCGTTGTCAGGTCTCGTCTGTGTTGGTAGTTGTGTTACGCTATTCTCTAGTGATCTCCTGTGTTTTAGTTTTTTTATGTTTAGGAATTGTCTTGTGATGTCAGGATGAGTTTGCCCAAGTTTTAGATATTTATACTTACATAATACTTATATTCTTACTTTTGATCTGTTCGCAGTTGCTAATTTTTACAGTGCAAAACAGGAGGACCAACTTACCGGTAATGCCAATGATTTTGAAACGGAAAGCAGCCGTTTGAAACAGCCATATGGTGAAGTGAAGTTTTGAACCATTGCGTTACTATTCTTTCAAAATATTGCATTTGGGCTCTCAAAGTTCCTTCCCTTAAACTCTCACTAGCATGCAAAGAGGAAACATTTGCAGGCTTCTGTCTATTTAATGCGTTCCAGCAGACCCCCTCAAGCTGCGTGAGTCAAATAAGAATGTTTTATTATAATCAGATCTGTGCTTCCTACCCTCAAAATTGAAGATTTATTCATTTGAATTTCATATACAATTTCCTTTTCCATTTGGATTACATAAACTAATAAACTCAATGTGATGCATATTTGTCAGGTAAGATACAGGAATACATAAATGAAACAGGTAAGATTTCTGCACTTTGTGCAATTTCTGCACAAAAAATTATGGCATGGTTTATTATTAACTATTTGCATCTATTTTATTGGTGATAAATATGTAAACCTGGTTATTGTGTATTTAAATACATTCAGTTTATTAGTAATATTACAGAAATCCTACCTGTTTAATTTATGTATGGCTGTTATGTATCACATTAAGTTTATTAGTTAGTTCATGTTAAAACTGTGATCCAAATGGTTGGAAATTTTATATGCAATTCAAATACATTAATCTAAATTTTGATCTAAATATTTTTGAGTGCACAAATTATCACAGTCATTTCCAGCATGCCATATTGAAGTAAATATTAAAGCAGCTTAAACATTTTAATGCGCTATTGGACAGGTGGCCGACTATGACCAAGAATGGTCTTTATTTAGCAAAACAACCCAAAAAAGGTAAGAATGATCCCACTTTTAACTATGTTAAAAATTTAGCAAGTAAAATCCTCAGTGTACAAATTGGTCTTGAGAGTGCAAAGGAGTTGGACTACAGAACACTGAGATGCTCGGAAAGGAACCTCAATTGCAGTTAAACACATTCCAAATTTCCTGGGCAACAAGACATTGATCATGGCCAGCAGATCCACATGTGTCGGAAAGGAGATGGTCTCATGCCTAGTGGCTTATACCATGTAAGGAAAAGGCCTGACTTGGCACACGCGCACTCCAGCGTCAAAGCTTTTCCACAGCTTGACGCCTGGATACCGTATGATAAACAGTTTGTTGCGTTGGAACACATTCAAGGAGTAAACCTCAAAACTGAATTCAGGATTTCGGCCTTGCGCACAAAACAGCTGCAAGCTTCCCCATACATATTTTTGATGGACCTACCCTAAGAAAGTTCAGCTTCGTTTTACTCTGACCTCACGCCTTGGGAATGCTACTTGTGCCAATTGTCCATCATCTTTGGTTAAGTGGTACACTCCAGTTCCAATATATATAAATCTATCCCAAAAAGGGTTTGCTGCATAATTCAAGGCAGCACTATGGAAAATTTGTTTTCAAATTACCTGCTTTTCAATATCTGGCAGCAATGAACTGTGTATTAAATGAGCAGTCTCGTTATATATTTAACTATGGTGCTAAAAGTCCAAATCCAGCTTCTAGCACAACTGAAATAACTATAGATTACTTTGAGTGCATAGTCTGGTCCATGTCCAATTCACTCTTAATCCTGACGGATTAAGCTGACAGGAGGTTTCAACAGAAAATGTAATAGGTTATTGTGATTTTTAAATATCCTTTTTTAGTTTTGAATATTCATACTGGAATTTCTGCCAATCAAAGCAACCAGTTTGAATATCAATGTCTCTTTCCATGTTGTTGGATGATTCCTTTGAGCACAATGATTCTACCTGATCCTTAATGGGCCCCTGCTGACCCAGCATCCCTTGCTCTCTGATTTCCCCCCTGAGTCTGGGCACTGAGGGCCAGCAGCATTCCCAAGCTTGATCCCATCCCACTCCGGAAACATAGGGCAGTACTCCTAACATCCTGCCCGCAGCCTGTGCCAAGGCCCTGTTATCGCTGTGTACTGAATTGTCTCCAGATTCTGTTCAGCTGCGCAAAACACACACACTGCCGCTGTGCATTCCATACACTGCTTCATCGGTCACCAGATCTGCACTCTGGGATATAATACTGAGACATTCTCCAAAAAAAAAAAAAATGCCTGTAATGGTTTATTTACTCAATCTTAAACTGTAAGACTGCGTCGCATGATATGCATTCACCATGAAATATTTTTTGGTCAAAATGTTTAATTATGTATATAAAATAAATAAGATTTTATTATTAATTAAAAAAATTAGGATACATACTTTTGGGCTATATTATTATTTATTTATAGTTTTTTTAGATTAAATGTATTTATGGCCATAAATAGAAGACATATTTTTGCCTAAAATTATTATCATTAAAATGTAATTAAATTAATATTATTAAAATTATAGTTTAAATATGAAAAAAAAATATTTTGTATGTTACCTTCTAGAATTTTTGGTGTTTTTTTTTTTTTTTACAAAAATAAAAAAATCCTATAGGCTGCTTAATGGCAGGTTCAGCTGTGACAACTTACCCCATACAGCGTAAGAACATGCCTCACCATTGCTCAGTGTCTGAACAGTATCTATTTTCCTGGGAAATAACATAAAATAATAATAATTTTTTTTGCTAAAATTATTATTATTATTGAGTTTTTTTAGAATAATGTTTTTTCTAAAATTATGATTGTTATTATTTAATTGTATCCCTTGCTATTGGTCAAAGTGTAAATAGCATATATTTTCCAATAACAGTGAAAATGTTCAAGAGCTAAAAGAGTAAAGCCCCGGTCTCCACTCTATTCAATGAGCGTGATGCAGGTGTACTAAGAAAGCTGGCCGTTAAATGCAACACACACACACACAGGGCCGGCGCTCCGCACACGCACATCACGCGCTGCGCGTAGGGCACCAAGTGCTTGGGGGGGCACCAAAAAATCTGGGTCGTGAAAAATCATCACAATAGGCTACTAGTATAAATAACAAATAAAATATGTCTAAAGCATGTTAATATACAAAAGCAATACAAAAGTAATATAGGCCTAGACCAAATTAGTCGAGAAAAAGGTGAATCTCCTTTTTCGTCTCCCTCTGGTGCCCCCCCTTCCCCACCTCCCAGTGGTCTGTTCGATTATGCCTCAATCAATGTCAAATTTGGCAGACACCGACCTCAGACATGGCCTCGAAAAGGCACCAAGAGTCGGGGGCGAAAAAAGGAAAAAGAATAGACAGCGGGATGATACTCGCGCGTCGCTTTGCAGGTAAGACAATGTTTTAAATAAAAATGTTAGCATTAGGCTAGCGCCGGCCCTGCACACACACACACACACACTCACACATAAAAAAAACCTCATTAGAAAGATCCAAAGGCTGGATGAGCTCATGCTAAAAGCAACTAGTAGTTAGTGAATTTGTGGGAGACCCTCCAATTAACTTTGACTGTAATTTAAAAGCAAAGGGAATCTACAGATGTTCTTGACAAGGGAGCAAGTGCCAGGGGAAAACAGAACATTTTTCACACAATTCATTTGTCTTCCAAAGGCTACAAATTTAACTTCCAGTAAATTATGTTGCCATTAGAAGCATGTTTTTATACATTAAAAGCATGATTATAAATGAAAGCATGTCCATTTTAATTAAAAAACATTTTAAAAGGCTTAAATGAAGCACTATGCTTCTAACCCCTACCTGTAACGGACTGGAGCAGGTTTCAGTGCGCTTTCCAATTTAGTCTTCAAGTGTGATCGTGCTGCTGAAAGGGCACTATGAGTCGTGACTCCACATTTTATAAAATGTGCAGCATTTCAGACTCCGCCTCTGCCTTCATCACTTCAAACCATTTGGCAGCAGTTTTCCTGCACTTTCCTCCATCCATAAGTAGCCTAATAGATCAGTGTCATATATTACACTTTTATAGCCCCCAACACAATTTGTTGCATCTTAGTTGAAAAAAAAAACGCCCATCTTGCATTAAACCAACTAAATTATTTTTTAAAAACCACAAACTACATGAAAACAAAACAACAAAGAATCATGAAAAATCACACTTACAATAAAATTACACTAACCCTACTGAAAAACAAAACATCTTATGTGATTTAGGGTATGTTTACAGAGATCCGCGTTTTTGTTGTTTAACCGGAGATTGTTTTCAAAAACCCGTTTTCCGTGTAAACAACAAAAACGCAGATCTATGAAAACGATGACGTCCTGCTCATGCATATCACGTGTTCAGTCTATAGTGTTTCATCGCCATCTAATGGCCTGGCAGCAGAATGCAGCATTTTGTCAATTAAAAAATATAACAATCTGGAATCCCCTTTAAGCTGTAAGGGATTTTCTGTGTTCTGTTTATGTGGGGTTTGTCTTGCATTTCTGTTCTGTTTCCCAGTTGTATGTGTTTCAGTTAGTTTCTATGGTTACTCATTGTTTGACTATTGTTTTCACCTGTTGTTGATTATGTTAAGTTACTACTGACAATAACTAGTAATTCTGATATTTTGGTGGAAATGGCATTTGGTAGCTATAGACCTTAGTCAGGTTAGACGCCATATTGAATTTAACGCGGAAGAAAACGAGGCTGTGAGGGATAGACTACATAGCACTCACTGTATAAAGGTCCTAGATCACATCATTTACACAACTCACTATGTTTAAAACGGCTTCATGGAGCTTTTGTGTTGATTTTTTGGTCTATGCTTTATGTAAATGTGCTTGGTGTGAACATCATACTGTCACCTGCCTGCTTGACCATCTAGCCTATTAGTTTGCAGCCACAGCAGGAAAAAATAGTTCTGAGCTCAACCAGGACAGTGGCATTAGCAGCCCATGCTAAAGTCCTAACCATAACCATTTTAAGAGAAACAGGTCTCAGACTGGCAGTGAAGACGAGGCGACATTGTGTCCTCTAGGCTTCAGCCAAACAGAACAGTTCTCAAATTAGATCCTTGGCAGAGCTTCTACAGTCAGATTCCTGTGATGCTTTTTGTTCTGTTTCGAAACTTAAGTAAGGGCCGTCAAATCCATGTTTCAGTCCATGACAAATGTTTTCTTATAAGGAGTTTATATCAAGTGTAATCAGAAACTGGCTGTCCGGTCACGTCTTCATAGCACAGCAAATAAACTCAATGAAAATCACATTACTTTTTAATAAGCATGGAAGAAGATGGATGTGGCATGTTTTCCCATGAGCATATAACATGTTCAAGTGTATATACTTCTAAGAGGACATTAAAGACCATGAGGATGTTTTAGTGCCTCTCTTCGAACATTCCAGCGCAACAAGACAAATGTGAGCTATTAGGTTTAATGAATATGTACTCTGCCAAGTGCTACATCCTATTGAATAACCAAAATCAGTTTCCTTATGTCATTAGTGCTTTCTATAATAATAAACTTACCATCCACCACTATTATATTTAGATCAACATCTACTGGAGAAATGTCTCCTCAGAAAACACTGTAGCAATGCAGCACCTCCTCCTGGTTAACGTAAGTGTTTTCTACTTTTGCACACACACCATTCAATACACATTAACCCCTTTTATGTCTGTCATTTTTATTTTCATATATTATTCTTTCAGGAAAATGTATCAGGGATGTGCTAAACCCAGCAGACCAGTTCTTCTGGGTGGTGAAAAAGAAAATGAAACTACATAGGATGTGCCACGGTTAAATAATAGTATAGTCAGACAGGGATAGAACATGTAGACATGTAACAGTGAAAGACACTATGGATATTATAACAAAAACACCACACAAATAGCATTTCTTTACTTATACAGTACAGTGTTGAGCAACATTAAATACACGAAAACAAAATAGAGGTATTACAGTGCACAGACTTTATAAACCACAACTATGTCTTAGTTTTACTCGCCAGGTTTTCTTTGCATTTATGTTGGTTAATGTCGGATGAGATTAAGAAAGAGCTAGCGTTGGCAGCATTTAGCATTGCATGATAAAACTGAATATAAGTTAATTTTAACACATTAACTTTAAATATATTTATGGTAATACATTAGACAAAAACAAAATGACCTTTTTAAACAATTCAGTCCAAAATATGCTACCTGTAGTATATAACACACATAATTTTAACAATTTAAAATTATAACAGCCAATTGAGTCTCTATTTTTTATATATATATATATATATATATATATAGATATTACACTTAATAAAACTGATGGATTATGAATATGAATCAAATAACATTAGGTTTAATCTGTGCCTTGGAAGTCCAGACAGTGGAGTGAATAATTTGTGCTTGTTTATATTTTATTCAGCCATGACACATTCAATTGATCAAAAGTGACATTAAATATTAAAATGTTAAAAAATATTTCTATTTCAAGTAAATGTTGTTCTTTTTTAACTTTATATTTATCAGAGAATCCTGTGTCACAATTTCCACAAAAAATATATATATTAAGCAGCACAACTGTTTTTTAGCAAGATGAATTAGACATGTTTCTTGAAAGGATCATGTGACACTGAAGACTGGAGTAATGATACTGAAAATTCACATTATATTATAGTAAGCAGTTATTTTAACTTGTAATATTTCAGAATATTACTGATTTTACAGTATTTTAGATCAAATAAATGCAGCCTTGGTGAGCAGAAGAGACTTCTTTCAAAAACATTAAAACATTTTCTAACCAACCCCAAACTTTTGAATGGTAGTGTAATATATTTGGGGGTCTTTTTAATACAGAATTTGTTAAACATTTGTTTTGACCTACAATAACAAATTCTATTAGAAAACAACTGATGGATGCTATTTTTACCCAAAGGAAGGCACTGGTTTTCTGTGGCCTAAAATCCATAGATAATACAAATAACAGGTTCAAATACAAGAGTTAACAAAAAATAACACCACATTAAATGATAATTTAAAAAATAATGTTATATCAGTATCTGCTTCATTATTTGGTCTACAGATCTCCTGCTGTGACAAAATATATGCAGCAAGTCTGCATTTGGGATAAGTAACCATTGCCTGAATTCAAAATATTGACATATAACTCTTCTAGACTCTTAAAGTACCACTCTAAACAGAACGCCTACCTCAGACAGTGCTTCAGGACATACTGAACGACTAATGATCTTTCTGTGTGAACAATTCCTATCTGAAGATTCGGACATTTTCCTCAAGAAAACCCTTATTTATTTTCTGCATTAACCTTCCCTTGATCCTCCACCTTTTTGATGGCCGCCTGAATTTTGGCCTGGTCGCCCAGGAGCTGGCGTGGCTTGACCGGTCGGAGACTTTCATCCATCTCCAGTAAGACTGGAACTCCCGTGGGCAGCGTTAAATTGACAATATCTGTTTCCGATATATCTGTTGAGAAACACAGCAAAAGCATGCACATTAATTAGCATATTAAATTATTTTAGGTTTATGTTTTAATACCATCTTTATTGGTATTACTGTCCACTTTCTTTGCTTTATTATTGATAATGTTTAAAAACGAACTATTAAAATGATAGAATATTAAATAAAAACAGGATTAAGAGCAATTTAGTGTTTTATAACTTGCATTTGAATGTTTAGGATTTACTGAAGACCTATATGGTACACTAATGTTCAAAAGTTTGGGGTCTGTAAGATTTTTTAAATGTTTTTGAAAGAAGTCTCTTGTGGCTCACAAGGCTGCATTTCATTAAAATACAGTAAAATGGTGAAATACTGTATTCTTACAATTTTACAGTTCTCAATTTGAATATATTTCAAAATGTAATGTATGCCTGTGATGCAAAGCTGAATTTTTAGCATAATTTTCAAAGTAAGATGTTTTTAAGAATGTTTCATGTGTATTTGTTAATTTAATGAACACCGGATGCCACTGACTTTCACTGTATGGACAAAATATCTTCTTTTGTGTTCCACAGAAGAAATAACATCAGGGAACAACATGAAGGTAAGTGACAACAGAATCCTGCTGGTCCCTGCTGGTATAAAAACTGTTTAAAAAAAAAGCACACTGACAACAATATATATTTTTCACCTTCCAAATGTTTAAGCAAAGCCCTGCAGCTGTTGCCGTGTCCAGAGATGAGGACCGTTTGGCCACTCTTGATCACAGGTACAATGACATCATTCCAGTAAGGAAGAAGTCTGTCCAGCACTTCCTTCAGACTTTCCGTTGTGGGCAGTTCCTCTTTCGGAACGTCACACGTACTGTATCGGCGGTCATTGTAAATTTCAGCGTAATAGGGATGTGACTCATGAATGGGGGGCGGCGTAATATCATAGCTACGCCTCCACAGTTTAACCCGTTCCTCACCATGTTTCAGCGCCATCTCGGCCCGATTGAGGCCGATCAGTCCACCGTAATGCCGTTCGTTTAACCTCCAGGATTTGGTGACTGGGACCCACTCTTCTCCCATGGCCTCCAGCACCAACCAGGCTGTATGGATGGAACGGCTCAGTAAGGAGGTAAAAACCTGGTCGAATTGATACCCCTGCTTTTTCAGGAGCCTGCCGCATTCTTGGGCTTCCACCACCCCGTTCTCGCTCAGTTTCTGGTCAACCCAGCTGCAGAAGCGGTTCTCCTTGTTCCAGGACCCCTCCCCATGCCGGAGCAGGAAGAGTTTGTGTTTGGACATCCAGAAAAGGCAGTATGGAAGCCTGAAAGAGATGCACATGCTGATATCTACTCTATGACAAATCTCAACTGCTTGATTATGAATGTCAAAAAAATTATTGCCCAGCTCGAATCTGCGAATGATTCGATTAATGATGTTGACTTTATTCAACAATTTCTTGGAAGAGAAGAAATTGTTGAATAAAGTCATTATTTTTGTTTGTTTTTAGCGCACAAGAAGTATTCTCGTCGCTTCATAAAATTAAGGTTGAACCACTGTAGTCACATGGACTATTTTAACAATGTCTTCACTCCCTTTGGGCCTCGAAAGTGGTAATTGTGTTGTGCGACATGAGGGTGAGTAATTATTGAACTAGCCCATTAAAATAGTATTAACATTAAAGAGCATATTGCAGGTAAAATAAAAATCTAAATTAATATATAACCTTGTATGAAAATACCATATGAAAAGTTACTGCAGGATTTAAAATGTTTTAAAATGACATAAGGGCACTAATTTAGTAGATAAAGTTAGCGTTTCTTGGACTGCTCGTAAAAACGGCTTTTTTTTCAACATCGCATCATTTTACGTCATGACAGGGAGCCTCAGCTCAGTCAGTGCAGAGTAGGCTGGCATTCAGTGAGAGCGGTCGTCAGTCAGTGTGTTTTCGGTAGTTTATGTATTTCAATTTATCATCGTCATGGTAAATGATTGTGTCTGTGGAGGTTGCAAAAACTCCGGCCTGTCAGGACATCGAGTCCACAGGTTTCCTAACAAAAAAAAGGACGGTGCTGTCTTTCGTGCCTGGTGCGGTTTGTGCAGGTGAAGAGACGGGATTTCTCTTCCGCATCGCCTTCGAAAAACGCGGTCGTGTGTAGCGTTCACTTCAGATCGGAGGATTATCCCGGCGATATGATAGAGTTTAACATGGGATGCCGAAGCAAGAATATTGATCGTTTTATACTGTACCAATGGCATCAAATAGTGTGATATAGGTAACTTAGTCATGCCCTAAATAGAGACAACTTGTAATAAAAAAACAAAATTACTCAGATTGTTTAAATATTCAAATCTTAAATTTTCTGTTTATGTTATAACCCAGGTGAAAAATATGTATAAAAAATGTACTTGAGTATGTTTTTAGTACAATACAACTCAAGTATAGTTTTTATACATTTAATAGTAGGCCTATATATACCCTAAACATACTCATGTCTGCTGGCCTGATATACAATGGTAATAATCTGTACAATGTTATGAGCACAGTGTATACACTCACCTAAAGGATTATTAGGAACACCATACTAATACTGTGTTTGACCCCCTCTCGCCTTCAGAACTGCCTTAATTCTACGTGGCATTGATTCAACAAGGTGCTGAAAGCATTCTTTAGAAATGTTGGCCCATATTGATAGGATAGCATCTTGCAGTTGATGGAGATTTGTGGGATGCACATCCAGGGCACGAAGCTCCCGTTCCACCACATCCCAAAGATGCTCTATTGGGTTGAGATCTGGTGACTGTGGGGGCCTTTTTAGTACAGTGAACTCATTGTCATGTTCAAGAAACCAATTTGAAATGATTCGAGCTTTGTGACATGGTGCATTATCCTGCTGGAAGTAGCCATCAGAGGATGGGTACATGGTGGCCATAAAGGGATGGACATGGTCAGAAACAACGCTCAGGTAGGCCGTGGCATTTAAACGATGCCCAATTGGCACTAAGGGGCCTAAAGTGTGCCAAGAAAACATCCCCCACACCATTACACCACCACCACCAGCCTGCACAGTGGTAACAAGGCATGATGGATCCATGTTCTCATTCTGTTTACGCCAAATTCTGACTCTACCATCTGAATGTCTCAACAGAAATCGAGACTCATCAGACCAGGCAACATTTTCAACTGTCCAATTTTGGTCAGCTCTAGCAAATTGTAGCCTCTTTTTCCTATTTGTAGTGGAGATGAGTGGTACCTGGTGGGGTCTTCTGCTGTTGTAGCCCATCCGCCTCAAGGTTGTGCGTGTTGTGGCTTCACAAATGCTTTGCTGCATACCTCGGTTGTAACGAGTGGTTATTTCAGTCAAAGTTGCTCTTCTATCAGCTTGAATCAGTCGGCCCATTCTCCTCTGACCTCTAGCATCAACAAGGCATTTCGCCCACAGGACTGCCGCATACTGGATGTTTTTCCCTTTTCACACCATTCTTTGTAAACCCTAGAAATGGTTGAGCGTGAAAATCCCAGTAACTGAGCAGATTGTGAAATACTCAGACTGGCCCGTCTGGCCAACAACCATGCCACGCTCAAAATTGCTTAAATCACCTTTCTTTCACATTCTGACATTCAGTTTGGAGTTCAGGAGATTGTCTTGACCAGGACCACACCCCTAAATACATTGAAGCAACTGCCATGTGATTGGTTGATTAGATAATTGCATTAATGAGAAATTGAACAGGTGTTCCTAATAATCCTTTAGGTAAGTGTATATCTATAAACAAACACTGGTCTCTCTCACCAAGACACCTGCCCTGCTCCCCCGCCCGTTAAGTCACGCCCGCCACGCCCATTTTCAGATGCGGAAGTAAAATTTTCTCACAAAAACGACTCAGAAGCTTCTTTAGCGTATTTATAAGTATATTTTAAAGAAAGTCTAGTTCCTACATTATTTTTCTATACATTGACTCGTTGGGTCCTCCTGCAATCTTTAACATGGTTTTCTGTAAAGATGCTTTTGAAAAAAAATCTGTAAAAAAAGCGCTATATAATTAAAATATGGGCACAATATACTTATTTACTACAGTATGTACATGCAATAAAACATGATAATGAGTTCCAGTTACTTGTAGAATGACATTTAACTTTAAATATAACAAACTTAAATATAGTCACCCTGCATCAATCTATCTGGAGAACTGAACTGAAAGGTTAAGGGTCATGAACTAAATGTCAATGCTAATTTAATAAATGGTCTAACCAGCTCTGACCAACTGTAATATTTAAACGCTAAATAGAAAAGGATAAACGGATAAAAAGTAGAAGCATCTAAATAGCGAACTGAAAATGAAGCCCAGTAGCGATCAAACTACTGCATGACAACACTGACGTTAGAACACAACTGAACTAGCCAGCTAGAATGTCATAATAATGAAATCGTAACGTGCATGCAAAAACGTACTTATCTGCTTAGATTAATCATAAATCTAAGTGAAGATGAAAGATGCTGTGGGCATTGAAAATGACTCTGAATTACTACATGGCATACTCACCTTCAGATTAGAAACCACCCAGAGTAGCTACAGCCCTGCAACAGGAACTATCAGCAGCATCAACGAACAACCGCGAGGAGGAAATCGTTCGATTGAGTGACACATCTTTCAGCCAATCAAATGCGTGATTCTCCACAAGTAGGCGTGTTTAAGCGGAAAGTGGCGAATCGGAACGGCCGTTATTTTGAGGTTGATGACGTCATATCCAAATAGAACCGTAGTTCATTTTAATAAAGGAGTAATTTGTATATAATGATGTAACCTTATTCACCTAATTTATCAGGTAGGCCCAGTTACTTTATTTCAAATCATGTGTTAGAAGTTCTTGACTATATCATACGGGAAAGTGGTATTTGCTGCCAGAAATCTCTTACAGAGCAATACCAGTCATAAAACCTGAAAATAACTGTGAAAACAGTGAAAGCTTTATTGTTCCTCAATATTCACACATCTGATCACATATACATCTCGTTACAATATAAACATTATTATATAATTACAAATGCAATTATATAATAATCATATATTAACATAAATAAATGTTTTATATGTGTCATAAAGCACATAATGTTTTAATAGGCTATTTGAATTGATAACTGTGGTTATAACAATAGCACAGCTGCTTTGTGAATTTCTTTCTCTTGTTTTTTTTTATTCATCCAGCTGTTTGTGCAATAAAACAAACACAAAACCACAATCAAATAGCAGTTAAATGTTGGTGTTTAAATAGCCTTTAGTTCACATTGGATTTAATATGTGAAATAATTAATGATAAATAAATTATTAAGAAGTTGGTCCCGCAAACAGCTTCTTCCTGCCCTCCATGCCTGACATGGCATCCACATTTTTACGCCAGTCGGTCACTTCCTCTTTCTGTGTTGATTACAAGTAAATCCATAATATTATAAACTGTTATTACTTGTATTTACAACAACATCATGTTTTCTTGAGCTATAGAGAGTGCCCATTAATAATGCAATACATTGTTAATACTGAATAAATAATCAAATAAAACAATACATATACATTTTATTTCAAAATTATAATTTATTATTATATGATTATTGATGAATTAACAAACAAAAAAGCACTGAATCCATAAAGTCGAAGTATGATATTGATAGATGTGTTGATTAAATGTATTACCTTTTCCTCCTCCTTCTTCACAGTCTTGAGGTTAGCTTTAAAGTCGATGGATTCCTTGTGTCTGGCACCCAGCAGAGCCCCCAACATGGCATCCGCAGACACCCTCACTCTCTTCAGGGCAGGTCTCTTCATTTTACCCTTCAGCTCAAAGATTTTGTGGTTTAATTCTGCGATCTATACCAGAAGCAGCAATGTAAATGAATGCATCAGTTAATGCTTTTACGTTGAGGTATTTTTAACGCAGTTTTAATGCAAAAAAAAAAGTACCTCCTTATCATGTTTGCCAACTTTAGATTCAATGTCATATCGTTCCTCATCAACAACATCAATCTTTTGATGAAGGTCTTTGCACAGATTCTGTAAGCAGAGCATCAGCATGTAAGAAAGAACATTGTCAAAGGAATTCTGACAAAAGACTAAAGAATAGCAACCTGTAGGTCCTGTATGGACATTCCAGACAGTTTGATAGGAGGAGCTCTCTCACTGAGCGTTTGCTCTCGCTCAATCTTTTTCTGCTCCTTCTCCTCCGCCAGCAGTGTGCTGGCCTTCTTCAGTATTTTGGTCTGCAATGCATTAAAATGAGGATGCATAGCCATATATCCATATGTACATCATGGTAGTTGCTTTAAAATATATTCATACATAAAATGATTATACAAATAAATAGATACTAACCTTTAAAAATAACCGCCGAGATGCTGAAATCTTGGGCTTTTTCTGAAGAAGAGAGCCGCTATGAAATGAACAACATTGTGACCCTGCCAGCTGCAATGTTATATAATAATACTGGAATTAAATACAGTGTTTAAATACTCACCGGACTGACTCAGATAGAGGCAGGAAAGAAAACACATATATTTAACATATAAATGGATGTATAATTTCTATCTGATATTTATTATTTTATCATTTTCATAACATAATATTTTAAAAATAATAATAAAAAGTTCCTAAAATACTTACGTTGCTTCAGACATGTTAGTGCCTTTGTTTTTTCCTGGAGGTTTAACAAATGAAAAGAAAAAGAAGACTTGTGTGCAGGTCCAAAAATCTAAAACAATATTAAAATAGACTTCCTAAAAACAAGGAACATTCTGATGTAATGTCAATGAGAAAAAGGTAAGAAGCTAAGAAATCTACAACTACTGTTCTATCTTACACGCATTAATAACTAGAAGTTGTCATAACCTGAAGGTCCTTACCTCTCAGATGATGGAAGTATGACTTTGTTTTGGCCAAAGGGAAGAAACTCAGCAGATTTATAGATTCTGATGCACACTAAAATAGACCACTGTCCGCACCATTATCATTGTCAAATGCTTCGCATCCCAGGCTTCAGAGCAGCTGGTGCTGAAATGCACTTTATGTTATGTAGACTAAGGGTGAGCACAACAATACTCCAGGATTAATGAGACTATATGTGTCCGGTGTACGCATTGTCTTATCCAATGTTGAGGGTTATGTAATCAGATTACTTTTTTCAAGTAACTAGTAATGCATTACTTTTAAATTTACAACAAGTAGTTGCTTTTTCAAATAGTTACTTTGTTTTCCCATTATCCCCATGTTCAGAGAAATATTGTATTTTTAGATTAAATGTGAACATACATTTACTCATCTCACTTGCACAAAAACAGATTCAGTATTCCTCAAAATAAATAAAAACGGTGAAATGCAAATTCAGAATTTTGCGCGATAACTAACTAATGTTTTTGCTGCTGGCCTTCAATGATCCAATTCAACCATACTAATATTCACATAAGTCTGAAGCTTATTCATTTCACTTTTGGTGTGAAAGAGTCATTTGCCAAAAATATAACTTTTTTTTGTTATTAAAATACAAAAAAGCAAGCCCAGTCCAGGTGAGAAAAAGTAACGCAAAAGTAATGTAACACATAACTTTGCGTAACGCAATTAGTTACCTTTTTATGGAGTAACGCAATATTGTAACACTTTACTTTTAAAAGTAACTTTCCCCAACAGTGGTCTTATCCAATTTAATCTGAACTAAATTTAAGTTTTATGTACAATTGTTCTTTTTGGAGTATACTGTACTTTGGAGTTTGTTCTTTTCATACAGTTTGTACTGTATATCTTGGGAAAAGAACAGTTTGATAGCCACATATCTCAAGACTTTACAGGAAAAGGTTTAATAGGATAATATTGAATCCAGGAAAAGGATAATATCATATCCTATTTGAAAGGGACATTCAAACAATTTGTGAAGACATTTTATGTAGGAATATTACATGATATTGTCATATTTTCCAAAATTCTATTAATAATTCAGATCTGAAATGATATGATATTTTAATGTATATATTTTATAGGCTATATGAATGATATTTTCACAACCATCAATAAGGGACCTTAAGCATAATAGACTGACATTCTGGGTTTTTCTTCTTCCTGATCGTATGCGTATGTTGTTGCAGGCTGCCATCAATAGTTCAAAAGAAGAACTGCAGCTGTATTAAATATGACAAAATGCGTAGAAAGAGCTTTTAATTTGAAAAACTACAGTGTGAAAACATAAAACTTGGATTTACTGATCAGATTCCCTTTTCGGCATTCAAGGTCAGTACTGTATCAGTACATGGTAACACTTTACAAAAAGGTTCAATTTGTTAACAGTAGTTAACAACGTTAGTTAATTAGTTAATGAACTAACAATGAAAGATAAAGCATTTATTAGTATTAGTTAATGTTAATTTCAACATTTTCAGACTAGTAGATTATGAAAATCTAAAGTTGTTCTATTTGTTAATATTATTTAATGGCCCTGAGCTAACATGAAGGCTAACAATGAATAGCTAAAAAATGTTTTATATATAAACTAAAGATAATAAAGAAACACTGTAACAAATGTATTGCTCATTTAATGTTAGTTAATGCATTTACTAACTTTATCTGATCCTTATTGTAAATTGTTACCCTGCATTCTGTGAAACTGATGTTATCAAAATGACCTGTTTGCCGTAAAAATGAAAAAAAAAAAACACATTAACAATAGCATTATTAGACTTTCTCAATGCTTTTTAACATTTTGAAAATGTTCTTTCTGAAATGTTTATATTTTTGACATAATTGGTTTTGTACTGCTGCCATCTGCAAGACATTTAAAGAGATTTCTCTCAGACACTAATGTTATTCATTTAAGTTCCTGTTAGCTCTAGTTTATCTAACCAACTTGTCATATCTAGAGAGAAGTTTATGCAATAAAATATATAAAATAAAATGATGAAACAAAATAAATATATTTTTATTTTATTTTGTATTTTGTTAGCCTATAGGACTATTACTTTATTGTCTCTGGTATAGCTATTTAACATGGTTAACTCTTATTTAACACAAACAGTCTATTTATAAATGCAATCTATCTACCATTATCCATTACAATCACATAAGCCTATAACATTGTTAACTCTTATTTCACACAAACAGTCTATTTATAAACACATTCTATCTACCATTATCTATTACAATCACATATAACAATGTTAACTCTTATTTCACAAAACAGTCTATTTATAAACGCGTTCTACCATAACCCTCAGTACAATCACGACCGAAAACAAGATCAACATTCAATCTTCGTCACTCTCTCAGCCCCTCAGCGAACACCTTGGACAGAAACCAGGCCATGAGAGCAAAGGAATACAATAACGATAACGAAGTGCAGCAAAAAGCTTTTAAACCTGGCTGCAGCTTACAGAATGGGGCGGGGCTACATGTGTCACTCTGCCCCATGCCTACTCTGATTGGCTCTGATGTGTTCGCAGTCTGTCATTCAAATCTGTGCAGTTTCACAAGGCCTTCATTATAATAAAAAAAACATTAGCCTGTATCTTGCAATGTCCCTGAAATGATTGTTTTGCTAAATTAAGCTGGTATTTAGCCTAACTCAAGAACAATGTTAAAACAAATATGTATTTATCCACAGCAGGTCTTCAGGAAGAGGAATGGATGATAAATTAAATGATTCACAAAATGTTACTCAGCTACTTCATATCACCATAGTATAAGAAAGGAAATTAAAAGATGTAGGCCTATCAGAGTATCGTTTTAATTTAATTAACGTGAAAAGACACACTTTAAGGGATTTTTTTTGTAAGCAATTTCGGGTGCAGTTGAATGATAAATGACACTGCAATAGGCTAATGTGTATGCCTTGTTAATTTTGTCTTCACTACATTACAGATTCGACTGATCCAGAAAATTAAACTTGCAGCAGTTAAGCGAGTAGAATAAACACTTGATTTGGTCTTCTCCCGCCAAAATGAGCCAAGATCCGGGAGTAATATGATATTTTCATAAGTGTGCTCCTAATAATTCATAATAATGTCAGACTGCGCTCTATAGGTCTGTCTTGTCTCATTAGAAACCTAACTTTTACTGGAGTAATATTTTGTTAGTGTATCTCTGCTTCAAGTAGACTTCTCCACTTAAGTACAGGGTATGTGTACACAGTCCACCACGAATAAACATTTCATAATTAATTTCTCTTGCCAATGCGGGATGAAGCCTAATGATGTGATTTTATCAGCCGCAAATGAAACTATGGAGAAAAAAATGTAATGAAACTAAAACTGCCCGTAGGTGGCGGCAAATCATTGTCTTAAAGAGTGAGTCAGTCACTCATTCAAACGATTCGTTCGAAACGAGGAGTCATTATAGCCGTTAGGCTATTATATACCTTTAGTTTTACGTCTGTCCAGCAGTAAACATATTCTTTCTGCCCTCCATTCCTGACCTCCACATTCTTACGCCAGTCAGTCACCTCTTCTTTCTGGGGAAGGTAGAGACACAATTATGAATATTAGCACGACTGTCCATTTAATTTATTTTATATATTTTATTTCTATCATACCCTCTCCTCTTCTTTTTTCACAGTCTTCAGGTTAGCTTTGAAGTCAATGGACTGTGAGTGTTTGGAGCCCAGAAGAACACTTAGCAAATGTTCAGCCGACAGTTTCACTCTCTTCAGGTTAGGCCTCTTCAGCTCTTCATCTCATAGATCTTCTGATTCATTTCCTGTATCTTTATCAACACAGACCACACATGTTGCACCATAACGCAGTCCTTTGACCGAGCTGCTAAGCTAACTGTTCGATTCAGTGCTAACAGAACACAATAGCTTCATCATTGAGAACTGTTTATCAAATGCTGATGTTTTTCTTACCTCTTTGTCATTTTTGGCCACCTTAACGCCAATGTCATAGCGTTCCTCATCAATCACATCAATCTTGTGATGCAACCCCCAGCAAAGTTTCTACACACAACAGTCTCAACAAACTCAAATATGGTGGTAACACTTGATTCAAAGCCTGTCTATTAGGATGCATTGGTTTTCATGCTGTGCAGAGCATTTCCAAACTTGGCTTCATGAAGAAACTTCAGGTGGTTCGAATTGATGAAAAGCATTAATTAATACATTACATTAATTAAATGTATTTTTTAAAAAGTGTATTAAATTAAATATATATAAGTAAACAAACGAAATAAATAGGCTAATTTTAAAATAAAACACTCAAATTTAATATTTTACATGTTTTCGAAAAATCATTGCATGCAAGCAACATTGAAAAATGCCTGTGCTATTAAATAAAATAAAATGTTAACTTAAGATCTGAGAGGGTTCCTCAAGTAGCCTAAATGCTTTAAGTCAAAGGGTTTCAGCTAATACATTTTTTTGGGAAATCCCAGCTGTAGAGTTAATGTGAACCAATAAAAAGTGCAGCTTGGACATTCTGCTGAATAAATTGTTAGGTTTTACAAAATAAAAAAATGTCATATAGGTTTCTAAAAGGAAAAGAATATGAGATGGCTAGAATAAAGCCCTAAAAACACGGTGATGGTAAAAAAAAAAAAATCTCTCACAAAACTTTTACATTCTTTGCAAACTAATGGAAAGTTTCTTGGGGCAATGCAAAAGTTGAAGGGACAATACCTTTGCAATGCAAAAGTTGAGGGGACAATTGCTTTGCCTTTGTGATCTGTGAAGGTTATGAGGGTCAGGGTGAGTAAAGATGAAAGAGTTTTCATTTTTGGGGGGTTAACTATCCCTTTAAGTTGTATAAATGGTGTTCAGTGATCCATTTAAATTATTTAATTGTAATTCCTGTACTGACAGGCCAGAAAGTTTAATGGGAGGAATTCTTTCACTCAGCACTTGCTCCCTCTCCTTCTCTTTATCCTGCTTCTCTACTATCAGCATTTCCAATGCTGTACTCTTCATGATGACAGGTCCATTGTAATCTCATCAAGGCAAAACATCGATCACTTTTGGTATGAATGTAGAATTTTATAAAAGTAGCAAATAAATGGCCTTTGTTAGAGTTGGCCCTTACCTTCAACCCCAGAAGTTATCTTGTGTTTTGGCTTTGGTTGGGGACTTGGGTTCAAGCAGCCAGTGGAGCATATAGATAGAAGAGAATGTTGATAGAGACATATGACAGATATCATAATTCAAATAGTTGGTTATTACTGATGAAGGTGGAGATACTCACGCATCAGACATGCTTCTGTAGTCCCTCCTTATCTGCAAAATAGAATAACTATTTCAAACAATCATCACTACTCTGAAACACATTAGAATATTAACAAATGAGAATATTCAGGATAAGCATTTGAACCCTATCCGGCGTTCAGAATTATTTATGTACTATTATAGTATTTAGTATAGTATTTTTAATTTGTTTTTGTTTATATTTTCAGTAACTTTAGTTTAAGTTTTAATGATTTTATGTGCTTTTTTAATATTTCTATTTAGCTTTAATTTATATTTATTTATTTTTAAGTTAATATTTATATCTAATTCATATTTTATTTTATTTAAAATTGATCATAACTTTTTCTATTAGTTTAAAGTTAACAATAGTAACACTGATCCTATGGTGTGATATGGTGTTATGACCTGACAAAGAAAATTAAAGTTTTATTATAAATATAAAGTAACTTAAAGGGAAAAACTACGATGTCCTTTTGCAAGTCACAGTTATCACTTTTCAGATGCATATGATAGTTTGACTACCATATACAAAAATCAAAACTTTTAATCAAAAGGCAACTTTTGTATGAATGCATTACAATAAAAAACACTTTGCATATTTAATAAATGTGTATAATTTATGCAATCTTTGAAGAATCATGCATAAATTAATTCAAATTCCTTAATGACAGTGGTAATCGGACCCTTTAATCCATGCATTTGACCTATTAGTTCTCTACACAGCGGTAAGAGTTCTGTGCATAGTTTAAGCAGAGGTGAAAATCTTCCAGGATTGTCACTAATTTGAGAGACATCTGAATAGATAACAATGTAATTGTGCCCAATTTCTTACCAGTTCTGAATAAATAATAATTCATTCCTTTAATATATACCATCACATGACACATTTGCCATCAAATATAACCGAACACACAGCTGTTAGTCTCTTATGCCCACTGAAAAAGACATACCTGCTAGAAGAAGAAAAGAGAGGAGTGTGAGTTAACTGGCTAACAGAGGAGAGAAGAAAATCCTTAGATTTATAGTTTCAGCACATGAGAACGTCTTTCTAAAATATCACTCGTCTGTGCCACTGACATTTACTGTTCAAGTAAAACTTTCTTTCGGGCAGAGACTTGCAGTGGACCAGTTTGAATGACTCTTTTTGGTGGCCAAAACCATCAGTGACCAGTTCAAAGGTTTAAAGGTGATGCGCGTCATAACAGAAACAAATCTGATTGGAAATTACAGACTCTAAGGGTAAATAAGGCAAACTACAATTAACATTTTGATCTTATTAAGATACAACTTATAAATTATAAATTGAAACAAATTATATTATTAATTCATATTAGAAACATTGTCTGCATGTGAAAAATAGAGGGGATGAGAAAAAAGAGTGGAAGTGGAAAAAACTAATGGCGAATAGTTATGGCAATCTAAATTTATACCAGTTAATTGGAATGTGATATCATGCCATGACATCTATCTCATGAACGTGATAATTTTCAAGCACATTAAGCAACTGATAGCTGTGGTGTAATAAATCATTTCTTGGGACAGTGAGCAGGTGGAAGGAGAGGTCAAATTGTAAAAACAATTCAAGGGGGATGGTGTGGTCGTGGGGTAAGGGGTGCGTTCATGTAGCTAACAATGATAACAAAATTTGGCTCATTTTTAAAACATTTGTATTTATAGGATTAAAGAGTAGAATAAAAATATACATAGGCAGTATTCATGAAATCATTTATATAACTAGTATTGTATGACTGAGCACCACTCTCTCTCTCTCTCTCTCTCTCTCTCTCTCTCTCACACACACACACACACACACACACATACAATCCCTGAGCCAAACTACCTAAATAATGTCTTCAGAGAGCACTGAAGTGTTTACAGTCTAAACATTATCTACAAATTTTTTGTAAGAATAAAAATAACTCCATAGTTTCAATTAACAATTATTTTTGAGCCCCACACTTTTCAGGGTTTCAAAGCTTTAGTGGATGGTAAAGACGAAAGAATAGGGTGATCATTTTTGAATGGAACGCATACATTCACTCCCCTCAAATCCTCTCTCTCTCTCTCTCTCTCTCTCTCTCTCTCTCCCACACACACACACACACACACACACTCAATCGTCTTTCATCCCTCACTGTCACATGTGCAGCATGCATTCTTTTCTTTTATTACAAATAACTGGATAGAAACAGCCAGAACCTCAGTCAAAAATAACATCATATAATTTTAAAGAACGTCAAAAGATGTGCTTGAACTGTTCTCTTAGCCATTTTGAACAGCTCGAAAAATGACGCAAAATTACTTTACTGTGCGCCGCGCGTTACATTAGTTCTGATTGGTCAATTGCTGTTATTTATAGTTAGTTAATTATCATACATAGAGAATTGTACTATTTCATTTGCATGATAGGTTTTGATAGGGGTTAGAGGGGATGCTTTTGGTCATTTATTGTAACAAGGGGGAGCCATCCCTCAAATCCCCTCTCAAATCGAGCCCTGGGTGGAAGCACTGTCTTATTGTAAAGTGAGCTGCCCTTCTCACACCTCATTCTCCCTGAGAGGTGACACTCCAAGAGACATGTAATGAATTACCACCTGCCATTTGTCCTGGATTTATTTATAGGCCATATGGCCACTGGCCAGATAATGAAATGTCAAATGCAAGTTCTTGTCTTTAAATGGCTAGTGTTCATATCAAAACTGCATCAGCCAGCATGATCTGCTAAGAACCACTCTTTTTTGCTCTGTTCAGTGTCATATTATGACGCTAGTTATATTTTTTATTATTACTCTATTTTTAAATGGATGGAAATGTAATTGTAGATGTAATTGTTGAGCTACACCGATTTTTTTTTAGTAGTCTCGCTACAGTCGTCATCTCTGTCAAATTATACATGACACAATGCAAACTATGCAAAACATTTGAAAGATTGTGCGTCACCAATGTTTTTGGAGCATGCGCAATTTTTGTCCAATTTTACTCGATTGTATAGCCTAGCGATTAGTGAAACGTAAATGCACTCCAAAATTGGACTGGCACGATTTTAGTTGGTACTGACATTTTAAAAAGACGAATTATTGCTTTAATCCGACTTTTCAAGGTACTGTATTTTTATTTTTTTTCATTTGCACCAATTTACAAATATTGTTGATTGATGTTAGAAAAACTGAAGGAAATCCCAGGACACAGTGTTATGTCTGCTATAGATAAAAATGTATGGCAAGGTCAAAGCCTATCTTGCTACATTTAGGGCTATTGTTGTATCTAAACATCTCAAGAGGTCATTTGTTCTGTTTCATCTTTATTGCTGGCAGTTAGTTTTAATAAAGTAATAGACAAAACATTTAGCCTTTCTGATCTGTATTTATTTTTTAAGTCAGAAAAGAGCTGAACATCACATAAATCATTAAGTAGCACATGAAGTAAGTCCGAGATATAGTTTTCTTGTCTAAATGAATTTGAAAACATGCATCCATGAATGAAAGCTATTATTAAAATAGAGTTCACTTTGTATGAACTTGCATTGATTTATACATTCATTTAGAAATGTTTTTAAATTCCTGAATTCTGATGTCAGATCTCATGTAGTTGCTATCTGTAAGAAAAAGAAAAAAAGCATTGCTCAAAGTGAAGGTGAAATATTTCATGCAAGACGTCTTCTATAAGAATATAGATTCTTGTTCTTTAAGAATAATTTTTTAATTCACCATCTATTGTCCAGCATCAAACAGCTTCTTTCTGCCCTCCATTCCAGACATGGCCTCCACATTCTTACGCCAGTCAGTCACCTCTTCTTTCTATGAGAGGAACAGGTGTAACAACAGGTATGTGTTAAAATAGCACAAAAATACTACGTAACTTTTTAGTTTAGGGTCCAATTCTCACTAATAACTAGTTGCTTATTAGCATGCATATTACTAGGATATTGGCTGTTTATTAGAACTTATAAAGGAACATTAATGTCTTATTCTGCATGACCATATTCTACATCCCTTAATCCTTTTTTTTGGGATAATCCTACCCGATACCTAACAATTAATAAGCAGTAATTAGGAGTTTATTGAGGCAAAAGTAGTTAGTTAATAGTGCGAATTGGACCCTAAAATAAAGTGTGACCAAATGCTGAATTAATTGAATACATTTCAACGATATAATTCATATTTCAATTATTCAGTTTTGTTCATGACTTACCTTCTCATCTTCTTTCTTGTGTGTCTTGAGGTTGGCTTTGAAATCCACAGACTCTTTGACTTTGGAGCCCAGAAGAGCACCCAGCATGGCATCGGCAGAGATCTTCACCCTCTTCAGTGCAGGTCTCTTCATTTTGCCTCTAAGTTCGGTGATCTTGATGTTTAAATCTGTAATCTAAAGCAGCCACATCAAGTTCATTCCAGTGTATTTCCGTTAAATCTAATAGGATGCAAAGTGATTCCCCTGATGATGTAGTACCTCCTTTTCATTTTTGGTAACCTTGGCTGAGATATCGTACCTTTCTTCATCTACAACATCAATCTTTTGATGAAGGTCTTTGCAGAGAGCCTGAGAACACAGTATTGTCAAAATTACTGGAGTGGTTGTCAACACTTTTTTGACCCTTTTTTTTCTTTAATAATGAATTTTTAAAATTGATTAAAAAAAAAGAATAAACCATCATTTGCACCAACTGAGTTAATAATTTGCATGAAGTCTTTAATAATAATAATCATCTTAGAAATTAAATAGTTATTTGTAATAATTAAAAGTATTTTAATTTTATTTTAACCTGTTAACTGCCAGCCCTCTTTTTGAGCATAGATCTGAACTTAAATGGTTGTAATTCATAGGGGTGTCACGATTCTCCAAATCCTCGATTCGATTACATTTTCGATTCTAAGGTCACGGTTCGATTCGATTCTCGATTTTTACATTTATTTTTTTTAAAGCCGAAACCGGCCAATCAGGATGCTCTCTGTCTTACATGCGCTTCCTGAGGCACACACGCAAGGTCTCTCGCTCTCTCCCTCTCTGCCGTGCGCGCAATTCGGTTTGGAGCACAGTTTTTTCTGTCTCGCATGCGCGCTCTGCCGCTCTTGCTCGCTCACTCTAGATTCCGGGAGATTTTAACTAATTTGCGTGCATCAGGGAGCTGCTATCAATATGCGGGAGACTCCCGGAACATCCTTGAGACTTGGGATGTCTGCAAACTGTGGCTTTTTTGAAGCGCGAACGTTGTCAACATAACTCACTGGAAATCCAAAAAACTTCCACACTTCAATGAAAGAGGAGGGGGTTCAAGTTCTGTCGATGGGTCTCCTGCATCTGCAGTTGCCATGCTATCTTTTGAATGGCTGCAGCTAAGTTGGAGGAGGTTGACCATAGACTCGCAGCACTTCAACACACGTGTTTTTTTCCGCTTGGCAAGCCGAATGGACGGGACATGGGGGCGTGGCAGCATCGACGATTCCATTTTTTAATTCGAAGTTCGAGATTGTGAATTAATTTCGATCGATTTCGATTTTAAATCAAAAACGTGACACCCTTTGTAATTCATGAATGGTTTTGGAATACAGACCTAAGTTGGTCTTCTTTTAAAGAAGACACCCAGCAGATTATTGCAGAAGTGAAAGCATCTTAAAAATTGCACATAAAAAAAAGAAAGAAGCTGCATTCCAAATTTAAAGTTGAGAAGAGTTCACAAAAAATGTGCCCGCTTAAAGGATTTAAAGAACCGTTTCCATTGTAAGACAATGTCCAATTTCAAAAACGGTTCATTTCATCGGATCAATTTATGATATGTTATAAAGGAAAAAGGCAATAAAAAGCGCACCAAGTGTCCCGCTACCAGGACTCCGACAGTTAACAGGCTATGTTAGGTTTACCTGAAGATCTTGAACAGACAAACCAGACAATTGTAGAGGTGGCACTCTCTCACTCAAGGTGGTCTCTCTCTCCCTCTGCTTATCTTCTTTTTCATTTACAAGCATAGATGTTGCTTTCTTCAGGAGCTTTGTCTGAAGCGAAATATATCAGAAAGCATTGCTAAATGCATCATCTTTAGAAAAAAAGACATCTCTGTAAAACAGACAGAATCAAATACCTTTAAGAACAACCTCCTGGAAGCTGAAATCTTAGATTTGGGTCGCTGAAAGAATAAGCACATTTATTGGGCTCTGTTAATAATTTTTTTTTAATTTCCATGTACAAAAAGTTAAAGTTATAAAGTCCACTTACCTGTCTAAAATGGCAGTTTTCAATTTATGAAAAGGAATAGTAACAGTAGTTGTAATTTAAGGAATAGTAAAAGTAATTTATGAAAATTAGGGATGTTTTAAACATGTACATGTACAACAAGATAGCTGATACTGTATGCATATAGATATTCACAACTTAAAAGACAGAATACTTACGACTCAGACATTGTGACCTTCTAAGTGCAAATCTAAGTCCAAAATCTGAAATGTAAAGATTGGTGACTCACTGATAAGCGGCAGTTATTATTACTAAATAAAAATGCACTTCATAAGCATCATTTTGGAGGTACATTCCACTTGAACACACACACACACACACACACACATATATATATATATATATTATATATATATATATATATATATATATATATATATATATATATATATATTATATATATATATATATATATATATATATATATATATATATATATATATATATATATATAAACACCACTTCTCAACATCACACAGTAATAGATTTCTGATGGTTGAACCAGAACCAGAAAGCCAAAGAAAGTAGGAAGCAAAAGTCGTAAATGATGAAAAGTCTCAATTGTTTCTCCTAGACAGCAATGAGACTTTTACTTGAATTTCCTACAGCTTCAAATCAGATCTCAACAATGTAACCAATTATGTCTCATTAAATCCCATCTCATTTATGTCAGCACTTGTATCTCATGGGTAATCCTGTTATTTTTAGAGCAATCACATGCATTGCTTGTACTGTTAGCTGTGCCAAATAGTGCAATTGTTCATACCTGTTTCTCCAAAGACCACTCCACGTGAATGAGTAGAGTGGGACAATGTCAGTACACAAGGAAACTCAAGCAAATTTTATGGCCTCTTTGGCTTCCTCTGAGTGGCTCACTAAAATAGACTGAACCCTTTTACCCAGATCATTTTACTCAGCACCACTAAAACACAACTGCATACATTGTCCCTCTTCATTTCCCATTGTTTGACCGTACAAGGCAGAAAAGGATTTGCTGAAGTCAGCCAGTAGCTGTATGACTGCAACTAAAAGTGACCACAGAGACATTTTGAATTGATTTAATGATTTATTTTGGAAGATAACATGAATAAATGAATCAGGGTATCTGTTGTTTCTTTTAATTTTTATATACATCCCAAAGGGTTTTATACACTAAAGGGGTTTTAGTATAGTGTGAAATCCAAATAAATGATACCACTCCTAACGTGGCTGATTCGAACGCCATTGAATATGGGTAAATATACACACAACATGTGGTAACTTAAAACCAGTTATGCACATATAGAAGTGCAGAAATGCATTTCAAGGACACAGTTTGTTTTGCAGGGGAATTGCATGGTGACACAACACGTTTCTTTGTTGCATGGGGTCATTTAATTTTGGAATGCCATTACATTGCAATTTTTACTTCCAGCAGTGTAGAAAGTGTTACAATATCTGACATATTTTATTCCACTAAACAGCACTCACAATATTGCATACAATTAATTTCCAGTCTGATTATTTTTCTCATGCATATATAATGTATTTAGCATATCATACAGAAAGTATCATATTTAGTTTCAAATGTAAACACATTTGTACAGAATGTCCACAAATTGCAGCAAAAAACAGGAAATGGTAAAGACACACTAAGAGCTAAGCTCACCTACAAAAAACACTTAAACTATGAACATTATAAACAGTGTGTGTGTGTGTGTGTGATTGACTTTATTAGTCATAACAAATCAAAGTTGTATTTGGTTTGGTTTTTCTTGCTTCAAACCATGCGTGTTTCCCTGCCTTGGCACACATCTGTTGCTCTCCTTCCTTGTTACAGAGTCTGAAAATTTAGGAAAACAATGTCATTTTTCAGCTTGTTTTTTACAGCACTCAAACAACGTTAAATTTGACAAATTAGCTTTGTACCTTCTTTATTGTCCAGCAGTAAACAGCTTCTTTCTGCCCTCCATTCCAGCCATGGCCTCCACATTCTTACGCCAGTCAGTCACCTCTTCTTTCTATAAATGGAACAAATAAATACAATAGGGATGGAATGAGTTTCTCTTTGTTTGAATGAATGCGTTTATATTTCTAAAAGACTGAAAGGCATCACCTTTTCTTCTTCTTTCTTTACTGTCTTTAGGTTGGCCTTGAAATCTGACTTCGATGACATTTTGGATTCAGTCAGCGCACCAAACATGGCATCATGTGACTTCTTAACCCTCTTCAGTTTGGTTCGTTGAGTTGTACCCTTCATTTCCCAAATCTTCTGGTTTAAGGACTGGATCTGAAATGGACCACAACAACGGTAACTTGCAAAACAACCTTTTTGATGTCAAATTGTGACAAATTAAATAAATAAATAAGGTATATAAATAAAATATACAAATTAGGTGAAAATCCTCAACTTAAAAAACCTAAACATAAATTATAAATCTTGTCTTGGCAACTTACTGAAATAAATCATTGTTAATAATAAATACAAGCTGGAGTACCAACATAACCAAAACTGAAATAAAAACAAAGATATGTAGAAATGTAAAAAAAAATAAAAATTACAAGCACATAACAAAATGACTAAAATCTAAAGTAAATTTATCTATGTAAAAGTAGAAGCTAATTCTAAATAATAATAAATAATATAATAGTGCATAAATAGTAAAATAGCACTTTGTGAAAGTCCTTTATCATTTGTATGTTCTCTGGGATTCAAACCCATGACCTTGACATTGTTAATGACAAGCTGCCGCAGCTAAAACACCTGTTAACATTTTTATTCATGAATAAACTACTATTAATCTTTTGTTTGTCTTTCTAAACGTGATATAACATCGCAACCATTACCTCTTTTTCATTTTTATCCACTTTAATTTCAAGATCATATCGAACCTCGTCAACAACATCAATCTTGCGGGAAAGCTCTTTGCAAAGTTCCTGCAAAAAACATTTGTGTCAATATATATATATATATCTAAATATATACTCTATATACTCTTTTGCATATTGTTATTGCAGAACCTTTGATTCTAGAAAATACCTGGAGCTCCTGTGCAGAAAGACCAGATAGTTTGAGAGGAGGAAGCCTCTCAGTAAGAGCATCATCTCTGTCTCTTTTATTCTGCTCTTTTTCAGCTGCCAGCAGAGATGTGGCCTTCTGCAGTAATTTGCTCTGTAATGTAACAGCACTGACGTGACTATGAAGTTCCAACAGATTAGCACATAGCTTAGCGCATAGCGCAGCACACTGCTAACACGGCTGGGCATTTCGTCATGGATTCTAGTCTTGACTTTCAATACTGTAAGTTTAATATTACCTATTAATTATAAATATGTGAACATAAGTTCTTATGTTTATTAACCGAATCAGTATTGCTCAACAAAAATAAATTATACACTATTATTGAGAAGTTTGGGGTCGGAAATATTTATCAAGATTTTCTTCTGCTCACCAAGTCTGCATTTATTTAATAAAAAATACAGTAAAACAGTAATATTATGAAATATTATTGCAATTTAATATATATTAAATATATCTTAAATATATATATTAAATTAAATATATTTTAAAATGTAATTTAGAATGTTAACACCACCATTATGCTGCGTTCACGCCATATACATAAAATAAATGTAAATAAAGCTCCGTATGCGAATCGCTCTCGCTGTACTTTGATGTCATACACTGAACGGTCTGCACAGCGCCACTGCAAGTCGAACACACTTTAAATCTGCAGTGGTCAGGTGGTACAGCGGCCACGTGCTACAAGACGTAGCTCTCGGAAAACTACGAGTTTACACGTTGTAAACACGTTGTTCTACAAGCACGTAAAGGCTTTTTACAGTTAAGAGTCATTAGGGTAATTTCGGCTCGCGTACCCCGAAGTGATAAAATAAAACAAAATTCTGTATCAAAATTTATAGGCAAGACAAGTAGTTTGTTTAGGCTGGGTTGTATGGAATTACAAACCTGCACACATATTTTCAAAAGCACATAACTATAGAATCAATTCTGAATGAGCATGTGAACGCCGTCAGCGTTAATCACAGGTTCGCGTTTAAAGTCTGATCATTTCGACGGAGGTGAATCAATCAAAGTTAACTTTAGCTGGAAATAACATTATTCAAGAACCGCTATAACGCCAAAACAATCTGTTACCTTAAATTATATGTTTATCTCTGTAAAGCTGCTTTGAAACAATCCATTGTTAAAAGCGCTATATAAATGAAGATGACTTGACTTGACTAATTACTATATGGCTTGAACGCACCTTTACTCCAGTCTTCAGTGTCACATGATCCTTCAGAAATCATTCTAATATGCTGATTTGGTGCTCAAGAAACATTTCTTATTATCAATGTTGAAATCAGTTGAGCTGCTTAATATTTTTGTGGAAACCGTGATACATTTTTATTGCAGGATACCTTGATGAATAGAAAGTTAACATTTACTTGAAATATAATTTTTTGTAATGTTTTAAATGTCTTTACTGTCACTTTTAAATCAATTTAATGCGTTATTGCTGAATAGAAGTACTTTTTTTAAAAATCCAAACTTTTGACCAGTAGTGTATTTTATTAAAAAAACAGACTTACTTTTAAGAGCAGCCGCCTTGTGGCAGTATACTTTGTTTTTTTCTGAAAAGCGAAACAAGTCATGTTTAATCACTCCAAATTATTATTTTGACCTGCTAAATCTTATGAATTATTGTAAAGTTTGCCAAAAGGGAAGTGACTTACAGGACTACAATGATGAACCACAGAGCGCAGCAATAAGGAAAGAAAAGAAACACCAAAATGGATTAACAAAAGAGAAAAATGTATCCACTTTACAGTTTTAATTTTAACATTGATAAAGTACTTACCCTTCAGACATGGTTGTTTCTCTTTATGGACCCTAAAAAGACAAGAGTTCTCGTTAAAATGAATTTAAAAACACATATAAAGTGTTTAAATTGACCTTTTTCCAACATAAGTTACCATAACAAAGGTCATGAATCACCAGATATGTGATCTTAAATGTGTTTCAGGTGATGAAATCATTCAGTGTATGAATCTGTGCGTCAGATTTGCGTGAGTCGCTAGGAAACATTCCTACAGTCCACAGTCTGGAAAGGTGACGAGTGCAAAGTATTTGAAGTATCAAAAGAAGAGTGCTTTATATAAAGCACTGGTGCCGAGCACTCTGTCCGTACCTATTTTTTTTCATTCGTACCTATTATGCTTGATAAAGCACATGGTTGTTAGTATTTCCAGCTGGACTAAATTTTAACATTGCTGCCATTCTTTCATGGCCCAGTTTCAAGCCCTAGCCTTGAACTCACTACACTGGATGCTTTCATACGGATCCTAGTAGCAAGTTTTGGAAAAGATTGCTTGTATTTTATACTAAATTATCTTGATAGTTTTTTTTTTGTTTTGTTAAAAAGTGAAAAAATTCATTTGGAATTTTTTTAAAAGCATTTTATTGCCCTCAAAAAAGCAACACAAAATTTGTCCATGGTTCGTTCGTACAAATATAGGAAGTAGTAATTAAGAGTTCAATCAAAATCTGGCCACTAGTTCAGAGGCGTAGTTTTTTGGTTACTCACCAGAGCGAATTAAATGCCAATTTCTTGAGTGACTAAATTGCAAGTCAAAACACCTGAGAACTGTTTTCAGGATCTAATTGGTTTTGGGAGCCAAATCTTTCAAGAACATTTGATCTCTTCTCCAAGTCTAAGCTAGCCGTGAAACCGCCACAGTATTTCATAACATACATTCCTTAAAGTTGACACAAGCAGCTTGTTACGAAAATACACAGCGTGGCACTCGCCAGTCCCTGTGGGGAGCCACGGTCGTGACACGGGAGAATGTAGGACGGATATGCATCCATCCTCCCAACAGTGAAGCTGTAATTATGATTATCCCCAAATGTGAACTGTAAATCTAAGAGTGATGAACAGATCGTACAATACAAATCCTCTCAGATGTTTACCAATAAACTCAATATCCTTAAGTATTTATGACAACATGTGTGGGTCCATTAAAATGTGATAGCTTGTAGGACTTACCTTGAACTTGGAGACAATCAGGGCAGGATGTGTTGCGTGGTGGCATGGAAGAAGAATAAATGTTATATGATTTTTTTCGTGCAGGATTTATGGGTTGAATCCTGCATGTGAATGGCTAACTAAAATAGACCCCCGTTACGCCTCTTGCACACAAGTGTGCAAATATCTGGGCAATTTGTTTTCCACCTCCAGGACATGGACTGTATGTCTTCCAAATGACACACACTAGCACAAGGGTCATACACTTCAATTCTCTTTTGTGTAGCAACTGGAAAAGGACACCCTAGTTAATGGGGTAAAACAATGAACAGATATCACCATACTTCCCCAGATGATTGATTATATTATAAACATTTAAAAAAAAATATATATATTACAAGTTTTCTGAATTGTTTAAACATACAAATGCACTAATTTGCATAAATTACCAGAAATATGAAAAATCTGAACAGAAATCTCTTGGATAAAGCCAGGTTCAAAATTCTTGTTTGATTTTATTAACTAGAGTCAAAGGTTTTTACAAAGGGAATTTTGAATATATAATTTTATCACTCAAAAATACTGTCAACGGCGGCAAAAAACAACAACAACAACCATGCTTTTAGGGAAAAAAAAATATTATGTGTAAAGTGTGTCAAAAGATATATGAATAAACCCATATGTAAAAACCTTTAGAATATACAATGTACTTAAAACGGAAACGTGTTTCACGTACAGACGACAACGCGAAAACGGCCAAAAACACTGTATTCTGCTGCCACACTGTGCCTTAAATTTTTTTTAAAAAGAGAGTTTAAAAAAATTAGTTGAATCTTGTATAATTTATTAAAAAAGTTGAAAATTGCTTAACTCGTTTTGATTAGTTAAAGCAATGTAAAAACATGTTATCATAACTTATTGATCATATCATTTTTTACAGTGCAGTAGTTGGCGATGTTATTTTGTAAAGAAACACCACACGCCTATAGACTGAACACGTAATACGCATGTTTTGTAGTTTACATGGAGACGATAGCGGTATTGTTTTCAAAAACTTGCACTTTGAATCCCGTTTTCATAACGTTGCTTTTCAGGCCCCCAAAACGCTTTTGTCGTGTACATGAACGGTCAAAGCGCTTAAAAAGCTGTCTGTTTTTAGTTGAAAACGGTGTCGTGTAAACAAGTGCTAGTAAATATTTCTGGTTTAGTGCAGAATATAAATATTACATGAGATATTTTAATTCAAACGATTTAATCAAATTGAATTTAATAGGACTGTAACTATTTTTTGTAAGTCTATTTTCTTGGCATATTTAATTTGATAACTCCACAGTTATAATAAAATGTTCTCCTCGTAAACGCTAAAGTTAACTGGCCTCTTTATTAACTTGCGTGCTTGTGTTTGAGGACCATAAAGGCAAAGTTCTCCAAGGCCATGTCTAATGGGGTGAGGGCAGACAGTAACTAAAGTGTACTTGTTAAGAAGGGACTGACAGCACACTCCTAAAAGTCGGTATTAATTATAGTTTACACTAGGTTGTACAATTAAAATGCATTCAAATCTCGTCCACAAAAAGCTGCATGCTCAAACCTATACTTTTAAAAATCATAATGGTGACGTGCACTCAATGACAATGTAAAAAATAGCAATTGTTTTTATGATACTGACCTTTCTATTCAAATGGGTCATGTAGGTCCTGCATGCTGTGATCATTTATACTGTGATTAATTAATTAAGTGCCAGTGATAATATTGTGCCATGAGTTTTGACTGTGTGACAGAATGAGACAGGTGTTTTGCGAAGGGCTTCTCAAATCCTCTGCTGACTGCTGGCATGTAGCGGTAGTTATCAGTGTCAGCAGAACTCATGAAGTCATTTTAGTGCTTAAATGTGGAAGTTTGCTTGTTAGGGTCGCTGTTCTCTTCTTATTAAGTGTTATTAAGACTTTTGCATTATTATGTAGGGTGTGTTTAAAGACAGTCTGGCTAATGGTGTTATAATTCTATCTGAAAATATAATTTACTACACCTTAATAGAAAACTGCTGTTTAAAGAGATGGAGAGAAAATATAGGGCTTTTGTACAATGATCCAAAAAATACTTATTACTCTTTAAACTGACATGAGCCCTCTAGTGGGCTTTTTTGCCAACAGTTTGCCTTTAAAGATGTTTTGCTGGTCACTTGCTGGTGTTCTAAAGTTTAGGGTTGGTTTTAATGTATCTAAAGTCTCTTCTGCTTACCAAGGCTGCATTCATTTGACCAAAATATAGTAAAAACAGTAACTTTTGAAAACAATTGTAAAGAACTGTGTTCTATTTGAATATAATTTGAAGTGTAATTTATTCCTGTGATGCGAAGCTGAATTTAAAGCCATTAGTCTGTCCATGGCGCATGATCCTTCAGAAATCATTCTAATATGCTGATTTGCTGCTCAATAAACATTTCTTGTTATTATCAATGTTGAAAATGGTTGTGCTTTCAAAAAAAAACTTTATGACCTTAAACATAACAGTAGTTTATAGACACAATATCTAAGCTATATATTATAAAATGTTGCTTAAAATGGTTTTCAGAACTATAACAAATTGATGTAGTTCACTGGAGGAAAGTGAAACTGTTAGGTTATCTTACGTGTCTACACTAAATTGATATTAAAGTTGTTTGTTCAACTAGTATCAAATATAACTGTCTGACAAACAACCGAACTACTACTACTGTGTAGTAGAAGGGCTTGATTTTAAGGCAGACTTGAATATCAAAAGGAAATGTTTGTGAGAAAAGCTTAATTTCTTTGTGTGCGTCAGGCTCCTCCTCCCCATTATCTGATTTCCTGGTTTCCTCTGAATACAGATAGAATTTGATAAACCATAAGAGGATGTTCAAATCTGTTCCACCGGCACTTGTTTGTCCGGTGCAGTACCAGACAAAAACGTAACTACAATGAGTAAGATTTTTCTCTTTCTGTTCATTCTTTCATGTGTCATAATGAAAATCTCACCCCTGCATCTCATTGAACTCCCTCCGATGGAATGTTCTCAAGAGGTAAAGATACTGTTTTCTTCCCTTTTATATATAGAACATTAATGGTATGTATGTGCTAATCTTTCATTATGCTGTTTTCTGACAGAGGGTAGATTGCAAGGTTCAAATAGGTAAGTATGTTTTCTCTAAATTGTAATTAAGTAAGTAATATGAGGTTTTTAAAAGACAAAATCAAAGGTATGTTCATCAAATATTTATTTGACGTCTTAGGTAACTGTTCAGATGAGGATTGGAAGATGCCAAGGTATGAAGCTCCAGGTTCTCCTGTTGTAACCACAAATGTAAAAGCCAAGAGGGATGAGAGTGGACAGTTTGTGCCAATTATATACCTTACATGGATCCAATTACCCGATAGTAAGGCAGACGTTGCACAGCTATGTTCAAGACTACAATATTTAAAAAATAATCCAATCATTTCAGTCAAATTGCTTTTTTGTACAAAACATGTACATCTGGCCCAATTGTTTTCCCATGATAATTCTATTTAAAGGTTTTTTTCTTAATATTATTTTCCACAGGTTCCACATTCTCCCTCAAAGGGACTGAAGTGCGTGTGGTTGAAATGGCCACAAATCACAGGGTTTGTGTTCGTTACATTTTTCGTAACAGACTGTTGGGGACAAAAAACCCGAGATGGGGCATGGTGAGAGTACTAACTCTTGTATAACCATATACTATGCATGCAGTATTATTTATGTCACTGTTTCAGCTTTGTTTCTTTCCTTCATTTTTTTAGTGGACTTTTTCTTTAGACAGAATTGTTGTCATACCCAACTTCAAATACCAGGTTTTTGTAAACAATTTACCAAAGCCAGACATAGGCAGTTATACAAGTATAACCAACATCACAATTCCAGGTGAGATAAATAACATAATCTGTTGAGGCTTGATGATAAAATACTGTTTATATTTAGATTTGTTGCAGTTATTCAAAGTCAGCATGAAATGGAAGTTGCAATTGCTGTAGTCTTTTCTTCCCTATTGTGATGTATATCCAAGTGACAAACAGCTCATAGAAAGAGAAAAAAATAAGGGCGGGGCTTGATTTTGTCCTGATTGGATGTTTGTGGTTTGCCATTGGTCGATCTCATTTGAGTGACAGGTTGCCCCGCCCTCTCGCCAGTAAACATGTCATCAGAGAAGAGAAGAGATGTCGCTGCAAGAAGGAGGGGAAAATTAATTTGATTACAGATTACAGGGGCATATGAATATAAAAAAATTATGTTGTGCACGGATAATTCATTTATAATAAATACTGCAATATTCCATAAAAAACAAGAATAGTCCATTTGTATTTCATGGTGACTTTAAGCGAACGATTTATCTAAAGCAAATGCTTGAACATGTTTTAAACAAGAAAAACCTCCTGTTTGTATAAATCTGTTTGTCATTTAAGAGAGCATTTGGAATAAGGAGGTAAAATGGTCAGTGAGAAACTCTAAGAAAAATGACTTAGTGATAACCATAGAATTCAAACCACATGAGTTCTCTGACCAATACAAAGTCTCCATCTGCAGTCCTGACCTTCACCCGGAATCATCTCACATTGTCATAAAGGTATGTTCAATATTCAGATTTAAAGAAAAAGACTCTGTATGTTATATTCTTTCATAAACGTATATTCACAAGCATGATGTGAAAAGAATTCTGTTTTAAAGGACAACAAGACATTTCTAATGGTTAATTTCACACTGGAAGCATGGTGGCTAACTCACTGTAGTTTGGATTTGGTGGTGAGTTAAAGTATTATTTGTATGAGTGCTGTTTGTTAATATATAATATCAAGTAGTATTGGAATGTTTTGAGTCTTACATCATTAAATGGCTAAAAGATGTCCTGTTCAACAGATTCAGCCACTATCTGTTCAAAGCATGAAGAACTGTCTGGATTACAGGGAGAAAGTTAATATCTGTCCCTGTACGTAATACACAGTAACATTAAATGTCTTGTTGCCGGTTTATTTTCAATTAGCCATTCAGATTATGATTCACAGCAATGCAAATGTTTCAGTGTATGATCTTGAATGCAAGTAAAGTTAATTTTACCTCTGTTTTGTTTAATTTGTATAGGCTACCATAATCTCATAATGTTAATGTCAGTTCTTCCAGATGCTCCTGTTGCTTTTATTACTTTGGTGACACTGGGACTGTTGTTAGGGATGATGGCAGCTGTTGGTTGCTGTGTTGCATTTTTGCAGAACAAGGACTCACATAAAGGTAAGTGTAAATTAAAAGATCAAATAAAGAAGCATGTAACTCAAATTTGCAAAGACAAAGGTACAGCACTCAACGGATTTAGTGAGAGAAAGAACTGAAATCCCATGAAGCATTGCAAACGACATAATCAAATTAAAATGGTTATTGGCTAAATAGGTGGAATTCATGGGTAATGTAGTTTTCACCATGAATTCCGCTGTTAAATGCAATTATTTTAAAAAATCATTTGAAATAACGTGAACAGATGGCTTCAACAAAAGCATATATCATCGATTAACAACCTCGTAGCTCACAGTAGGTCTGCTTTTTTAAGTGTTTTACGTTATCATTAAAAATCAATATATGGAGAAAATAAATTGAGTTTTTACTTCCAGAACCCAATTGAGGCATTCTATTGTGTAATAAAATCAGATATTGGCTACATTGTTCTGCACTTTTCAATTGTTTTGCTGATTCTTCCACTTACTCTTTATTTATTGAATACATTTTGAAGGTTTCTTAATAATAATCATGACTTTTGATAGAAACGCCCTCCTCAGACATCCCTACCTGTGCAAAGGGTAAACTGGAGTGGAATCCCGTTCAAGATCACCAGAGAGTCATCATCATCTACTCTCTGGACCACCCCCTGTACAAAGAGATCATTTTGAAGTTATGTGCCTTCCTGAGGGCTAAATGTGGCACAGACGTCACTCTGGATCTCCTGGACTCTGCCTGGCTCAGCACAATCGGCAGAATTCAGTGGCTAGATACGCAAAGGGAACGAATCTCCAAGTCCTCAGACAAAGTCCTGATCCTGTGCTCTCCAGGCGTACATGCGAAGTGGAAGGCCATGTGCGGTGAGCGCAAAGCGAGACTGAAGGAGGATGAACGTTCACCCATTGGAGACATGCTCACGCCAGCCCTGAGCCTCATTATACCGGATTTTGTTCACGCCTCATCCTTCCACAAGTACATGGTGGCTTATTTCGATGACGTGTGCTGTGAGGATGATGTTCCAGCACCTTTTAACGTGGTGGTGAAGTACAAGCTCATGAAGCACTTTGAGGAACTTTACTTCCGGATCTTAGACATGGAAAAACATGAGCCAGGGCGGGTTAAATGCATTGAAGGCATTAGGGTGAATGATTACTTCAACTGTCCCTCAGGACGAGCCCTTCGGGATGCTATTGAAACTTTTCACAATTACCAGCTGAACAATCCAAACTGGTTTGAAATGGAGCTTTTGGACACTGATGATGAAAAAGAGGAAACCATCTTGGAGTCAATGTTTCCTATAAACTATAACCCTGACACTGAATGCTATAAGCTGATAGAAGAACATAAAGCTCATGCATTTGTTAATATGATTAAGTGTCATGATGAACATTTCTTAAAGTGTTCCATCGCAGAGACAGGCATATTACTGAACGAGAATTCTTCAGTTCTTACCACAGATGTGCACTCCAGTGGTCCGGTTCTGAGTAGCTTTACAACTATAGATGTGAAAGGTTTACCAGCAACCAAACCTGTCGCACAACATGCTTTATGTTTACAGCCTCTGTGAAAATCTTTGAATTAAGCTTGGCATTATCAGACTACTGTACTTAATGTACTACTTACTTTATGAGTCTAAACTTTTGTCTACTGTATGTATAAAATGGCATATCGAGTTATGATATTACTTTTTGTCAAAAAATATCAAAATATAAGACATTTACTTTTGGAAGATGTTTAAATCTAAAGCTATTTACAATGCATTCAATGTACACATTTTATCATTCAAGGTACACATTTGATATTTTTGCATTCCCTAGGAATTGAACCCATGCTCCTGGCATTGCTAATGCCATGCTGTACTGTAAGCTACAGAAAAAAATATTTTCTATGATAAATAAACTACACAGACCACTTTTTTTCCACACATGAAATTGGTATTGTATGTTTTTTTTCAGTAATTTTTGAAGTATCAAGGAATTAGTCAATTTTCCAAGGAAATTAGTACAGAATTGGGGTTGTGACAACCTATAAGCAAAAAATATGTCAATATTATTCTGAGGCTCACATACATGGTTTATTAAGAATATATGGAGACCAATGATTTAAAAAAAAAAAAAAAAAAAAAAAATATATATATATATATATATATATATATATATATATATATATATATATATATATATATATATATATATATATATATATATTAATAATATATCACTTTGAAATTTTACTTTATGTACTATTGAACCAGATACTTATTTTGAAAGTATAGAGACTGTATTCTTCTAAAATGAATCAATTGCAGTTCTGACAGGAGTTCTGAGTAAGTCAATTGATGGGATTCTCGACTAGTTCAAACAGACCCAACCGGATCAAAGTTCATCCTAGTGGATTCGAGCCGAGAAGAATGCTGCAAATAGCTTAACTTGAGAAGTTATTATCCAAAATAAAGATTGGGATTGATTTAAGCCGAACCGTGACTGAAGTCACTACTAGTAAGTAGCGCGTGAGAAGAGTTTTAATGAGCAAACACAGCTTGTTTTCTTTCACTCTTTCTTTACTGAATGTTGAAGTCCTGAATTGTTTACGTACAGGACCCGTATGTTGAATTTATTCTTTAGTGATTTCTTTTGAAACGTGTGCAGGATTGTTACAGTTGAATTTCAGCACGTCGCTTGTCTCAAAAAAACAGAGCATGACACATTTTCCCCTTTGAATAGTTTGGAAACCCTCCAGCAGGCGGTGGTTTGATGTTTTTTTCTGTTGTTTTTGAATTAGAGTTTTGCTGACCTGAAGATCCTGTTTTGAAGATGATGTGGAGGTTATCTGCTCTTTTTAGACGTTGCATTACAATTTCATCCAGCAGACATAGCAAAAAAGGTAAAGTAGCACAAACCACATCTCCACATTAAAGAGATTTACACTCAGAGAAACCTTGTCCTAATTTCAAATCACTTTGAACGAACATTCTATTAATGTTACTGGAAGAACGTTTGTTCATAACTCTGAGAAACCTCTGCCAGAAAGTTCTGAGAAGAACACTTACTGTATGGTCAATTAGAAACATTTGTCACGATCAATCACCATACTCTGAGAACCAATTCAAACTGAGGTCTTGGGTCGCAAAATTTTAATGTTTAATGGTACAGTGGTTTGAATACAGTGTTGATTGGGTGAACTATTCCCTATTTCTCCATACAGACCTCCTATTTACCTTCCATCCTAATGTGAAAGAAGCTTTAGTGGATCACAGGCCAGTTGTGGCTCTGGAAAGCACTATTATTACACATGGAATGCCTTATCCTCTCAATCTCAGGTAAAAAAAAAGAAGATAAATCTCTTACAGTGCTGTCAAATTCTTATTCTGAATTTTTCACTCACATCATTCTGAAGTCAGGGTTGTCACATGCCCCTTTATCTTAAAAAACAGAACAGACTAATTCTGTTGTACTATTGTACAAGCTTTTTGAAGACTAGAAGGTGGAGAACTTTGAATCAGTGATCTGAAACATCCGATACATATCTGGATTCAGTATTTACCAATCGGCTGCATTTTCTTTGTATTTCAGCACAGCAAAGGAAGTGGAAGCTATTGTGAGGGCTGAAGGTGCAATCCCAGCAACCATTGCAATTCTTGAGGGGAAGATTCATGTGGGCCTTTCTTCGGATGAACTGGACTTCCTAGCACAGAGCAAAACAGCACTAAAAGTGTCCAGAAGAGACCTTCCTTATGTCATCAGCAAGGTCTGGAACTTATGTAAACTTTTATTTGAATCATGTGAACATACATTTTAATGTGAAATGTCTGTTTTTTGATAATGCAGGGTTTGTCGGGTGGCACTACTGTCTCCGGCACAATGATTGTGGCTCACAAAGCTGGGATTCCTGTCTTTGTAACCGGAGGCATTGGGGGAGTACATAGAGATGGAGAAAACTGCACGTTTATTTATACATTATTTATACATAAAGTATACTGCCTATATTCAGTGACTGACATATTATCTCTTGCAGCCTTGGATGTGAGCGCAGACCTCACCGAACTGGGTCGAACACCTATTGCTGTTGTGTCTGCTGGGGTGAAATCCATCCTAGATATCGGTCGGACTCTTGAGTTCTTGGTAAGTGCTCAAACCCAGACACCATTTTTACACGATTTCATGTAAACACAAGAAAAATACTGGGTGGTCAAGTTGCAAGCTGTCTTTGCCATCATCTGATGCTGACTTAAAACGTAAGTTCGCTGATTTTCAACCCAATTTCTATTGTTACAATGTTGGTTGTAAATGAACAATGTTACTCTTTCTCCGTGCTACCTGGACCAAGAATTCCTGTTTATTTGTTTCATTTGTTAAGTTTCAGCTCCAGGACTTTCAAGAAAACTACAGATTGTACTTTTGCATTTTTGTATCCCAACCCACAGACAGTCGAATTGGCATAGAATTATTAACAAAACCATTATTGTAAGAGTAGGTTTCTCACTGAAAATGGTATATTGTATTTTGTCTACTCTTTAAAATGCATTATGGTAAAATGTAACACTATGGCAACAGTCTTGTATACGTTTTGCTTCGGGGGCTTGTGTGGAAGGTGCTTCCCATTCCTTCTCTTCCTAATTAACTGAGTGAACTGATTCTTTCAGTTTTTCCCCCCTCTATTTGGTCTAAAACACTGTGTTCATAGTCATCCATTTTGAAATGTTTGCTACAAATACAGAGGTTTTTCAGATTTTCCATAGTGGTGTCCGCTCTATATTTACGATTCTTTACAGCCTTAAGCCACTGCCTACAACAAGCTGGATCCTTCACTGGAAAATGAAAATCACTACCGATTATTCCAAACGTTTACTCTTTGAATTCTTGCACCTGGGAACAACACCATTATGACTCAAAGTTTGCTAAGAAGTATTTCCTACTAAAGCAGGGTGGTATTTGACTCTGGTCAAGTGTATCCATAGCAGACTGGTGGGAGTGGCCTTGGACGGCAACTTGCCCAGTGCGTTATGGGTGTTGAAGTTTTCCAACCTATTTGGCAAAAGGGTAGACAACAGCCTTTTTTCTCTGTTTTCTCTTGTCAGGTAGCATCCATTTCAATTTATTTCGCCTTTCTTTTAGCAAAAGTTTTATTAAAAAAAACATTTTGCCAGCAGTTATGTGCCTCTTTAAAATTAATCTTTAGAAACACTAATAACCTAATAACACTGAAAATTGTTTGATGTTATTCTTTTTGTATTTTATATTTATTTTATTTATATTATTGATTTAAATATATTTCTTACCATAATATTAAAATTGTTATAATAATAGACAAAATGTAAAACCCCTAGTAAACCGGGTCAGTTTTGATTTAAGTTCTTATATACTTAAGTTCTCATTCATAGATCAATGCTTTTATTTACAGGAAACTCAGGGTGTATGTGTGGCCACATATGGAGATTCAAAAAGCTTCCCGGCTTTCTTCTCTCGGCAAAGTGGATTTACTTCTCCTTACCATGTCTCCAGTCCTCAAGAAGCAGCAGATCTTATTGGCAAGTCTGAGTGTTTAAGCTTTTACCGCTCCTACATTTGAGTAAATGTCAATATTACACATTTACCGAAAGCTGTAGTGATTGTAATTGAAAGAGCTAGTTGAAACAAAGATCATATATAATGTTTCTCTAATGTAACTCATCCTGCTTAGTCATTCATGACGAAGAGCTCTTAAACACTCTCTTTTCTCAACAGCATGCACACTATCTCTGGGGCTGCAAATTGGTCTTCTGTTGGCCGTTCCCATCCCAGAGGAACATGCAGCCACGGGACAACTGATAGAAGACGCCATAAAAACAGCTGTGACTGAGGCCAGGTAGAGAAAAATAATGCCTGGAGTCTGGACATAACAGTTGCCACATATAATGATAAACATTTTCTTTGTGTATTTGAAGCTCAAAAGGTGTCACAGGAAGAGATGTCACTCCTTTTATCCTTCAGCGAGTCAATGAGCTCACTAAAGGGAAGTCCTTGCAAGCAAGTATCCATTTAAGACACAGGACATAGTTTTGCTTATTGCATATTTTTTTATATACTTAGAATGACATTTTGATTTCTAAACACTGATACATAATTCAAATGTACCTATTGCATAGTGTGGTTGTAGTGTAAGTGGTCTGCATCTTATGGTTTGTGGTATTTTCCTGAAGTTCATTAATTTTCAGATATAGGACTCATCCATAGCAATGCCAAGGTGGGCAGTCAGATTGCCTGTGCCCTTTCTAAACACAAAGAAAAAAGTGGAGGCAACTTCAGAGGTGATAGTAAGACCCAAAAGTCAATGGACCAGAGAATGGACTCCAAAACTGGAAGTGATATGGTAATCTTTTATGGAAAGAGTAATGCAAAATACATTATTAAATACATTTTATTTTCAGTGTTGTTGTTGTTAACTAAAACTAAAATGATTTAAAAATAATCGTTAATTGAAATGAAGCTTTAATTAAATGTATAAATATTAGACGAAACGCTTGAACTTAAAAAAAATAAACGAAAATTAGAAATGTTGCCTGAATAAATAAATGTAAGTTGAGTTACTAAAATGACTAAAACTAAAACTGAAATAACACTAAATTCAAGCTAAATAAAAATATAGAAAATCAAATAAAACTGACAAAAGCACATAACAAAATTAAAATATGAAAATATGAACATAAAAGCTAATTCAAAACACACTTCCCTCAATTTCCCTCAGATTGTTATCGGTGGAATAAACGTTGATTTCATCGCTAAAGGAACAACAAAGAAATTGGTGGTAAGTCTAATAACAAGCTACCGGAGCTTAAGTTACTTGTTTACTTGTAAATATTTGTATTCAATTCAGTTTGGTCAGACAAATCCAGGAAGTGTGTGCCAGTCATTTGGAGGAGTGGGCAGAAATATTGCTGGTATGTTATGTGTCATTCATATTATTATGAATGAATATGTACAATTCCTCTTTTTTACAATTGTCCCTGTATTTCCTATAGATTGTTTAAGCCGATTAGGATACAAACCTCTCTTTATCTCTGCCATCGCCAAAGACTCTCATAGCGACGCCGTGTTAAACTATTGTGAACACATGGTGAGTTATATGTTCTACTTTGCATTTTATTGCTCTTGTAGCCAAAAATTGTAGTTTTGTAGGTCATTGGAATTTTTTTTTCTTTTTTTGCATTGTACTCATCAGAATACAAGTGCAATTGCCAGATTACAGGACCAAAGGACTGCAACCTATTGTGCTGTCATAACTGAGTCTGGAGAGTTGAGCCTGGGATTGGGCGACATGGACATCCATCAGCAAATACAAGAGCAGTATGTACGTATATTCAAAGAGTACACTACCGTTTAAAAGTTTTGGGGTCTGTGAGATTTTTTTTTTAATGTGTTTGTTCTCTTATGCTCACCAAGGCTGCATTTATTTGATCAAAAATAAAGTAAAAACAAATATTGTGAAATATTATTAATTTATTCCTGTGATGGCAAAGCCAAATTTTCAGCATCATTACTCCAGTCTTCAGTGTCACATGATCCTTCAGAAATCATTCTAAAATGCTGATTAGCTGCTCATGAAACATTTCTTAATATTGTAAATGTTTAAAACAGTTGCGATGCTTAATCATTTTGTGGAAACCGTGATAAATTTTTTCAGGATTCTTTGATAAATAGAGAGTTCAAAAGAACAGCATTTATTTGAAATAGAAATCTTTTGTAACAAGGTCTTTGACACAATGTATAACTCTTATTATTTTCTAAAAGAAAAATCTTTCTGACCCCAAAACTTTTGATTGATAGTGTACAATCACAAAAGTGTAACTTTGTGGCTTTTAGTCCAGTTGTGTTAGCTTGCCTTGGAGACCAAATGCACACTAATTCGAAACACATTTAAATGCAGTCACTTTATTCCAGGTAAACAGAGGAAAAAATATTGATGACTCATCTTGCACTCACTCATTTTGTCCAATCAGATGCTCTTTAGAGTAAGACTGCCCCGCCCCCTAATAACACCTGCAATCAACTAGCAAGTAGCAAATCAATAAAAAAAGAAAGAATGAAATACGTCAACAAAGGGGCTTTAAAGCAACGGCAACAACTATTTTGATAGCATAAATCTTTTGTTTTTATGTCCAGGTATCTCAGTTTAAGGATCAACTTGCATCAGCATCTCTTGTAGTTCTTGATGGCAACATTCCGGTTTCAACCATTGATTACGTGTGCTGTATCGCCAAGAAACATGCAGTCCCTGGTAAAATCACTTATCTAATAGCCTACTGATTCCGAGTGTTGACGTCATAGTTTAAAGTCAGATGTTATGTGCATATCTCTGTCTTTTTCTTTTGCTGCAGTGTGGTTTGAGCCCACGGATGCCGATAAGGCCTGTAAGCCCTTCCTGTCAGAGAGCTGGAAAGCCCTGTCCTACACCTCCCCCAACCTGGCTGAGCTCTGCACCATGAATCAGACACTAGATCTGCCCACTCCTACAGGTAATGTAGTTAGCTACAACCTAAAATAATAAAATGGTTGACTACAGGATAGGAAGTGTCAGAGCTTCTTGAATAGTAATCAAAGCATCATTTTGTTTCAGAGTTGCCCAGATCGCTTGAGGATGTTTTAGGCTGTGTACCGGCTCTCTGCCGCCCCCTGCTGGAGCATTTACATTGTGTGGTGGTCACTTTAGGTTCGCTGGGTGTGCTGGTGTGTGGAGAACATGATGCTGGAACTGTAAATTTGCAGCCACGAAAGCAAAATCGGGTATGACGGGCTTATTATTTAAATGACTTAGTATCCATTGTCGCAGATGATTCAGTGATTGTGTCTCTCCTCAACGAGTCAGATGGTAGTCATTGTCCAGTGGTACAGTAGGTCGCTTCATTTTTAAATATTAATGCTTCTAAAACAAAAGAACTCTGTACCTGTTTTGCCTGCTGTCATAAAGGGAGAAGTGGTCAAGCAATAATAATATTTAGGGACAGTGCTTGATGATAAAATACATTTTGAAGCAAACACTGATATTATTAGAGAGAAAGCTCTCCAGCGTATGCATTTTCTGAGGAAACTTTGTATTTTTTAATATGGAGTAATATAATCTCTTTTATGAAAAATATTTTGTACCTGTTTTATTGAATCTGTCTTAAGTTTTTCTATTATTTGTTGGTACAGCAACCTCAATGTGAGGATTAGGAGTAAATTGAGTAACAGTTATAATGTGCAGCAAGATAGTGGGGACCGACTTAAGGATTATTACACACATTAATGAACAAAGGGCGACTAGGAAGGGCCAGTCAGTCCTTTCCGATCTCACCAATCCATTGTTTACTGAATTTCAACTGCTTCCCTCAGGCTGGAGATTTAAAATACCTTTGTGTAAATCAAATAGATTTAGAGTTCCTTTAGGAAAAGAATTCCTTTATATCTGCTGTGATCATGGTTTTAAATTACTTAAAATAAAATGATTGTGTGTTGTGTTGCTGTACATGTACTGTATGTTTACTGTTGTCTATAACAAATGGCCTTTCGAGGACAATAAAGTAAATATTATTAAAGTTCCCCTATTATGCTATTTTACTCCAAATTGTGTTTATTAAAATAGGTTTACATGCATCCAAGGTCGGAAAACACTTTAATTTTCTCATGATATAGTAGATTGCACATCACCTTTTTTCTCACAGTGTCTGAAACAATTTGATAAAGGATTCGGTCTCTCTAAACCCCTAATTTCTGAGAGCCTGCTCAGCTCTGCTCTGATTGGTCAGACGGCCCAGTATGTAGTGATTGGTCAGATGGCACAGTCTGTTGTGATTGGTCTACTGTGCTCTGATTGGTCAGATGGCTCAGTCTGTTGTGATTGGTCTACTCTGCTCTGATTGGTCAGATGGCTCAGTCTATTCAGGCTCTGAGTCTGTTGTGATTGGTATACTCTGCTCTGATTGGTCAGATGGCCCCGTATGTAGTGATTGGTCAGATGGCCCAGTCTGTTGTGATTGGTCTACTGTGCTCTGATTGGTCAGATGGCCCCGTATGTAGTGATTGGTTAGCTGGCACAGTCTGTTGTGATTGGTCTACTGTGCTCTGATTGGTCATATGGCTCAGTCTGTTGTGATTAATCTACTCTGCTCTGATTGGTCAGATGGCTCAGTCTGTTGTGATTAATCTACTCTGCTCTGATTGGTCAGATGGCCCAGTGTGTTGTGATTGGTCTACTCTGTTCTGATTGGTCAGGTGGCCCAATGTATTGTGATTGGTCTACTCTGCTCTGATTAATCAGAAGGCCCAGTCTTTTGTGATTGGTCTACCACTTTTAGCGCATAGACTAATTCCCAATGGACAAAAAAAAAGTCCCGCCCTACATTTTTTTTCTTGTTTGAGAAGCCGTTTCACTCGGATATACGTCACAATAGGGAAGAAAAGATGATTGCAACTTCTGTTTTATGCTGACTCTGTCTTTTAAACCCTTTTACTGTAATATTAAAATATTGCACATTATTTATGCCTTTTTATAGCAGAAGGGACGACTGTGTGCTGTTCATTATCCTGCGCTGGCTGTGAGCTCTAAAGAAACAGTAAATGTGTCTGGAGCTGGTGACAGGTATGTTAATAGAAGTATTTAACATCATGCGCAATGAATAAAACTGTTTCACATTAGTCTCTCTCTATCTCATCTAGTTTTGCTGGAGCAATGATGGTTGGGATCCTTCAAGGGATGGAAACAGACAGCTGTGTGCGAATGGGTCTCCTTGCCGCCCGCACGTCCTTGTTGTCTCCTCATCCAATAGATCCATCTCTGACAGCCGATGTCATCCATCCAGAAAAGTCACACTCTCAACCTTGGTCAAAGCCTACATGTGTGTGGATGGAGGACTGAAATACAATCTAAAAGAGGCAGAAATCTTACCAGCAGGCTTCTACAGTCACAGTGCATCCGATGGGACATATGCTACTTTTGTGGGGTTTTATAAAGCAAACAAACTCAATGATTGGTGCGTGCTGAGGAGTTTATGTTGTGGATGCAGCCTTCAAGTGTGTTTTAATTAATTGAAGTTAAACATTGATTTATAGTTAAAATGAATGGATCGAAAGCTCTATCACATTGAGCTTATTGGTAGTGGTGGACACCATAAGCAATGTGAAAATCCTACCTCATAAATGTACTAAACATTTATGATTTTAGCATTTTACAGTATTATAACATACTTGTGAAAATAGCTGGTATTTTTTTTTTAGAGGCGCAGAGTTAGGACCTCTATTTTTTAATTACTGATTTTGAATTATTTAAACTACATTGTATTTAAAATTCTGGTAAAATAACAAACAAATGTTAATTATTTAATTATTGTATAATTATTATAATTATTATTAAATTGTAAAGGACATTAAATGTATATATTACACTACTATTTGGTGAACTTCAAAAAAAAAAAAAGATACATTTAAAGTAAAATGTATATAAAAAAGTTTTTGAAATAATTTGTTTTAACCTATGCAGGATTTTTTTAAATACTTCTATCAAAAATGACTTTTCCTAAATCTGATAACATGAATTTGTATCGCCCCTAGTGACGAATCTAGAACATTGCTGATGTATGTTGAAAATTACTTTTACCAAATAAACTACATCTCCCACAATACATTGTGCATCGCATCTTGCGCAAACTCAATGAGAGGTGACTGGTTACTGTATTCCCTCCTCATTTCAGTGTAAGATGGTGGTAAAGAATCTGCTACCTAAATAAACAGTAAAACTGAGTAGGAAACATCTAATCAATATTGAACATCTGAGCTGTGGAATAGTGCTCATTCCAAACTATCAGATAGGCACATCTGATCAGTTGAAAGGCAGAAACCCCTTGCCTAAACTAGAGTCAATATCCCTTGGAGTGGAATCCCTGCAATTCAGGACCAGCTAGTTGAAGTGAGTACCCTACAAAACAACTGCTTTAATCGCGATTCATGCACCCGAATATAATTACTTGAGCGGTATTAGGTTTGCATATGTGTGTTGAAGCAGACTAACCCCGTGGTTAAAGCATAAAACATTGAGTTTAAGTGAAAGGTGAAGTCAAAGGTGGACTGGCAGCGGTTCCTCCTCTAGTCGCCGGGCCGATCAGTAGGAGAGTCGCAGGCTTTAGCTGTGTGTAGGCCGCAAAATAGAAACGTTCAGAAAACACTCGTTGTCGACAAAAATATATGCGAGGAAAGTCATTTTATTCTTTTATAAGCATTTCAAAATATGCGTTCCTTTAGGTTTGTGTGTTGTTGCTTGACGGAGTGAAATCGATGTTTTAGGCGTTGTGTTATGTGCCGCACGTCAGTTGAAGTCTGTCCCAGCTGTGGAGACACCTGACCGGCTTTCAGCGCGACTGACGCGCCTCTAGACATACATGATGTGAGATATCAATAATTGGGGTTTTAATAAAGATTCATAGATATTAAAATAAGGATTAAATGTGTTGTTTATTTAATTATTGTCATTTTGAAGCCGAAACGGGCTCTACGGAGGTCTGCGAATCTAAACAGTGTTTGATCTGGGGTGATGTGAGAGAGAGATAAGTGGGAATCTTTCATATATGCTTCCGCTGAAAATAAATAGTAATTTGCTTTTAGAAATTATATTTTTCTGAGTAAATATGAACTGCGTCGTTTATAAGTGCGTTTGTTGTGATACAATGTTGTCAGTGTTGCACAAAAGACAGTCTGAATCGCATGTTGTGATTTGCAATCCATTTAACGTTAGCTATAGTATGTTGTTGTGAATATAACTTTGGTTCTGTATTCAGTGTTAAAATGTGGACGTAATTTAATTTTAATGGGTTATTTTTTTTCATCTGTGCGTGGACTGCGAATACCTGTGATACACTCATCTCTAATGTGACCCAGTGATCCTATTCTGCAATCCCAATACATCAGCCTGTTTATAGCCAACTGGGCTAACTGACTGTATTGAGAGTAACATGAAAAGGCTTAATGTGCTTTGTGGTAGCTTGACATTTGAACTGCCTTGAGCCTATGACAGCTGCCTATCTTCATTCGTAATGGCTATTAAATTAGTTTTGAGCTAAATGCATGTATTTTTTCGATATGAATATTTAACAAGAGCATTTATGTACTAGAGTAAAGTATTGTCATCATCCAGGCTGCTGTGTTTAAATCAAATCTCACTTCATCCCAAACTACTTTCTGTGACTTTGCATCAGCCTATTGGCCAACCTGCCAGAGACTCTCCTGAACTTACCGTGCGATAGGATGTCCCGCAGTCCAGAGCTGAAGGAAGACCCCATGGAGTGCCCACTGTGCATGGAACCGCTGGAGATTGACGATGTCAACTTCTTCCCCTGCACCTGCGGCTACCAGATCTGCCGTTTCTGCTGGCACCGCATCCGCACAGACGAGAACGGCCTCTGTCCTGCTTGCAGAAAGGTAAGAGCTTCTGATGATTGTTTATTGTATTGTTATATAGTTGCGAAACACATTCTAATACCAACCATACCAATTCTCGGCGTGTTCGCAGGTTATTGCTTTACAATGACCTCTGTTAGAGCGCTACATGTGGCAGTTTATCTGTTCAGTAAAATACTTTACTTTGAGTAATAAAAACGCCATCTCCGTGTCGCTTTTACAACATTTCAAATCCCTCAGTTCTCGCCATCTCTGAATTACGAGCTCTATCGCGTTCTCTTTTTGCCAGCAGACTCTCCTCTGTTTGGCTTTGTTTTTGAAAACGGGTGGTTTGCGATTTAGCTGCTCCATGTCAACCTTTCTCGCTCATTGTGATAACTAACCTGTCACTTCCGCACCATACACACGGACCAACTAGCCGGACCAACTTTTTTTTATGTATGCAGTTTCCCGCAAAAACCATCCAATCAAGTCTAAAATATAAACGCGTATAACAGGCTTACCATAGTAAATCATGGTAAGACAAAAACGTGTTTTGGAAGAATGATTGATGTATTGGCTTATTAAAGTTTTATTTCTCCTAGTGTGTTGGCTCGCCACTTGCTGCCCAATATACAAGCTAGTTTCTGAAACAAAATCAGTTTAAAATCAAAACCACTGAACCTAGTACCAGAATCTAGACAACTGGATGGTTGATATGTATTTAAACAAGAAGTTGGCATGGCTATATTTAATTGTTGATTGTAAAAAAAAATGTTATGTACAAGCGCAGTGGCGAAATATTGTCTGATTAACTGGCCTAAATGTTCTAAAGCCTGATTATGCGTTTGTGGCTAAAGCATGTTGCACCACTTTTTTGGCAAACTGCACTTCCCAAGTGTAATCGCGATGTGGTTCATTTCATTCACTGCAATGGTGTCAGCCTGAAAACTTGGCCTATTTGCAGAGTTCTTTGAGCATGATGCTAGCCCTCAGGATACGGGTTCAAGCGAGGTAACGAGTTGTGTGTCTCCTGTAGCCTTACCCGGAGGATCCGGCAGTATACAAGCCACTGTCACAAGAGGAGATCCAGAGGATAAAGAACGAGAAGAAGCAGAAGCAGAATGAAAAGAAGCAGAAGGTGACGGAGAACCGCAAGCACCTGGCCAGCGTCCGCGTGGTGCAGCGAAACCTGGTGTTCGTGGTGGGACTTTCTCAAAGACTCGCGGATGCAGAGGTGATTCATCGTATTAGACAATGTCGATGTCTTTTTTGTGGTTTTTATTATAATAATAATATTTTATACAATATTTTTTAAAGTAATTCATTCTAATTTTATTGTTATTTATTCCATTTGTTTGAGTAGAGTTTAACAAATTACTTGATAATGAATGAATAACTAGCTGCCCACTCTATGAAATTAACAAAAAATTTGTACAAAAGTTTGGGTCGTTTTTTTTTTTTTTATAAAGGATTTTTAAATATTTTTGAAAGAAGATTATTCTGCTCACCAAAGCTGCATTTATTTAATAAAAAATACAGTAAACGCAATAATATTCTGATATGTTATTACAAATTAAAATAACTGGGTTTTTTTTCAGATATTTTAAATTGTAATTTATTCCTGTGATGACAAAGCTGGAATTTTCAGCATCCACTCATGTCACACGATCCTTCAGAAATCATTATAATATGCTGATTTGCTGTTTAAGAACCATTTCTTATCAATGTTGAAAACAGTTGTGCTGCTTAATATTTTTTGTGGAAACCGTGATACACTTTTCTTTTTTCCCCTGGAATCATTGAAAGAAAAATCTCACTGACCCTAATCCTTTGAACAGTAGTGTACAATCTAAAAGTACTACAATAAAAGTAGTAATTTACGATATAATGGACATGTATCTAAATCACTGATCATGCAAAGAAGGGCAGATCACCCTGTGCCCATATCACATCAGTGAGAAATGTATCACTTCCTGTGGGAGGTAAATGAGAATGGCACAAAAATAGAGCGTTTTCATCAGGGAGCCGTTTACATTTTGCTGAACAAAAGGAAATTTCCTCCTTCAGAGTCATTTCACAGTTTGATTGTGTGATATTTAATAAGTGGGCATAATTCAGCGTAGTGTCGGTTTTGTCGTTCACGCAATAATTCACTTGAAGGAATCACTGTCACTTTGATCATTTCGTAGGTTCTAAAGCGCCCAGAATATTTTGGGAAGTTCGGCAAAATTCATAAAGTGGTCATCAATAACAGCACATCATATGCAGGTTCACAGGTAGGAAAAACTTCATGTCCATGTGCCTCTCCGTGTGTGGAAAAAGTCTCTGGCTTATAGGGATAGTTCTACCAAAAATGAAAATTCTGTCATCATTGACTGACCCTCATGTTGTTCCAAACCTGTATGAATTTCTTTCTTCTGCTGAACACATAAGATTAAAGAATGTGGGTGACGGTAGCCATTGACTTCCATTGTATTTTTGTTTCCATGCAATGGAAGTCAATGGCTTCAGCAGAAGAATGGACTATATCTAAGATAAACAAAATGAGGCTTGAAGGCGAGTAAATGATGACAGAATTTTCTTTGTTGCGTGAACTGTCCCTTTAAGGCTACAGCCAAACAGTAGAGTAAAGAAAACGCACACTTATATTTTGACCTTTCACTCCACAGGGTCCTAGTGCCAGTGCCTATGTAACTTACATTCGTTCAGAGGACGCCCTTAGAGCAATACAGTGTGTGAACAATGTCATAGTGGATGGTAGAACACTTAAGGTAATTGTTAAACCATCACAGCACAGTCCTTTTAACAATTATGATTCAGAACGTGACGTCCCTTAGAAGTGTTATGATATGACGTTTAAAGTTTAGTGTTATTTATTCTCATCTCTTCATGTGTTAATTCATGTATATTGCATTTATTCTTCTATCAATTTTTGTTTGTTATTAAAGTAGTTCTGTGTGTTGCTGTTTTGTCTCCAGGCTTCTTTAGGTACAACAAAGTACTGCAGTTATTTTCTTAAAAGCATGCAGTGTCCCAAACCAGACTGCATGTATTTACATGAACTGGGGGATGAAGCGGCTAGTTTTACAAAAGAAGAAATGCAGGTGAGCGATTTATGCAGATCGATCAGTTCAGACATGTCAATGCATCAATTAAATGACATTTTGAAAATGATTTTGCTCTCTCTGTATGTGTACATTTTGGTTTTAGGCTGGGAAACATCAAGAGTATGAACAAAAATTACTCCAAGACCTTTACAAAGCGAACCCTAACTTTTTACAAACCTCAACATGTGGGGAGAAGTCGAAGAGCAAACCCAACTCCACTCAGAGGTGTTGCTTTTAATCTTGAATTTCATTGGTGCACACACCGAGTATGATAACCATATCCAGATTTTTAATGAAAATTTGCCTTATTTTTGCAATATATGCAATAATTCATTATATGATAGTTAGATAATTATTTGTTTATATTTATATGATAATATAAAATATGATAATTAATTATATTTAAATATATAAAAAGAAAGAAATATTCACTACCGTTCATAGGTTTGGGGTTGGAATGAAATATTATTAAATTATTAAGTTTAAGTATTATTAGATTATGCAGTGTTGCATGGTCCTTCAGAAATCATTATTGTTATCAATGTTGAAAAAAGTTGTGCTGCTTAATAGTTTGTGGAACCTGTGATACATTTTTGCGATATTTTTTAATGAATAGAAATTTCAAAATAACAGCGTCTATGTGAAATATTTTTTTGTTACGTTATAAATGTCTTCGCTGTCACTTCTGTTCTGTTTAATGTGTCTTTGCTGACGAAAAGTATTAATTTATTAAAAAGAAAAAAGTCTTACTGACCCCAAACTTTTGAATGGTAGTGTATATAATTCAGCTATTATATATGATAAGTTTCTAGTAACACTTTACAATAAGGTTCCTTAGTTAACATTTGTTAACTACCCTCAGCTAACATGGACTAAGAATGAACAATACTTCCACAGCATTTATTAATCTTAGTTAATATTAATTTCAACATTTACTAATGCATTGGAAATCAAATGTTATATTTGTTAACATTAGTTAATACTCTGTGAACTAACATGCACAAACAATGAACAGCTGTATTTTTATTAAATAACATTAACAAAGATTAATAAATACTGTAAAAATGTATAGCTTATTGTTAGTTTATGTTAGCTAATACATTAACTAATGAACCGTATTGTAAAGTGTTACGAAGTTTCTCTTTTCTTTTAGAAGTGTGGTTCCCATTTTTAACTTAGCATTATTTTATTCCTAGACCAAATAACACCAATAAAGAAGGGTGGCCGTCATTACAGAGCTATGGGAAAATGGTTAACGGTTTAACCACAGAGCATCGCAAGTCCCCTCCTCTTTTAGACTGCCTAACAGACTCAGACCACATGACTCCAGACGAACTAGACCCTGAACAGGGAATAGAGCAGAACATGGGCCTCCCACCCTTCCCATCAGCCTTAGAGCCTACCAGGTACTGTACTGCAGAAGCCTAGGCAGTAGTGTTGATATCCAATGACTCATATCAAGTGACGGCACTTATTGTTTTTGTGCGTACTTATTACACTGTGTTTTCATTTCAGTCCAATTGAGAAACCATCAGAACCCATAAGTATAGGAAACGGGGAAAATATATCACAGGTAAGTGCTAAAAAAAAAAGTGAATTACTGATAATAGTAATGTTTTTTTTTATTATTTTTTTTATCCATCTGTCTGTATTTGGTTTGGCAGACATCCAGTAGCGAGTCCCCATCTCCTCCACCTGGCCTTACTAAACCCAGCCTCGTTGTGCCCATCAGCGTGGCCGAACTCGCAGCACGTTCACCCTTCGAAGGGGCGGCAGCGGAGTCTCAGTCTCTTTTCTCAGACAACAGCAATTTCAGACATCCCAACCCCATCCCCAGCAGCCTGCCCCCCTTCTCCAGTTCACCACAGGGAGCCTCCGACTGGCCCATGACTCCAGAACCACAGAGCCTTTTCACCTCAGGTAGGCGCATGCAATGTAGTAGGATTTTGGAACAATAAGACTTCAGTGTAAGCGGAGCTAATCAGGTAAACCCATCAATCTCTCTCTTCTTTGTTGCAGACACTATCCCCGTGTCGTCCTCCACTGATTGGCAGGCGGCCTTCGGTTTTGGCTCTTCAGCCAAGCAGCAGCAGCAGGACGATGACCTGGGCTTCGACCCATTCGACGTCACACGGAAGGCTCTGGCCGACCTCATAGAGAAAGAGCTGTCAGTCCAGGAGCATTCCCCCCTCTCTCCCAACCCCTCCCATCAGACCAGCCTCCCCAACGGCCAACAGCGCCTTCCTCACCTCCAGCACAGAGGCCTCTATAACTCCTTCAGCCTTCCCCAACACATGGCCGCACGCCACCCCTGGATGGGCCTCCCTACCCGCAATAACCTCACACACTTGAACCACACGGCCACCGCAGCAGCTGCGCACAGCCATTTCTTAGACCTGAGCATGCCGGCCCAGCACCACAGCACCGGCCTTGGGGGGATTCCTATATCAGGTTAGGGATTGCATCTGTCTTGTGCACTCCAGTTTTTATGAATCACCTGTGTGTGTATTAAAACACCTTGTCTAAGCAGAGTACTACAGATGTAGCCCACTGATCCAAATAGAAACAAGTTGTTGAACTCATTCCCAGTTTGTTTATTGTTGTATTTTGCACCGAGTTACCTTTTAATTGACCATTCGCAAAGACCCGCCCCATTTAGTAACTGTTGCTATGTCCGACAAGCCATGCCGCTCTTACAGCACATATGTTCTCACGTGGTGAAAAATACATTGCGAAGCAGAGAGGACACTGACAACGCGCTGACAGATGTGATATGAAACAAAGTCTCAACTTTCAAATTTGGTCATTTTTTAAAAAGAAATTGAAACAATAAATACCGTTCTCTTTAATGTGTCGTGGCAGATCGCTGTAGCGCCTCGTTAAAGCTGCGCCTGATTCGATCATCTCTTCCTTCTAGTTAATTTATTGCATCAAATAAACATGAATGAACATCAGAAGGAATCCACCGACGTTAAAGGGATAGTTCGGCCAAAAATGATATTTAAACCATGCATTACTCACCCTCAAGCCGTTTGAGATGCATCTGTCAATCTTGTTTCAGACGAACACATTTTCAGTTATTTTAGAAAATGTCTTAGATCCTTCAGTGGATATAATGTGAAGCAATGGGGTCCACCTCCTTCAAGTCCCAAAATGTGAATACATCCTTCACAAAAGTAATCCATCCGGCTCCAGGGGGATAAACGAAGGCCTTCTGAGGGTTTGTCCTAAACTGTCCTAACCGTGCGGTTTTGTCCTAAAAATATACATATTTAAAACTTTATAAATGAAAATATCTGACTTCCGGCAACGATCGACGCGCGTTCACGGGTGATGGAAGTCGGTGTACGAGGTAAGACGTAGCCTAGGAACTGTTGTGACGTAGAACGAACGCGCCAGCGCAGCCAGAGAGCAGAGCAAAACAAAACACGAAAGCGCGTGAACGCACGCGTGTCGATCGTTGCCGGAAGTCAGATATTTTCATTTATAAAGTTTTAAATATGTATATTTTTACGACAAAACCGCACGGATTACCCTCAGAAGGCCTTCGTTTATCCCCCTGGAGCCGGATGGATTACTATTGTGAAGGATGTATGCACATTTTGGGACTTGAAGGAGGTGGACCCCATTGCTTCACATTATATCCACTGAAGGATCTAAGACATTTTCTAAAATAACTGAAAATGTGTTCGTCTGAAACAAGATTGACATATGCATCTCGAACGGCTTGAGGGTGAGTAATGCATGGTTTAAATATCATTTTTGGCCGAACTATCCCTTTAATCTACTAACTCTCCTGACTGCCTTGTCGGACAAAATGACGGATGGCGGATTATGATTGGTCAGATCGCCTGTCAATCAAATTACCTGCGAAGGGTGAAATGTTAACTTTTTTAAATTTGTTTTAAATAAGGAAGATATAAATATGAACATTAAATGAAAAACTTAAAGGGATACTTCAGGATTTACCATTAAGCTTTGTATTAGTAGAAAACCAGTAGTATTTTCAAATTACTGTGCTTTCCACCCTCATATCCCCTTGAGAAGAGAGATTTCTGTATTTTTTGTCTGAAAAAAATCCTCCGATGACGCAAAAATCATCATTTTGCGTCATCGGAGGATTTTTTGGACGGGGCTTAAGACTACAGTTAGTAGTAGGGGCTGTCCCGCATGTTCCCAACCCGCCCATAGAGGGTGGGATCTTACTCACAGAATCTACACATAGTGTCAGCCATCTTTTTTTGGAAGCTAAGCTAGCAGGCTCTTGTTCTGTGGAGAAAGCGGAGTAATGGGGGTTACCATAGATATCCATAATAAAGGCTAGATGTCTCGTCCGCGCTGCTGGCCAATGGAGGTCGACGTCCGCCCCTGGCGGCCATCTTGTCACAGGCAGCTCGCTCACTCTTAACATTGTGTTTTAATGGTGCATGTACTTTTTTAATAACCATAATTTGCTTAATTTTCTACCGATTTTCAAACGGTTTGGTTTGTTATAAACGTCAGAGATGTAGTTATGACACTGCATACTTATGTATAATAAGTGTATAAATAAATAATCATCCAGAATTATAGCCATGTTAATAACGTTTGTAAGAAACCAAACCGTTTGTAAATCCGTCAAGATTTCAACGAGGTAAGAGTATTTGTGTTCGTGCTGATCACGCATCTTACATCAGGTACCACAGAGCCCGCCAGAAAGCTTGCCTGTGACAAGATGGCCGACGGTGATGACGATAGAGACTCCGCCGTAAGACATCTAGCCTTTATTATGGATATCTATGGGGGTTACCATCCTCTTTTTCCCGGACTTGTCCGGCCTACGAGATCGTTCAAAATGTCCTGGATTCAGCTTTTGCTTTCTGCAGTCGCCATTCATTGTTTACATGCACACCTTTTGTTTCAATCTAACTGAATTCATTCCGATTGGTGAATCTGAATGTAGTGTTTACATGAACGCTAAACAAGTGATCGGTTGATGTGCGTTTTAACATTGCGAAGAAAATTCCCGCTCCTCCGTGAGAGATACGAGACCGGTGCGTCTCACAGGTGTCGCTCATCAGTAATCACGCCACCGGCCTCGCGCCGTTCTCCCACGGCCCTCACTCGTCCTGCTCGCCACAGTAAACATATTGAATGGCGACTGTAGAACGCAAAAGCCGAATCTCAGACATTTTGGGCGATCTCAAAATCCCGGGCAGAATCATCACGGAGGCTCATTAGTAGCCTAGACTTGTTGTTTAACTACTGCGCTCTGTTACCGGTAGGCGTGGCCTCCTAGGGCAGCGAAGCAAGTGCATTCTGGGAGTTGTTGTCTTTCATCCACATAAGCCAAAAATACATATTCTGGCTTTTCTCAGTCTAGAAAGCTCCAAATTCAAAAATAATTTCACATTTCTTCTACATAAATGACCCATTTTAAATACACATTCATCTTTCCAGAGGTGAAGTATCCCTTTAAACGAAAATTTGAAATGTTGCCTTGGAAACTAAATGAAATATATTTCAACTGAAAATATAAAAAGAACATCTAAACCATTATATTCAGTGACGTGACACCAACAGTAAATTGATGCCCCGTTCTTTTCCTGATGTTCTTTTGCTACTACTGACAACAGAAATGGTTTCAGAACATTTGCTCTGACATATTCGGTGTAGACATAGTGTAAGGATACAAAAAGTTCAAATGTTTCATTCATGTTTTCTCTTTCAGAGAACAATGGCTCTTCAGAAAGCATAAATGTGAAAGAGTGGCAGGACGGACTGCGAGCACTCCTACCAAATATCAATATCAACTTCGGTGGCCTCCCGAACTCTACCTCTTCCTCATCCTCCTCCTCTACTTCCAGTGTGAACCACATCGGGGTGCCGGTAGGCCCAGCTGGAGTCTCGCACAGCCTCAGCTGGGACAGTGCGGCCAGTTGGATGGACCCCGCCATCATCACAGGTGTGGTTTGTGTTTTATAAACTAGTTACAGATAAAAGCTTTGCTGGTAATAGTGCTAAATCGTGTCCATTTTCAAACTCCAGGTATCCCAGCATCCACAGGCAACAGTTTGGACTGTCTCCAGGATGACAATCCGCCACACTGGCTTAAGTCACTGCAGGCGCTCACAGAGATGGACGGACCGCCCAGCTCCAGCGCACTCCCACAGCCCCCTCACACTGGCCTCCTGGACGCGGCGGCCCACCTCTCCTTACACAGAGCCGCCTGGGCCCCCTACCTCCCCCCGCCCACACTTACCCCAAGTCAGTTCCACTCCCCCCCTCCAGGCTTTCAGACAGCCTTCAGACCCCCAGCACAGACGGCCACAGACATCCTACAGAGTGCCGGTATCGACCGTCACTAAAGACAACCCTTGATTTAACTGCATTACAAACATGAAACTGCAAATATACCACTTCCATTAATAACGTAACATAAGCTCTCGTCTTTCTACCCTTTCCCTCTCCATCCCTTTCCCATCAGGATTTGTTTGCCTGCTGTCACTTTTTTTTGAAGGCACACATACGTCTCTGTATTATGAGCACCATCAGTGCAGGGTAATGATTTGAATGAAGGTGTCTGGCAGACACTGGGGGTCCTAACACATATACACACACCTTCACATATGATTCTGAGGGGGGTTGGGAGTCTGACATTGAAATGTGCAGAGAAAACCATGAGCACTGATGTGTACATGTGACTAATAATGGCTAAACGGAATGTGCTTAAGTGAATAACATGTCTGATTGGCCTCACTCCTTCACCCAAGGTACAGACTGAAATTTAATACTGTGAATCTTTACACTTCCCGTATGTTAGGTCTCACCACCACTCAAAGGAAACGGAAGCGGATTATTTTAAGATAAGTTTATGTAATGCTCTCTGCTTCTTACTCGCTTAATGTTTACGGAGCCACAGGTAAGATGTTTGAGGGCATTTGTAGAGTCAAGAACCTGGTCCTCTTTGGAAGGGACTTTATTAATGACAGAGTGGAACCTTCTATATCTTAGGGAGGAACCCATTTTGTATTCAGGGGGTTTGTCTAAAGCGTCTTAGGGCAAGGATGGTGATGTGAGACCTGACATGCTGCTACAGGATGTCTGCAGTAACTTCATTTCCATGAAGAAAGGCGAGCAAGACCTCTGTGGAAGTGTTTATTGGCTTGCCTATAGAATAAGCCATTCATACAAGGTATGAATCAGGAATCTAGTCTGGAACCATGGGAAGGATTGTGATGGTAATAAAGGCAGACATGTCAAGGCATCATTGCAGATAATACGAGTGTTGAAGGCAAAAAGACAGGCACACACTAACATGCCCCCATTCCAATGCCTTTAAATGATTTCTACTCTTTTCTTTCTCATCTGTGTGGCCATACTAAACAGTATTTATCAAACACAATCACTCATTCTTTCAGGAAAAAAATCAATGTAGTCCGACATTTGGGTTTAACATGCTGCTGAAATCATTTAATGCAAAATAAAGCGCTAAAAGAGAAGAATTGACCCCCTTTTCTGCTGGTCTGGAACAATGAAATCTTAAATAAAATTGAGTATTCAGTGCCTCTGTTTGATTCTCTTTTTTTCTGATGTAGAAACAGTAGAATCGTTTTCTTACATGAGGCATTTTATTGTCCAATGATGAATTTATTGACATTGAAAACATTTATAGCACATAATGAAATCCATGGTAAATCATAAATTTTTGAAACGGTGAATTTGTCTCAAAATTCAAACACGTTCTACTGAACACAAGGACAAACACCAAGGACATGCTGAACTCATGTCATAATGAAAGCTTTTATACAACTGTACAAATGTGCTTTCATAGGTCCTCCTTGTATAGTCTCAACAGCCATGGCTTGTCACCTTCCAGAACAAATCGTGATTTTGAAGACACCTTCCAGCCTCCGTGATTTTGATACCCATAAAGTCTATGAACAAGTTTGTGTTAATGTATCAAGTGTCACAACGTGTGAAGCTTTAGCACACCGTTCCGTTCTCCATGCGAGACTTAGGACAGGAGGGACGGGATGGTGGAGGAGGCTGAATCGATGGTGCCAGGGTGCAGAAGAACCCGGCTATGAGGGTCAGTCCCAGCCCTCCCCAGGCGCTGAACATGGACCAGCCGTAACCATGGCTTATATCATCCGGGAGGCTGAACAGATAACGTGGGTAGCGAGACAGTTCGAAGTTGATGCCGGCCACACAGGTGCACAGAGAGATGATGCAGAAGGTACCTGTGGTGGGACATGATACTAATTGGTAGATGTTCAAAAATAGGGGAGAACCCTAAAACACATTAAGGAGCAATTCAGTGAATTAACATACCTCCCATTAGGAATAGTAGACCAGCAACGTAATGCATGAGGCCTTGCTGCCAGCAACAGCCCAAAACGCCAATGGTCCAGCCAAAGAGAATGATGGATAGAGCCATGCCCATGAACCCAGCTGTCATCCGACGCAAATCTGGAGGGGAACATATTAAGTTACTGGGGGTGCCCAATCATGCTCGTTGATTACTACTATCTTGGCTGGGTTCCAGTACACTTTTAGACACGCACTTGCGAACTTCCCTAAGCACTTCCCCTTGGGGGAATCCCTGCCGCCATTTTGAAGTGCGTTCCACTTCGTGAAGTGGACGAGGGAAGTTTATATGGACAGACCCTCGTTCCCTCGATTTTGACCGAGGGAGCGAGTCTACTTCATATGTACACTTCAGGCATTTCCATATACCACAATGCAACACGATTGTGATGTCACCACATATCTCGTCTAATCACCACCACCACAAACAACTCTATGATATATTAATTATGATTTTTTCAATTTAAAACAACCCAAACACATCTATATACATTTGGATGCTGCCTTAAACAAATTCTTAAAGGGAAACTAAATTAAATAATAAATCAACTCCATAGCTGATTCCAAGTGATCAAGGGCTTAGGACGTTCCAGTTCAGCCCATTGCAGTTTCTGCCAGTAGTGGGCACTCATGCAACGTAAGCAATGACGTACATCCGAGTGAACGAGACGGAGGGAAGTTAGTGAGTGAAGGGCATGACAATTTTGGACTGGAACGCAGCCCTTGTAGAGTTTAGCTCCAACCTCTTCCAGCACACCTGGCAGGAATTTCTAGTAATTCTGAAGGCATTGATTAGTTTGTTCCAGCTGAACTTGACAGGAAGCTGGCAATTCCAGGAACAGGATTGGATACCCTTGCTCGAAACTCTGTTGCTATATCAAATACAATCATTTGCAGGGCCTTTTCATTTGTTATTAGTAGGCAAGCTTTAAGGTGCAGTCACGTTTACTGTTGCTTAGACAAATTTTGGGGGGCGAAATCCAATTCATTCAGAACAGAATCCTTGCAATCAGGCAGTTTTCCTCATGTTCAAGTCGATCATGAGAATTTGACGTGCTGACCAAGAAAGCTGCTTGGTTTGAAAGTGATTTCTGTGTGAGCTGTGCCTCATACATCTCTGTGGTATTGACAATGGATCTTTGGATTTCGCTGAAATTTCCCTAATGTGACTGCACCTTTATCCAGGGCCCAGTAAGTATAGTCAAGTCAAGTTACCTTCATTTATGTAGCGCTTTTAACAATATATAGTTTCAAAGCAGCTTTACAGTGATAATAGGAAATTAAAGTAACAGAGATTGTGTTGGCTTTACAGCAGCTCTAGAATAAAGTTATTGTCCAGGTAAACTTAGTTTTGATTGATTCACTTCCGTTGCAAAGATCATTAGTTATTTACTTAGGGGCCGCTAACACGACACCGTTCTAACAGAAAACCCTTAATGTGCTCCGACCAGCTCATTCGCACAACAACAGTGCCTGGTGGCTCGGGAACGCAAACCTTGAAATAGGTTCCAAGGTGCAAGCGTTGAATTTTTTTTAAACAAGTTATCATCTCTGCGTAAACTTTAAAAACGTGAATCTGTGAAAACGCTGACGGCGTGCACATGCGTATAACGTGTTTAGTCTAAAGGTATGCGCGTTTGAATATATCGTATGTGCGCAGGCGTGTAGTCTTTCTTTACAAATTGACCTCAACTAATTACTTGTCTGGCCGTAAAAATTTATAATACTGATTTTTTTTATCGCTTCTGTGTATCCATGTGAACAGGAATTATTCTGACAACGTTTTATCTGTACAGAGTTAAAGGGAAGGGAAGGAGGTCTTCACAGGGGAGAGACTAGTTGACACTTCAGGACTGCGTTGTCGTTGTGTCCAGGCGCATGTCCTTCATCAGATCTGGATACGGCTTGGATCCGGCGGACTGCAGTAAACCTCGGGATAAACAGAGAGACTAATATTAGCGTAGACGCCATTCTTCTTATGATGTAACGAGTACATCAAGATTTAAGGGAAATGTTCCCGGTTCCGGCTGACCTAATCTATGCAGCCTAACATTGAATTATAGAAGTTGATAATGTGTTATGTGTATGCTAGGCCAAAGAGATGTGTTTTAGTCTAGATTTAAACTGACAGAGTGTGTCTTCTTCCCGGAGAATGTTAGGAAGACTGTTCCAAAGTTTTGGTGCTAAATAGGAAAAGGATCTACTGCCAGCAGTCGATTTTGATATTCTAGGCATTAACAACTGGCCGGAATTTTGAGATCGCAATAGACGTGAAGGACTATAATGCGTTAAGAGCTCGCTCAAGTACTGCAGAGCTAAACCATTTAGTGCTTTGTAAGTAATCAACAATATTTTACAATTTATACAACGTTTAATAGGGAGCCAATGCAGTGTTGACAGAACCGGGCTAACATGGTCATACTTCCTGGTTCTGGTAAGAACTCGAGCTGCTGCGTTTTGGACCAGCTGTAGTTTGTTTATTAAGCGTGCAGGGCAACCACCCATAATAGCATTACAATATTCTAGCCTTGATGTCATGAACGCATGAACTAACTGTTCCGCATTTGTCATTGACGTAATTTAGATATATTTTTAAGATGGAAAAATGCGGTTTTACAGATACTAGAAACGTGACTTTCAAGTGAAAGACTGGTATCAAAGAGCACACCCAGGTTCCTAACCGAAGACTTGACAGAGCAGCCATCAAGTGTTAGACAGTATTCCAGGTTATTACGTGAGGAAGTTTTTTGTTCAATAAAAAGAATCTCTGTTTTTTCAGAATCAAGTAGTAGGAAATTACTAGTCATCCAGTTTTTTATATCAGCTATGCATTCCTTTAATTTTGTGAATTGGTAAGTTTAGTCAGGGCATGAAGAAATATCAAGCTGAGTATCATCAGCATAACAGTGAAAACTAATGCCATGCTTCCTAATGATTCCTAATCGCATGGTAGACTAGTATACTAGTAACACTACATTGAGGACCATAGTGGGAAGAACCCTTTGTAAGAGGGCCCGGGATAACACTGATGCAGATCGAAAAGAGCAAGTCCCACTTACGCAGGGCATGCCAATCATCTTGCTGGATAGTCTTGGTGATGTTGTAGGAAAGATCCTTTCGAGTCACTGCAGGGGAGGAGTAAAAGTACCTTATAAAGGAGCAACGCTCAATAGTTCCTGGAAAAACAAGAAAATCAGAATCAGCATTACATCTGATCCCAGTATGATCCCAAGCTCCAAGATGTAAAGTGGGTCCAGACAGTTGTAAGTGGTTGTCAAGCTCATGGTAAGGTGGACCAGGTCCCCTGTTGAGCTGAGCCTGCTGCATATGGACAAGTGTCACATTTAGATGTGTAAACTACACAGATGGTCAACTGAGTATTGCTCATTTTGCACTAAATAAGTAGTTCTCAAGTACCCTAGCAGACGATGTTCAATTCTTGGAGCCTCTACTAATGAGTTGATGAAATATATCAAGTGTATTGAATGAGGTAGTTACACATTCAAAATGTGCTTTGCTCGGGTATTCCAAGACCAAAATTGCGGACCACTGATCTAAGGCATTACAATTCATATAGAGAACAGAATGTATAACTACAATTATGTTCAATATTGAGGAAAATATCCAACGGTGCCCTGTGCAACTGATTATAATGAAATGGCATTTTACTCTGATGCATATTATATACATTGCAAAGCAGATGCTACAATAATGTGAGCCTGGAAAATGCCATTTCAAGCAAGAAGACATATCTTCTAGCTTGAAATGGCATTTTCCAGGCTCACATTATTGTAGCATTTGCTTTGCATCAAAACAGCCAACACATTCCTATAAGACTCAGTAGGATGTTTTTACCTTTCTGAATGAGCTCTTCGATGTCTGGGTCAAATCCCACCCTGTAGCATTTGCTCCACAGACCCATGTTGGTTGAATTGTAGCGTCTGCTGCACTCATCCGCCGCGCTCATCGCGAACAGCTGACGCCGGTTTCTAGTCAGAAGCAGTCGGTTTTCCCATCGGTCCAGGTTCGCTCGGCTGGCTCGCAGTGGAAGGCTGTGGTTGGGGATGTATATAAAACCCGGATCGCTCCTGCGGTTCGAGAAAGTTCGGCAACGTTCCTTGTATCTCCTCGCGTCTGTTTCGTACCAGTGATCCGATGAGATTGCGATTGTCAAGAAACACAAGGCGACGAGAGACAGACAGAGACCCGTGTACAGAAGCCACTTCCCCGTCGCCATCGTTCTGCCAGGCCGCCGATCAGCACCTCATGGTGGACAGCTCCTTTCACCGACGCAGCGAGTCAATCTTGCTTCAGCATCTCTTAGCGTGTTAAAAAAGCCAAATGGTGTGCTTGCTGTAAACATGCCCTTTTAAATGAATGAGATACGTCGACTATTACAAAAAATCCCGTTCCGTCTGTATTTTCCTCTAGCCTGCTGCCCTGCTCGTAGACTGTATCGGAGAAGCTCTTCCTCTCTGAGCTGCTGCAGGCAGGGACACATGACAATCACACAGAGGAACTGAGAATCATGCAAAAATCATGAGTGAAAAATAAATTACAAATAAAAGAACTGGAAATTATTAAAAAATGACGACTGAAAAGGAATTTAAAAATAAAGGAAATAAAAATGATTTAACAGTTATGACTGAAAAGGAATTTAAAAACTGAAAAAGATTTTAAAAATGGATAAAAACCACAATTTTTTCATAGCTCTTTAAACTATTTGTTTTTATAAAAACAAAACTAACAAACAAACGGATAAATAAATAATACTAATAGATTATTTGCTTTTGCTTTACATTAAAAAGATTAATTGGTTCCATTTGTTAACATTAATTAACATGAACCAAGAATGGAAAAAAATACTTCTAAAGCATGCGTTTTAGTTAACATTGTTAGTTTTTGATAGTTAATACAAAAACTATGTTAGCAAATGGGACCATATATATATATATATATATATATATATATATAATATTTTCATGACATTTATTATTATGTTTTACTTTTATTTCTTTATATTCAAGATCTTAAACCCTGAAAATTGATGTTTAAGGCTAAAATTATTATTATTACTTTTATTTTGATATGTCTTAAAGTAAAATTGTGCAGTTGGTTTGATTTACCACGCTTCATATTTACCCCCCCCCCCCTCCCCCTGGCCTTTGTTGCTTTCTCATGTTAAGCATGTTATCAACAGCAGTTAAAAGTTCTGAACAAAATAAGCTTCAAGACTGCTTTACAGTCACGTATAACAAGGTTAATGACTCGTAGTCATTCAAAATGAAGGTTTATTGGTAGGATGCACAGTAGTATCAAACAGGGGCGATTTACACAATGGCCTCCATGGGGATCAGATTGTTGGGTGGTTATATAGGTCTATATAAATATGTACATACATATCCCTTAAACAGAGAAGAATATAAAATAATCCGCAAAAAAAGCATTTCCTGACACTTTAAAAAAAAATTGAATCTAGACTGAAGTAAAACATATTCAATGACTATAAATCATATAAATGAATTTGATATGTGATTTGATGAATTGTATCTCCCAGTATATGTTGACCTATTAAGATATATAAAAAAGCCAAAGTAATTAATATTTCTGTTTTATGTGATGCAGCATTTCACTTTTTTTCATGTATATAACCTGTCTATCCTCCGGTTTCAGACAAGGCTCAAGTCTTTAGTCCCAGACTAAAATGCATGTTTGAGCCGTTTTAACTTGAAAGAAACTTGCACTAACATATCTTAAAATGTCAAAACCATTGTTTTGTCTCAAGATGCAAACCAGTAATGTTTTTTTATAAGGCAAATTTATAAAAGCTAAAGCCCTAATCCTGGCTTAATCTAAACCCTGTCTGTGAAACCGGGCCTAAGTTTCCAGGCTCTCATTATTGTAGCGTTTGCTTTGCAAAATTGAAAGTGTAAATCTGAAGACTTTTATCAGGCATGGGTGTGTTTGATCAGGGTTGGAGAAACTCTGCAGGATGTTAGTCTTTAGGAGCAGGTTGGACACCCCGGTTCAATCCTAAAAGAAAATCTCTAGTTGAAAACCTTTCTTACCTTAAACCAGAAACAGATCTCAGGGGATACAGAGGTTTCAAAATGTGCTAAATAACAGCATGAAGATCATAAGACTAAATGTTCTTTGTCAGCATCTTAAACCAATGTTCACAAATTAATATTAGCAGTTTTGTTTGTACTGAAAAGTAATATTAATATACAACTACTTTCTGCAAAGTCAGAATGTCCAGCAACATGAGCAAATGTTATAAGTCATTCCTGGGATTATGTGCCTTGTATCCCTAGTAAAGATCATGATCTTACTGCCAACATCAACTTTAAACCTGTCTTATAGTCATAAATAACACCATTTAAATTAAGCATATTGAAGTTGTTTAAAGTCGATGCAACAAAGCAATTTTATACTTCAAATTTGACGTGGTCGACCTCAACACGTCCACTGTCTGTTGAAGACAATTTGAAACAAGTTGGTCGAAAAGTCACTTAAAAACCACACAAATATTTATTTGATAAACCTGTTAGCTTTTTATTGGTGGATACAGTCATAACAGAGTGGACAAGCTATACACACCCAATAGGAAACACCGCAAATTGAATATTAAAATGCTGTTGTTCACACCAAGACCTATAACGAATTTAAGAAGGTAACGTTACGCAGGCCTACCATGTGTATGTGCAAACAAAACATCTTTTAACCGTAAGGGTTAAAAAGCTAAACATTTAACATGGAAGTAAAAAAACACCACATCCAGTATTTCTCAAACGCTCTTTATTTAGTGCAGTTTACTTCAGTTCTCAAACAAGAATATTAGATTTACCACAAAAAGATAAATAAAAGTAACCACCCATTACAACCCATTTAAAGATCAGATAGGGGGCGCCATCAGCCATAGTTACCAATGAAATGACTTAATGCAGTTCCGTTAGATTTAAAAGAACGTTGACAAATATAAAACAATAAAATAAAAAGATACAACACGAAGCATAATTCGAGCACTTACACGAGTCTGTTGTGCACAACGCAATGAAACGGCTGTCTCGGAGGAATCCTAACAGCGAGTGTGTGAGCGCGGGCTTGTTTGCAGGATCACTGGAGAGGTCCGCAAAAGTTCGCCATGCTCAGTTTAATCTGCTCGGGGTGCTGGAAGCCTACAGATCTGAAGCCTGTGCAACAGAGTTGAACTCTTCGCGGCAGCAGGACTGTCCGCGCACAAAACACTCAAACCTGTGAGACCGAGCATCAGAGTACTCTAGAGCTTTTTTTACACGACTCGGAACCACGGAAAACTTCCTGTAATATACTGAAAGCTTAAGACAAAACAGTATAAATACCGTACAGGAAGCCAGAGAGCGTTAGGGTTAGAAGAAGTACTCTGCTCTTTCCGTTACGCGGTGACGGTTTATATAGTGTTGATGATGTCATGAGTATGGACCCTCCCACTTATCTCTGATTGGCTAGATCACCCGCCAAATTGCTGATTTAACTCAATCACATTTGATAGGCACTAATTGCATTATTCAACTCAAATTAGACGAAAACAACATGATTATGAATATGGTCGTGGAACCCCTTCAAAATTGAACTTTATTAATGGAAAAGAAAGAATATGCCAATCCATAACATGTGATTGAACAAATTGCAAAGATTATGCTCAGATTATTTATCAAAAATAAATTGTTCAGTCGTGACGTCATGGACTCGCTCTTGAATTTCTAATGGATGTTAGATTTAGTGAAATAATACTGTGGTTATCATTACCTGAAAAAAAAAAACGTTTCTCCCACAAAATAAAATACATGCAGTTATTATTTACAGCTAAACGCTAAAATGTATTTATTTATTAGTTTAATGACATTTAGGCCAACCCGAAAATGATGCCGCCTTCACGTGTTATCGGAATTATCGTAAATAGGCAGGCCTACTTGTTTTCTAGTTAAAAAATTCGACATGAAGGCTCTCTCAACTCAAGTCAAAATTTTAATGTGATGTGGTCGCGTAATCACGACTTCAGAAGTGGGAAGTAGGACATTTCCGATAGCACATGAAGACTCTTCATCACAAATTAACACAACCTTTGTGAATTTTGAAGCCTAAATACAATATGCAGAAGAAAAAAACCTAAAGTAGCTAAGCTATGAACGATTGCATGACTTCCGGGTAACTAAACTTCCGACAACGCTTTCAATACCTACTATATATATATATATCTAACATTTACCATGAAAGAGAGTGATAAACTCGTGATTAATTCGGTGTGGTAACGTTTAATGTCTCCACATCCTCCCATTTAGCAACTTATTAGCAACGGCCTTTCTCAGACAAGTAAAAGCTTTTAAACTATCAAAAGGTGTAGCTATTAATGATGTATTTTGTGCTGTAGAATAAAACGTGAAAAACTTCCAAACCTAATCTCAGGAAATTGTACACTTCAGGAATCAGACGTGCTAAAATGCTAACTCGTTTCCAGGGTTTTGGCCTACATAAATACGTCATCCCTGCAGCACTCCATGTCATACAGGTTTGGAACATCATGAGAGTGAGCAAAATAGTGACTATTCACTTTGAGCAAATTATTCCTTTAATCTTTCACATTTGCTGTTATTTATGCAGGAGTTTGTTGTTTCCAGTAGATGGCAGTAGCGACACACTCGCTGTCTCGTCCAGCTGTCTTCTGTGTGAGAAATCATAACACGTCCTCTACTGGACTTGAGTGAAAGTGAGATGTCCACCACCGGACACCAGGTAGACCACCACCTAAAATGATTATATTTCTGCACAATAATTGTAACAAACAATAATCCTTTCTCTATTAATATGCATTCAGCTTATTAACATAATAACCTAACATGTCACTGTCATTGCAAACACGCATGTACCATAGTAATGCACATTAAACTGAATGATATAATACCATCATTTGCTCTTAGCTATCTTTTAGGTGCTGAGGCAGCATTTATTGGTGGGTAGGTGAGCAGGGTATTAATGTAGACAGACAGCATATTCTGGGCCAGTGACAGTGAGTCAGCACCACAGCAGAGGGGGAGAGAGAGAGAGAGAGAGAGAGAGAGAGAGAGAGAGAGAGAGAGAGAGAGAGGGAGAGGGGGGGGTAAAGTTCTACATCAGTAACCAAAAAGCTGCAACCGACAAAACACAAAAAGAAGCATGCATATAACACAAATAATTTTTAAAGAGCAAGCAATGGGGTTTTTGCATGCACACTTTGCTACTGATACTCATGGACATATTGCACCATACTGCAGTGAATCTCCTTGATGCGGTTGAGCTGACATTGAAGAGGCTTAGGAATCTTATTGCATTCCTTGTTATTGATACAAACCTTTTTGACTGTCACATTCATGCTTGTTTGCAGTTATTTCACATTCTGATGCCAGGACTGATTTGGATGCCAATGAGTGAGATATTCTTTGCTGCAGGAGTTTTCTCACTCACTCTCTCACGCAGGCGCTCTAAACTGCTGAATTTCTCTGCTTCATGGAAGACTGCAGAAGCCTGCTGGGTGCTGCTGAGCCTTTCTGACCTGACTGTCCTTGACTGCTCTTGAGAGAATGATGGAGGGAGAGAGTGGGAGAGAGAAAGAGAGAGCTCCGAAGCACTGGCACAAAACTCCTCGCTCTTCATGCTTCGCAAAAAAAGAAAAAAAGAGCACTTGGATCATTGTCATTATCTTCAAATTCTATCAAATGTAACATACTCAACCAATGTGTTTCAATGCAAAACACGAGCTATATTTTATTCTATAAGTTTAATTATTATCATTATTATTAAAAAAATAAATATGATATATATATATATATATATATATATATATATATATATATATATATATATATAACATTTCAAAAATAATGACCATAAAAGTTCAAATTGGCAAAAAAAAAAGGATAAAATGATCATATTCATAAACTGCTGTCACATCAAAGTCAAGGACGTTTGAAAAGTGTAAACTGTCTAAAATCAGCTGCGGTTGATGATGTGATACCTAAGAAGAGTGACTTTCATGCTGCCAACAATGTCACAAACTGAGAGCGTAGATCATGTGATCCGGAGAGGAGGAGTCACACTGAACCTGAGAGTGAAGGAAATAAACTGACTGGTTAATAGACAAAACTCGAAATATCATAAGTATTTATTTCTGATATAATATATAAAAAATAAATTAATATCATTTATGTTCATAAGATGTAGGCCTATATGTATATTCTGTCAAAAATGTTGACATTCTTCTAAAATTCAATTTAAACATTCTTTTGGATAACACAGAAATCCATTATGTTTGGCAAGAAATTTGCAATGTTAGAATGATAGATGTTGATTTAGTCCATTTTAGGAATTAAAAATATCAGTGCATGTAATAAATAAATAAATAGAAATAATAAATAAACCAACAAGAACAACAATACAGATGAAATATATAGATAAATACAGCAATTATTGTGATCCAAGTGCTTTAAGACATATCAAAATAAAAGTAATAATAATAATTTTAGCCTCAAACATCAATTTTCAGGGTTTAAGATCTTGAATATAAAGAAATAAAAGTAAAACATAATAATAAATGTCATGAAAATAGTATTTATATATATATATATATATATATATATATATATATATATATATATATATATATATGGTCCCATTTGCTAACATAGTTTTTGTATTAACTATCAAAAACTAACAATGTTAACTAAAACGCATGCTTTAGAAGTATTTTTTTCCTTTCTTGGTTCATGTTAATTAATGTTAACAAATGGAACCAATTAATCTTTTTAATGTAAAGCAAAAGCAAATAATCTATTAGTATTATTTATTTATCCGTTTGTTTGTTAGTTTTGTTTTTATAAAAACAAATAGTTTAAAGAGCTATGATGGAATGAAATATGTTGGAGAGTTGGCTTATTGACAAGTATATGAACATTTTCCCCCGATAAAAATGCCGTTACTGTAAACACATCAGTGCCAACATGAATCATCTGCTGTGCAATATTGTGCTCTCTAAAATCTAAAAGGGAGCGAACATATGCATTACCAGCAAACATATAACAATGAGGACATCACAGCACTTCTGCGCACGGTCACTATCACATTACTGACAAACAGATGACCCTCTTCAACGAGTCTGATGGAACTTAAAGGACAGTGTGAGCTGTAGGTTGTGTATATATGGTGATGGATGATGATGACTCTTTCTCCTCCGTCCTCAGTGCCGCAGGCTGACACAGCTGGAAGGAGTGTATTCTGTATTCTGGGAACAGTGAGGTCAACCAATGCTCAGCCACTGCAACTTATTAAAAGGCTAGATGTACTGACTGATAGACCGAGAGAAGCAGCATTTGCACTGCATAAGCACTCTTAATGTACTGACTGATACATAGCCTACATGTGCTGAGACAAGTGCTGGATATGCATATAAACACACATGCTACCTGAAAAAACAAAAAAAAACAAAGCACAGTGCTCTTTTTTCCCTTTATCTTTTCAATTTCAATTCCCCAAACTATAGCGCACATATGTTTAGGGCTATTACTGTGTCTATCCATACGGCGCATCAACTTTTACTGGCCTTGGTTTGATAAAAAGCACTGCATGTGCAAGTGTGCATAGTTTACATAAGATGGACGAATTGATGGACATGCCTTTAATTATTAAACACGGCTGACGGCAGCATTACAGAGATAATGCGAAGAGGAAGAAACCATAAAGTGAGGCAAAGGAAAGGCACAGACTGAATGAATGGATGGGTGGATGTATAGATTGATGCATGCATTAATATCTGCATTACGCAGTCCGATGCGACCATCTGATTTCAGAGCCGCGCAGTCAGTGTGAGAGAGAGATAGAGAGAGAGAGAGGGGGAAATACTTTAGGTAATCATATTCAGAACACATGACACATGCAGGAATATGCCATCTGCAACTCAATCTGACTGATGCAGTGTGATGTGCTTCAGATCATTCGAAGCTTTCCGAAGACACAAAACAGATCTGAAGGACTTGCATTCGTCAAGACATTAATGTTGCATTCAGATAGAGGAAAAGTCTCGCATGATGACAGCAGGATATGCATGATTCATCTGTATTGAGTTGCGCAGAGTTTCCGTCTTTAAAGGGAGTGACTAGCAGCACTGAACGTGCCAGAGGCCTGACTAAGGGAAATGCAAAGTCCCATTAGCCCGACTTTCCATCTGATTTATGAGTATTTACATCTGTGTGTGTGTGTGTGAGTGTGTGTTCCCTTCAGAATTATTTCAGCAAATGGTAAGGTATTTGTAAAACACAACATGTGCAGCTTGTGCACACAGAAAAGTGACAACCCGACATGTCATGAAAAATACTCTTGCCTGTAAAGTTCAAACTTTCTGGTAAAATATACCTTCATTATAGCTGTCTCTTTTATTTAACTGTATTTTATTTTTTTAATGTTATATAATACAATATTTTTTTCTATATTAATTTTATTCCATATATAAAATTTAATTTAGAGAATAAAAAGAAGGGTGTAAAGCACTGGATTTTTAGCATTTTATAATGTAGGCTATTGTGTATATATATATATATATATATATATATATATATATATATATATATATATATATATATATATATATATATATATATATATGTTTATAATGGGTACATTTAATATATATTTGTATTACTAATTTTTTATTAATAAATATAATATTTATATATTAATAATATATATATATTTGATATATTAATGATATATATAATATTTATAATTTGACATAAATACTAAATAAATATACCTAATACATTTGTATTTATTTAGTATATCATTTTCATTAGAAAGTATATGCTTTAATACTCTGCTATAAGTTGCCCCAAAGTATTAATTCCCTAAATGATCCAAAAACACTGACTTTGCACTCAAGCCAATAACCTTGTCTGACCTCAGATAGCCTATATCTCGGGGCTTCCATTAGGGCGGTCTGTTTTTGCGACTGAGAAATCGGAGCAATCCTCAATCAGCACAGCAGACGGCAGAGATTACCCAGACTGGAGCGGCTGTTAATTGCGAGGTGGAGTTTTCCAGCTCCATCATGGCACAGCTGGAGGATCCATGTGAACGATTTTAACATCACAAGATAAAACTGCTTTATGACAGGGAACACATGGAGATCAGTCTCAGATCCTCAGCATAGGACAGGACAGGACAGAGGAACTGCACTGGGCCTGACGCCAGCTCACCCCACCCCAGCTCCAGCCTGCAGAGAACTGCAGCTCCAGAGGGCAATGCAGAGGAGGAGAGAGCAAGGGTACTCTGAGCACAAGACACTCCAATATCATGTTTTCAAATCTCAAGGGAAACCAAATGTGTCTGATGTGCGTGTGTATAAAGGAAAGCAGGCGGTATACGGATTGAAAGCAGGAGATAGACATCTTGTTGACGATGTAAACTGCCCGTTCACATCCTTTTGTTGCCATGTCTGTTCAGTGTGAGCTGGATGACTAGGGGCTTTCTGTTACAATACACATAACCACACAGAAAGCTCCAGACCGTCCTCAATATCATTATGATCACTTTTTTTTGTCACTTTGCTTTGATAAGCTTGAATTAATGACAAAGTGTTCAGCACTGCATTGCATGGTATTCATCATATGTCCTTAATGATGACTGAATATTTGTCAGTTTCCATACACAGGGTTCAAACTCTTCTTTTTCATCAATTGGACAATGAAATAAATCGTCAATATTCATCAACTCACACTTCAGTTGTGGTAAACGGAAGCTCACGCATGCTTGCTTGACATGTGAGAGCCAATGAGGTTCTGTTTGAGTTCACTGATCAATGTTTATATGTGAATAAAAGCCTAAATTCAATCTGTTCATCATATAAAGCGATTGTGCAAACCGCTCTATTCATATGGATTTGTTGATCTCTTTATGAACTTTTTGAAGCTGTCAATGGAGGGAAAAATAAAAAGATCTTCATTTGTTTTTCAAAGAGTAACGAAAGTCTTGTGGGTTGAGGACATGAGGGTGAGTAAATGATGATTTTTTTTTTTTTGGGTGAAATAACCCTTTAAAACCCTTATTCGTGTCATTTAATAAGCATAACGATAATTATAACATTACAATTTTTTTAAAAATCATACAATAATTTGGGTTACAAAGTTAATTGTTTGATTGAATTCCGTCAACTGAAGAAAAAAAAAACTAAAATAATACTATTTACTTGTCATCAGTCATGCTGTAGAAAGTGTTTGAATGATGTCACTTCCTGCATGTCACAGTTTTTATGTAATATTAATGCAGAAAATCATGCAGCAAACAAAATATCTGTTATTCGTGAATAAACTATGTTTTGGTCATTAAAATGGTTTCATAATTTAAAAAAATATATATCAATCATATAAAAAGATTTTTACTGCTAAGCATTGAATATCATTTCAACAGATTATTGTACAATTATGATATATAAAAAATCTATGCAAGATAAAAAAAAAAATGGAAAAACGACCAAATAAAAATAAATTGTAAAAAACATTATGTATATACACCTTTACAGACTTAACTGATAAAAGCATTTCAACAGATTATGTTGAAAGTATGATATTTATCCCATTTTATGGGGGATACAGGCATTTAATGTGCTACTTTTCAAGTTTATTTAATGTTAGTTTATCAAGCATGTCTAGTAACAACAAAACATTTTGTTGCATCTAATGCTTGCAAAAAAAACTAAAAATGTAAAAAAGTAACAGGACACAAAATTGTTGCGCACTCATGAAAAGTGTCATTTACTTGTGTAATCAAAGCTATAGCATTTAGAAAATATACCACAGCCACTGCTTCCAAAAACCAGTAACATACACCTGACAGCTGATAATTAAAAATTTATTGATTTGGATGTATGATCAAATCATATTTGACATAAGAAACAAAAGAACCCTTGCATAGATCACAGACCATGCCTCTGTCAATGTACGACAACATTAAAAAATAATTTAGCATAACAAAGATAAAAAATTTAAAAAAAAAGAACGTAGAGAAACATGTAAACGACGACATGACCAGTTTGACCAGATGTACATGGAACAACCATTAACATGGAGTCATCATCTGTCTAACATAAACATGTAGCTGAGATGGCCAGTAATGACTGTATGAACTCTAGTTTGGGTTTTTTGGGCGGAATTGAATGTTTTGTCAAATGCATCATTTCATGACTTGTATCATTCAGCATCCTGAAAGCAAACGGCAAAATCTCAAATGAAGCCAAAATAAAAAAATAAACACAAAACGGAAATCTGATCAGTAAAGTTTGACAGATTAAAGAACTTCCCAAACGAAAGGGAACAAAAATAACATTGGCGTATAAATAATGAAGATGGCTTTAGGAACAAATGACAGCAAGGGCTTAAAAAAATGATGCAACCAGAATATAGTTGATCCTCAGTTTTGAAAGGCTAAGCTCATGCAGTCTTCCATACACCATGCAGATTTTTGCCATTGCTAGGTTGCTGTTGAGTTTTGGTTTGGTATGGCGGTATGGAGTTAAGGTTATTATAAAAAAAAGTACAATGTACAGTACATTTTCGATGCTAATGCCATTTTTTTTCATTTCATGATATTGATAATACAAGCTATAATCTTCCTATATATTTGTAATGGCTTGTCTTATGGACTCGTTTGTGAGTCTACTGTAGTTTTATCGAGGGCATGGGTTTGTTATAGTACAGTTAACTATAGTGCCACATGGACGTAACATGGTAATATAGCTAGACGAGGCCACGCAGGTGAAGAAAATAAGTATGTCTGACATCCTCCTAAAGGCCACAACCTAGGGATCCTCATTTTTCAACAACTAGCTTTCACATCGGGTAACTTAGTATTAGTTATGATGGCACGTCAGTCATTTATTAGTTCTTTTTTTTTTATTCCACTACAGTGTATTTTACCTTTTATCCCTTCTTGAAATAAGGTTTCAGCTCGTTGTTAAATTCTGAGCAATGCAAAACAACCTAATCAAAAGAAACAAAAATAAAACATGTAGTATGCTATGGATTTACACCTTTACAGACTCAACTGATAAAGACCTACCCTCCTAAGCCATAAATTTTGCTCATAAACGGTCCTCACCTTATATCAGATGCAAAATAAACTTCTTAGGACCACAGTACTAACATCATTTGCTTCAATAGGGAAAAAGAAGCAACACTTCCACCCAAAGAAACATTTCTTATTTTTTGTTATAGTCTCTCAACATAAAGTACATGAAAAATGATCATTGGTGGAAATTGTTAGTCCTCTTGCATTATAATAGGTTTACATCTCTATTCTTATCAAAAGTTTGTTTGCCACAGCCCTTGGTAAATATCAAAATAAGCATTCTGGACAGTCCTGTAATACACTTAATCCCTATTGCTATGATATATGGTGTAGTTATTAAATACAGGATTATGCATAGCACCATAGGGTTTGATCACCACTCACTTGCCCAGTAGAAACAGTTCTTACTCATCTCATCATGTTTCATTTACCATATTAAAATTAAATTGTTGTGATAAAATATGCTGCATGATTGGTAGCCTGTTAATTGTAGATAACACCATGATTTTACGTTTGCTGAGCCCATTTTTGTTTCCGCTGAAGCAATGTTATGAATTCTAAACAAAATACACATAAATAAAGCCCTGAAAATGTCTTTCTGGCACAGAGCTACAGCAGAGGTGACTAAACCCGTGTTAGTGTTATAGGAAACTGCCCAATGGTAAAATACTGCTGTTTGCCTTTGATTACAATCACACCTCAAGGATCAATAAAGGTCACATGATCAGGCAACTTGTTTACGAGCTGCTAGAGCTCTAGCAGACTTGCTTGTGTTTGTCAAATAAAAATTACATCCAAAAAGACTAATTTAATCGTGGCCATTTTAAAGCGCTTTTTTAATTATCAAGGAAAATGAAAAACTTGAATATTTCGCATTTAGCTCTATGCACTGAAATAGCCCTCATTAGCATGAACACAAGATTTCACATTAAAGTTTAAGTCATCAGTACACTCCATAAATCAATTAAGTCTGCATTCAAATTTGGTCATTTACAGTACCTGTGTGCATATGGCCCGGACGGGCGCAGGCTTAATATACCGTCTTAATTTGAGGTTGCTATACTAATGGGATAAACATGACTTTTTAACATTACGTAGACATGTCTTTTTGAGGACATACTTTAAAATGATTTTGCAATTTGCAAATCTACTTTGTACCCTGTGGTATTAGGAAAACCTGTGCTGTGGTCTCTTCCCAGATCTCTCTTTTAAAAAAGGACTAAATCGCAAAACAGAAACCAAAGTAAATGTTGATTGTGCTTAGCAATGGAGCGTTACAGACACGAGGGGTCAGGGACGGTCGCATTGTTGCGTTTGTTGTAAGTGCTTGAAAAAAGGCTAATTCTAGGGCACACTAAGTGTATTATTTCTGACGTATCATCACACTTCACAAGGCTCTTATGTATCTCATGTTCTGCTCTGCAGTGAGCTGTGCAGCGACCTCACTGAGGTAGACTCTTTATTATGGCAAAACATAATCAAAACCACAACGAAAGGCAGATCGAAAACTCTAAAAGGTCCCGTCATGTGAAAGTCATGTGTCTGATTTCATACTCAAGCTCAGCTGTCATATGAAAACAAATGTTTTGAGTTTGTGCCTGCCTGACAACCATGTGTCACGTTCGGCAAAACAACGAAAATGAAAAGCACTCCGAATACACTGTAATGACCAGCCTCAACATACATTATGACAGTTCTAGAGCAGATATTGTTCCCTTGCCCTGCCCAAAACTCCAGTTACTCTGAGGCACTTTCACCTGTCCGGTTGCTGAGAGGGTCAAAGGCACTAGCAAATAATATGAGTAATTCTGCCATGTTCTCTTTTACATCCTGCTAAGATAAATTAAGCGATTTTTGATTTCATAAATCCTAAATTTGATCGCAAAATGGAAGCGTGAAGTATAATTGCCCATAGTTTTCTTTTTTTTCTCAAAGAGAGAGAGAGAATGCCCATGCACTGCACTATTTAAGTTATATTCATTTTTTTTTAACAGGTGCGCTTATTATGAGTATATGCATTTGATAGTATCTTGATAGTTCTTTTTCTGTGTCTTTGACTACTTTTTAGATTGAAAAGTTTGCATCCCAGCGTTGGGGCTTGCATATATATTTTGTCACATTTCAGAAAATGTCAAGGAATCGACGTCCCTAGTTTCCCTGATTGTAACAACGACACCCTTATGAGGTATCTCAATTGCAACAAGCTGTTATACCGATGTCATGCATTAAATATACTAGGATACACAGTACCTTAGTTGAGTAGGCCATAATGCAGGTTCTTTTGACATGCTATGATATCATTAAGATTCTGTTTCCCGTAAGGTTAAACATTCAGTCTTTAAATACACCTAAATGATAAGCATCTCAAATCATGACACACTAGTGCACTTTTCATGGCGACAAATAAGGAGGTTGATGGAGAGGGGGAGCTGATGGAACCGAATGCAAAAGAAAAGCAAAACAGGAACAGGTGTCCTATCGTCATGAGGTAATGTCCGACGCATGCCAATATCAAAACGAGGATAATCTAAACATGCTAACTATGAGGCTCCTCTTTCGGCATTGTGCTGTCTTATATCTAAAGGGCATGGCATTTAATCACTTGGTGATATCTAAATTACAGCATCTGCTGGAAAATAGCAGCAATGCGGATGTCCATGAGGCGATGACCTTGGCCTCCGTAGCATCCCAGCAGAAGATAAGTCTTGTTCATTATAAGGTGCTTTGCTGGTCAGTTGGGGAAGACCACCTACGGACGAGGCGTCCACCGCACACTGCACTTGGTCTTTTATGCACTTTCCCGGATGCAGTGTGCAGCTTGCTGAAATGTAGTCTGCAGTCCATGCGTGATTTTTTAGTAATCCCATCGTCGAGAGTCCTTCAGTGCCTGTGGACGTTAGCTAGGTGCTCGTGGAGGCTTTTTTTCTCAATCATCCTCTTTGGAAATGTATTAGACTAAGTATATACTGAATCATCTGCCTCATTTGCTGCAGTTATGTTCTATATGTTTTGGTGTAGTATTTTTCTTTCGTCTGCATTGTAAAGATATTCGCATTGCAAGGGCTCACGAGAGGAGGTAAAGTAAGCATTCATATGTGACCAGTCAGTACTTGACTGAGTTTTCTACAGTGTCTCTAGACATCGGTTAGCAGCTTACTTTTGTTCACACAGTTCTGATTAGCGGTAGTGCAGTTGCCAGTTCTGAGGTTGGCATCTCTGAAGTTGTCGATGCTGTTGTTTATGTCTCCGTCTATCTCCATGTACTCGGACTTGCTGACGGTCGAGGAGCTGCGACGACTGGAGTTGGAATCAGAGGCGATGTTCGGGTTGCTCACGTTGAGGAGTTGGGCCTGCTCCTCTCCTTCAGTTTCTCTATGGTAGAAATAGTTGAAGTTGGACACGATGACAGGCACGGGGAGGGCGATGGTCAGCACACCGGCGATGGCGCACAGGGAACCCACGATCTTGCCCCCTATAGTCACTGGCACCATGTCCCCGTAGCCTACGGTAGTCATCGACACAACCGCCCACCAGAACGCGTCAGGGATGCTGGTGAAGTAGGACCCTTTTTCCTCGGCCTCTGCGAAATACACAGCACTGGAGAACAATATGACGCCAATGAAGAGGAAGAAAATAAGCAATCCAAGCTCTCGCATACTGGCTTTGAGGGTCTGCCCCAAAATCTGAAGGCCTTTGGAGTGCCTGGATAGTTTAAAGATCCTGAACACCCTGACCAGACGGATCACCCTGAGGATGGCCAGTGATGTTGCCTGCTCGCCCTTTCCCTCCTTTCCGTCCGGCTCGTCCGCTAACTCTGTGCCCAACGTGATGAAGTAGGGGATGATGGCCACGATGTCAATGGTGTTCATCATATTCTTAAAGAAAGCCGCTTTGCTCGGGCAAGCAAAGAAGCGGACTATCAATTCAAATGAAAACCAGATGATACAGAGGGTCTCTACAATAAAGAAGGGATCGGTCAGGATGTTTGGTTTGTAGTAGAAGGTGGTGTTGCCTATAGTCTGTATCCGCCCTGCAGGGTCCTCTTTCAGTTCAGGTAAAGTCTCCAAACAGAAAATGACAATGGAAATTAAAATGACCATAACCGATACGATAGCAATTCCTCTGGCCGGCCCCGAGCTTTCGGGATGCTCGAACAGAAGCCAGATTTGCCGTTGAAACTCACGCTCTGGTAAGGGCCGCTCTTCCTCACGGATGAAGCCCTCATCTTCGCGAAACTTCTCCATCGCCTCGACCCCAAGTTCATAGAACTTAATTTCTTCCGAGAACATATCCAATGGGACGTTTGCCGGCCTTCTCAGTCTTCCACCGGACTGATAGTAGTAGAGGATAGCATCAAAGCTCGGACGATTTCTGTCAAAGAAGTACTCGTTTCTCAAGGGATCAAAATACCGCATCCGCTTCTTTGGGTTACCTAAGAGAGTCTCTGGAAACTGGGAGAGAGTTTTGAGCTGGGTCTCGAATCGCAGCCCAGCTATATTGATGACCACCCGTTCGCAGCATTCATGATCATCCTGGTCAGGAGGGTACGTGTCCTGCGGATGTCCTGGCACGGCAGAGGTCTCATCCATGTTGTCCCCAGGCACGACTGTCATCCTGCAGGTCAAAGTTGGAGCTCCGCAGGAGTTAATTTAATTGAGTAGACATCCAATTGCCCTCCTAAGGCGTCGCTTTCCTTACTTTGCTCCGATTCCAGACCCTTAAATCTATCTCGATCCCCGGGTATATGGTATGACTTGATCTTTCCTCAGTGTGGCCCCACTGCGGTTGTCACTGATTCGACCATCGCTCCCTTCCGCTGCATCCACTACGGCTGCCTCTGTCACCGAGTCAGAGAAAAATGGATCGAACAGCAGCGATATTTGCTAGCTCAGCAAGTTCACACTACTTATTTATTTATTTACTTGTTATTGTATGTATATATCACAGAAGTGCAAAGCCTTAAGGGCACAATTCTGAATCATTATGCTAATTTAGGTTATTGAAAAGATGTGACAGGACACTGTCACTTTTGCTCCATCACTACATACATGCAGTCTACTTCTCAGTTTATATATAGGGAAACATTTTATTGAATAGCTTAGATGTAAGTTTGAGTACATAAATTGATAGGAAAACATGAAAATGACTTTCACTTCAGGCAGATACATGCAGTTATGATGCTCACCTCGCTACTGAAGGAATGCGTCTTCTGCCGGCAGTCTCCTGTCAGTAATGTACCCTCGATTCCCTTTTGTTGTAGAAAATGCCCTTGTAAAAGCTTCTTCACATCTTCTCAATTTCAAAATGTTCGTCCATAAATGTCACATCCATAATGAAATGAAATGATTCACGACATTCGGACGCGACGCTATAATGACAGAAATATGGCTTTGATATGTATTACAAAGCTCCACATTCAATTTAAACGAGGGATAAAATACAAGAAGCGGGGAAAAAGGCTAAAAGAAAACATGAAGCCGCAACGTCCTCCCTGCGCTCATGCTCGTGCGGCGGCACCTTGGTGTAAATGGCTTATACTGCATGAGAAATTGTAATGCTGCAGCTCAGCTCAGGCGGGAGATACATTAAGGGGGCAAAAGCGAACCATACCATTTCCAGACATTACTGCATCAGCAAAATTTCCCTCTTACGAGTAGACAAGATGACGAGCGGTCTGTTTTATCTGGACACACTGACAGGGGTGTATGGAAGCGAAAGGCTTCTTAAAGGGGAGATCAATAAGGGGAGAGGGAATATTCCTTAATCATGCCCAACATATTGTTGCACTGTATTGCACATGGGAGAACGAGGAGAGGGAGAGGGGGGTAGGACAGCATGGGGGAGGGGTTCGACGCAATGCGTGGCCACAAGTGCTTGTCCACGCAATGCGCGAGAGCATTTATGTGCCAACACTGGCGCAGTATCTGATTCGCCGAGCACTAATGTGCACAGATACTTTAAAAGACCACACTAACCAATAACCACAATAAAAAGACGGCTTCTCTAAAGTGCTCTTCTTCGTGCAATACTGCGACTTCTTTCCACCCAAAAGAGTTATAGAGCCTCACAGCTCCATGCGTGTTGATGGGAGACTAGATCGTGCGGGGGTTGGAATATTTATAGAATAACGTGGGTGTATGTACTTGGACGGACGGCGGTTTGTGCAGCACCTCGGTTAGAGCTCTTTTCAGCAAACGCCAATAATAGGCTTCCCCCCTCCCCCCCAAAAAACACAATTTTCTCTAAATAATTTACTTGTTTCTTTTTCCTTGAAATGTTTGAATTGCTTGTTTAATATTTTAGTCATTTAGAAAATCACACTCTATAATTCACAAATGAATCAAGAATATACCACTGATATGTAAGTTAATGACAGAAAAGAGAAATCATTTTAAGATGCAGTGGACATGTGCCAGTTATTATAAATGTAGCCTAATATTTGAGGCTACATGTACCCTTTAATATTTTTCTACAAAAGAAATAAAATTGATTTTATATATAGGCCTACATATATAATTTAGTCAATTAGATTTATAATATTGCAATAATAAATTATGATTAATATTTGTAAAATATATACAAAGGTTTTTTTTTTTAATTTACATCAACATCTCAATAATGTCTGTCATTTTATTTATGTATTATTTTATATTTAATATTATTTAATATTATTATTTTATCTTACAATCTCTGTATAGTTCCACCACCAAGATATGTTCTGAAACTGAAAATGATATGTTCATTATAGAAAGCTTTAAACTAAATAAGCTTAAATGTATTTAATAAACCTCACTGATATATACATATATATATAAATACATATATATATATACACACACACACACATATAAACTGTATATATCAATTTAATTAAGGAAAGTATTATTACATCATCCGATAATTCTGATAAAGAAAATAATAATACTTTCCTTAATTAAATTGACACAACTCCACGTCTGTAGACGGCGATGATTCCTCCTATTCACCAGTAGGTGGCATACAAACATCACCAAACGATGTAAACACCACAGGAATGATTGATCTGTGCATGACATCTTCCCATTAGTGTCATGGAACACAATTAAGAGAGGGAAAAGCCTGAATAAAAGGTTGGTTAAATTATAAATAAATATAGGCTAAAATTTATAAGATAACTCATGAAACTTAGTATATCCAGTTGATCTACTACTAATTTGTTTCACATAAATCATGAACATGTCCATGAGCCAACCAGAGTACAAGCACAACAGTTTTTATTATCCGGCACTGTTAGAACAGCAGCTGCAGCGAGCTCTTAACTGCTAAATATCATGAATAAGAAATGGGCAGCCCTTTCCTCCCTTCACTTTGCTGTTCAATGACTTCCGCTCAGTACATGTAGGCCTACTTTCGGTGAGCAGTGATTAGTTCAATCAACATAAATGCATCGGTAGTCATTAATCAGAGCTGTCTGAAGTGTCATAGATCCCACCTGTTATACATTATTGATGGAGTAATTGTGCAGTTTCGTAAGTGTTTCATCTCTCTGTTTAAACTGACCATGACCAACTTACTTCATCTTAATTTTGGAGACATAAAATAATTGCATGCCTCCACTTCACTTTCTTTAAAAAGGACACCCAACTCAATCTAGTTAAATTGCAAGTGTTTCTTGGACCATTGCTATCACATATAAGCCTATACAGTGCTTAGCATAAGTGAATACACCCATGCTAAAGTTGACTAAAAAGAGGAATAAAAAAATCATCTTTTGGAAATTGATCTCAATGCCTTAATTCAAAAATTGAGGAAAACTCCAACCTTTAAGGACACCAATTTTATTTGTGAATGAATAATGCATCATAAATAAATACAGTGGATATAAGTCAGGACACCCCTATGTTACTGGGGTACTTTCCATAAGATCCTCTCTCACTGTAAATCAATACAGCTATTAGGTTAACTGAAATAAAACCATGCCAATCTCTAAGTATGGTGAAGGGTATGTGATGATGTGGGGCTATTTTAATTCCAAAGGCCAAGGGAACTTTATCAGGATGCATAGTATCCTGCTGGATCCATGAAATAACTGGCCTTTAAAGATAAAAATGTGCCTGCCTCTATGGGAATTTAACATAGGGGTGTCCTGACTTATGCACCCTGTATTTTAAGGAAGGATTTATTAATTTACGATTTACATTATTCATTCACAAAGAAAATTGGTGTCCTTAAAGGTTGGAGTTTTCCTCATTTTTTTAATTGAGGCATTAAGATCAATTTCCAAAAGATGATTTTTTATCCCTCTTTTTAGTCAACTTTAGCAGGGGTGCATTCACTTATGCTAAGCACTGTATATATATTTTATGCTTAGTCAGAAATATTATTCAAGGCTATTATTCATGCTACAATGCTAGTGAAAAAATGATGAAAACAAACTTCTAATATGAATGTGACAAATTATTTATTTACCAAAAATAAGTTCATTCTTACCTCATTAATAAGTTAGAAAAATAATTAATTCACTTGGTCTGATGCTGTCATGTGGGCAGGTTAACAAATCAAAACAAATGTTAAGGAAACAAGTGTCAGACCATTCAATTACATTTCATCCTGAGCAAAGGCAACATGTGCCAACAACAACTCTTGCATTTTTAAAGCACACAGAAAGCACAAGGCAGAGATTATTGAGATATTTTAAGAGCAATATCTCATAAGGCACTGACATAATGAAGGCTTAAACAAAACTTCAATCTATTTATAAATATTTAAATAAGTTCTAGATTACAAATATATTACAATATATTACAAAATCAGTGGCACCCTGTGAGTATACATTTTTACATTCACTTATTTTTTGTTTTTCATTGATATTTTGGCTAAATTTGAAAGTTTCTCTTTACCTGTTGTCTCACAACAATCAGGTTTGATGACGCACTTACGTCACAATGAAAGCTATAATATTTTCACATAGGCTACAGTATGTATTTGCATTATGCACATAAACAGGTAAATGAAAAAAGTCAACAGTATCAGCTTTGCTGTTACATTCCTTTCGAATACATACATATTTCCTTCCCTGACGAACAACGGACATAAAAGGTCAACAATGCACACGTTTACGAAGATAATATGAACTTCTGTCTTCTTTATAGAGAAGAAATGCCTTCATACATCTGCTGCATCCTGCAATCAGAAGTGACATCAGGTGGTGACAGATAATGAGCAATGAGACAGGCACCCATCAGTGAGTGTGACATTTGCCTTCTCAAACAGGTTCCAGGCTGTCGGAGTCTCTAGATCCCTAACCCCGCCGCAAGGGGGCGATTGATACCCATTATATCACATTGGTCCTTTTAACTCTTTCCCCACCAGCATTTTTGAAAAAAGTTGCCACCCAGAAAGAGCATTTTTGATTATTTTCACAAAAGTTTCATGTGAACGCATTTTTTTCAAAGACTTCACAGGGATTCAAAACGATGATCAAAACAGATCGAGTCCATCAACACCCCCAAAGCTTCACAGTCCTATTTCATTCATTTCATTTTGATTTATATGTTGATGATTGAACGTTATTTTACATATGCACATGCTTACAAATGATATCGCTTGTTTCTGCTGTTTGATCAGATTTTGTACTCTTTGAGAACAGAAGATGTGTCATAGCGCCCCCTACCGTATAACAGTGAAAACACAGAAAGCCGGAAATATCCGTCAATGGTGGGGAAAGAGTTAAGTTTTAGCGGCGCTGTCCACCTGAAGAAGAGGACAAATCATTTTCTGTTAACACAAAGCTCTTCTCTCGACTTAGGAACTTAGAAATCTAGAATTCAACTAATGTGACGTCAGGCACATATTGACTTGTCCACAGTTGGAACCCTAGAAACAAGATCCCCAAACGTAGCTACGCGCACAGAATGTGATACTTACACAAAAGCTCTTTTTGGATTTCTTATACATCTGTGAGTTTGTCTGTATGTCCCTCTGATGGATTCAAATTTGATACGCTTGATGAATTCCAGTCGTCGTCGTTTGAATGCTCTGATATCACGAGCGAGGGTTTACTGTCGCTTTTATTTCGGTCACATAGCGAAGGCAAAGCGCGGCCACAGGTCACGTGCGTGTACTCCACTTGCTCATCTGCGTTGTGCTCTCGGTGATAGAAGTAATTAAAATTCGACACGATTACCGGTACCGGCAGGGCGATTGTAAGAACTCCTGCAATGGCACACATTGATCCAACAACTTTCCCTCCAATGGTGACGGGATACATATCGCCATATCCAACTGTAGTCATGGTAACAACTGCCCACCAGAACGCGTCAGGGATGCTAGTAAAAGAAGATTCTGGGTCGTCCACTTCAGCGAAGTAAACCGCACTGGAGAACAATATAATGCCAATGAGAAGGAAAAATATCAGTAGTCCGAGTTCTCGCATACTCGCTCGTAGGGTCTGACCGAGAATTTGGAGACCCTTGGAGTGCCGTGAGAGTTTGAAAATCCTGAAGACGCGAACCAAGCGGATAACTCTCAGTATGGCGAGGGACGTGCTCTGTTGTGAGTTTGAATCTGCCTCGGAAAGGTCTAAACCTAGAGTAATGAAATACGGAATAATAGCCACAATATCTATGGTGTTCATTATGTCTTTGAAGAAGGCAGCTTTGCTTGGACATGCAAGAAACCTTACAAACAGTTCGAAGGAAAACCAAACGACGCAGATCGTCTCTAACAAGAAGAATGGATCCATGAATAGACTTGATTTTGTTCCTGAAGTCGTTCCGTTCGGCGCAAGGTGGTTATTGAACACACGATCATCCTCTCTAAATTCGGGCAAAGTTTCTAGACAGAAGATAACAATGGATATCAAGATGATCATTACAGATATTATAGCAATGATTCTGGCTGGTCCTGAGCTGTCAGGATACTCGAACAACAGCCAGATTTGACGCTTAAACTCGCTGGACGGCATAGGCCGTTCTTCTTCTTTCTGCAAACCCTCGTCCTCTTGGAAATGTTGGATGGCGTCATCACCGATTTCGTAAAATTTGATTTCATCGATAAAAATCTCAACCGGCACGTTGATAGGTCTTCGAAGCCTCCCACCTGACTGGTAGTAATACAGGATCGCATCAAAACTGGGTCTGTTTCTGTCGAAGAAGAACTCGTTCCTCAACGGGTCGAAGAACCGCATCCTTTTAATCGGGTCTCCTAGCAGCGTGTTCGGGAATCTTGCGAGTGTTTTAAGTTGCGTTTCGAAACGCAGACCTGAAATGTTGATGGTGACGTGCTCGCAGCACTCCTGGTCAGGACACTCCACTTCACAGACGTCCTGGAAGGGGTCAGCGTGGTCCACGCTCTCATCCTGGTTCTCTCGGGACATCTTTGCCCCTCGAGAGTGTTGCCTGTTGTTCCTCCTCGACTTGCCGCCACTCCACCAGTTTTGGGGATCCGATAGCTCCAGCCTGACGGAGATCGAGCCCTAAACTAACTTCTGAAACTTTACTACCTTCTAAAAACTATTCAAACCCGGGTTATTGGTGTAAGGGAATATAAAGTCATACTGCCAACACGCTCAGCCGAGAGCTGGAACAGATATAGTAACTTAGACTGCTTGAGACAGCAGAGGGTGGGCTGACTGTGATTGGCACACTGTGACTGAAGCAATGCGCCTAGACTGGTTTGAACTTTACTGGCACGAACTTAGAACCTGTAATTTGAAGACTGAAAAGCTTGATGTTGTTTTTTTTTCATTGTATTTGTTAAGTACATTGTAATTATAATACACACGTACACACACACACACACACTCGACTATACACACACACACACACACACACACACACCCACACTGACTCAACCCCCCCCCCCCCCACACACTCAAACACCCTCCCACAAACTCACTCTCTCTCTGTCACACACACACACACACACACTGACTCAACCCCCCCCCACACACTCTCTCTCTCACACACACACACACACACACTCTCTCTCGCTCTCTCCACTACACACACACACACACACACACTGACTCAAACCCTCCCACAAACTCACTCTCACACACACTCACTCTCTCTCTCACACACATACTCCCCCCCCCCCCCCAAACACAAACAAATGACCCATTTATAATAAATTTACAAAGTTGTCCCAAACTGTTTATTTCACACCCAAAAGAACAGTTTCAGTGCTGTTCAGATCTGGGTCCTCTTGAAGTGAGAGGTGAAAGTGTTGGCTTGACTGACACCTGAGCACCCGCAGACTCGCACTGGATCAAGCATTAGCAGCCGTTACACTCTACTTTACAACTAACACCAATGAGGCCCAAGTAGAAATGTGATCATGCCTCAGGTTCATTGGTGCTGAGTGATGTGGAGAGAGAGAGAGAGAGAGAGAGAGAGAGAGAGAGAGAGAGAGAGAGAGAGATCATCACACCTCCGACACCTGTGTGCTGGAAGCTGTCTGGATCAGTCGTCTTGGTTCATATATTCTGTGCTCTTGCTTGTCATACCTGTGCTAGTGATATCTTTATTTTCAGCAGAGCCAGCCAGGGACCTCTATCTACATCAGTGGTACTGACGGATTATACCAAATAACAAAATTAACCATTTTGGTGAACACCAAACGTTTAATTAGACCAGCAGAAATGGAAAGTGTTTTTTCATTCTTTCTAAAAGCCAAGTTATTTTACTATCTTATCAATTATAGTTTTCTTTTTTTATAGATTTCTATATCACTTCACTGTAAAAAAAAATATTTTTATGATTTATCACAACTTTTTATCGTTTGTCAAATCAACTTAGATAATGTGATTCAGATAATATATCTTGAGTTTCTATTTATTAAACCAATCTCCATTGTACTAACTCAAAATTTTGATTTCAATTAACTCAAAATTAAGGCAACCAGCTAACTGACCTTTTTTAAGTTAAACCAACATTTTTTTAATAGTGTATGATAGTAACTTGGTTATAGCTGCAGCTGTACCTCTTGTGTTCTTTATTAATAAATTACACAACACTGTTGCTGTTCCCGACACTAAAAATAACTGCATATGGATATAAACAGACATGATAAATCAGTTAGGCGTTTCCAAGCAATCAGTAACAGTATATCTTGGAGATATCCGATAAACAGGACAATTTCTCCATTCAAGGCAGAAAGGCCAGGGATTCCCATGAGAGGAAACTGCTGACAGAATGCAATATGCCACCTTAACAAACGACAGCATGCAGCACTGGTGATGTGAGTGAAGGACAGCCCTATGGGACGAGATATCATCATTCAATTCACACCCAAACGTCAGTATGGAATTCCTGCAATGTTCAGATGCCGTCAGGCTCCGCGAGGAATCAGGGCTCACGTTTCACCTTGTTGTGTGTAATGGTACATCCAAGAAATGTATCATGTTTTCAGGTATGACAACCCTTAAGCCCTCAAATTTCAAAGATCTTATATGGAGCTGCGACCTGTGGCGCCGCTAATCTTCAATGAAAGTTTCTCACTGCTTCTGTGCAGTTGTGTATGCTATAATAGTATATGAGTCTTTCCCGTTGCTAAATAAAGCTCAGATGAACTTCGAGAACGTCTGTTTAGTTGATCAACTTATATTACACACTCTTGTCCAACAGAAAACTTAATACTTTCATCATCCCCTGTGTGTGATAGTACCTTAAAAAACGCATGTGTGTGTGAGTATAGTGGGCAAATTTGTACTCATTCACATACACAAGTATGTTTTGGCTCAGTAGTTGATTTGCATGTGAGGTAACATTCCTTTTTAAAGGGATAGGTCATTCTAAAATTATTTCGTTTACTCACCCTCATGTCATCTTTTTTTCCCCCTGGACAACCAAAGCGAATGAAAATTGGACTATTAAGTTCCACAGATGACAAATAAGAGTGTTTATTTATAATTATTTTACTAAATTCCATGTAATATCTTTTATTATTAACTATAAGACTTAACTAGCAGCTATAGCTAATATAGCTGTCCTCTCCGTCAGACGTGACACAGACTGATTTATGCGTGATGATTGATAGCTTCATGTGATAGGTTGAAGGCTGTTGAGAGATTTTCTATTAAATTATAATTTTCTTAACCATTATTAACCCATTTTCATGTAGTTATTCTAATGTGAGGTAAACTGAGCATGATAGATGGTTTGCAGCAACACCTAATTACTACATTTAAGGTGAAAAATGGTTGTGTCAAAACAAGCTAAGAACCACCTGCTACTGAAGCTCAGCAGGTTCATAGTGTGAAACAGTGCTAAGTTGCTGCTGACTTCAACACCTTACGCTGCTGCAGATCAAGGCTTCCTCCATAGAAAGTGAATACGACTGCAAGGCATTGCGCCAGGTTTTTGGGGTTTGAGGGTCACCAGTTTTAGCAGGGTGTCAGTTGAGTTTGATGACCATGTTTTTGCTGATAGGCGACCATGGCATGAGGCAAGGGGTGGTGGTGGTGAAACCCGAGACTGGAGATCCGGAAGATTGGAAGGTATCTCTTCTGCATGCTCTTTTCCTCTCCTGACTCTTTCCGGATTATGATTACAGTCCTTGATTAAGACTTGCCCTTTTTAGCCTCAGACACACGACGTCTGCCGTCTACAGCTGCGATCGGATCTGCTGGAAGGAAAGAAGCCCTGAACCGTGTCCTGCTCAACATGAAAGGGTCAGTTTTGAATGTGAATTAACAAAGGAAATCTTCTCAAATATCATTTTATTTGTGGTTTATTGGAGGTTTACGTTCCTCTCATTTAAGGCAAAATCATAACTGAGGTAAAAGTGAGTTTTTATAATGAAAATGATTCCTAATGTTCTTTTTCTTGTTGCAAAAACGACCCTTAAAAAGTACATTCAGTATTTTTTTTGTTGCACTATGCAGTCGTTTTGGGCTTATAGTGGCACCTAGTGGTGTGGATGAAGCATTACGCAGAAACATACGTTTCAAAATAAATTTTAAATTTATATATATATATATATATATATATATATATATATATATATATATATATATATATATATATATATATATATATATATATATAAAAGTTTCTTGACAGGAAAAAATTACAGAGTGATATATAATTTTGTTACACAATTATACATAGGCTTCATTAAGTACTAATTTCTTTTTAGAGTGAAACTGGAAAAAAATTACTAAGGTATGAAATGAACCTTCTTAAAGTCTGCGAATGCTCTGAACAAAATTCAACGAAAGAGAACGCAAATATAATTCCTTGACAATTTCTGAATCAGGAGCGCGGCCATAAACCATCTCAGTAATAAAACTGATACTGTAGCTGGTATGTAGACGTATGCGATACAGCTGAACATTGTGTGCATCATTTCTCAATATTCTCAGTAACTGTACTGGGAGACACAGATGTTTGACCGTCAGATGCAGCTGAAACTATATCCAGTCTCACAAGTATCCCTCTGGACTGCCAGGAACTACAGCTAGCATTAATAGCCCTCCAGCATTTTCTGAAGAACCGTATCGGAAAACATCCCCCAATACATGCAATTAGTCTGAATTGAATCAATCAATAGCAAGTTTTAATGAAGAGCTATAAAACAATCGATCTATGACTGGAGTTCTCCTTTCTCATTCAGCTGATTCATGCATTTATTAACAGGCAAAGTGGTTGGAAATGTTCTTTTAGACTGTTTATTTATATTAATGACAAATTGCTTGAAGATCTGCACGCTTTCTTCTAAAGTTGTGGTCACATTAGCCAAATTTCACATTTCACAAAGTCCACCGTCTATTGCCAATAGCGTAGAGATCTATGAAAACACAGCTCACACAGAAGCCAAACCAATCAGCTTTCAGTTTGCATGGCCAACCTGAACCTGTGGGGAAATCCTTCACTCACAAACTAAATTCCCGATTAAGTGGATTCCTATTCTAATAAACAAATTATCAACGTTAAATGTGACCACACCTTAAGAGCAACAGATGTTTTTAGGTGCTTTATATCATTACATTTCAAAGTATACTTCGAGTTCTAAGACCAAACCAGACCACAGGTTTCTGATGTTTGTGTAAAACCATGTGAAATTCTTTCGCGCACCTATTTTTGACCACCTAAATCAGGGGTGTCCAATCCTGCTCCTGGGCCCTCCACTGTCCTGCAAAGTTTAGCTCCCAACCCCAATTAAACACACCTAAAGCAGTGAATCAAGGTCTTGTTGAAGCAAGCTGGAGTCTGCAGGACAGTAGCCCCCCAGAACCGACTTTGGACATCCCTGACCTAAATCAAACTAGGTATTCAATGCAATGATAAGGATATATATAACTCATTTTCCTAATTAAATTAAGGAATTAGAGTAGTGAGATGTAATTCTGTTATTTTTTTTAATTACTATTAAATATCCTTGTACTTCCCCACACTACTACATGTGATCCACAGATCAAATTCTCTGTTTAAACAATATGCTTAAAATGCCCCTATGGCTTTTCGTATAGTACCTTTCATGCAGTGAGTAATATAGCTGTTTGTGAATGTAAAAGGTCTGCAAAGTTTTAAAAATCAAAGTGCAGAACATATAAAGTTATTGTCTCCTAAAAGAAAGCATTGATTCTAAACTGCTGAAACGAGTGCCAGCAATTCCAGCCTCACTTCCAGTTACAAACCCACGTGGATTTGTATCAAATTCACAAGAAAGCCAGTCTTTGGTCTTCATTGACTCACTACAATTCTACTTTAAATCACACTCAAACACCGTCGTTGTAGCTGAGGCCTGGAATAGTTTGATTTGTGTTGTCGACAAGACATGTTTTCTGTGCTGAGAAATCAAACCCACTTTGCATGGGCTTCAATTGATCCGGTAAAACCAACACCATTGTCGTCTGTATCACAGTGTATACAAGTGCTGAGGAAGCCTCCAGAGCTGAAATTCAGATATGGTAATTGCAGTTTTGTTTCCAACACGCGCTGCGATAGACCAATCACAACAGACCAATCTGACCAAACAGAGCAGAGTAGACCAATCACAACACACTGGGCCATCTGACCAATCAGAGCAGAGTAGGCTCTCAGAAAGGAGGGGTTTAGAGAGAGCAAATCCTCAAATTAACTGTTAAGGCTCTTTGAGAAATGAGGTGATGTGCAATGTATATCATGAGAAAATTATAGTGATTTTGACCTTAGATGAATGTAAACCTGTTGTAGGAGACCTCCAAAACAAAACGAGGAACATACAGTAGACTTACAGTATTGGAGCCCTCTTATAAATCAAGGTTAAGATTCATGTTGTGCCTTCTAGTGAAACATCACACTATCTGTAGGCACTTTGATATATAAGAACTGACATTTGTCTCATTCATTGTATAATGGTATTTGGCATCTCCACAGGTGGAAATAAAGAAAACAAACAATAAAGGTTACAAAGAACTCCGAGTTTATTTCTTCTCCAAATGAAGACTAATCAGAGGAAAGCAGGAAAGAGTTTACCAGACATGTACATCCAGTGTAAATACAAATGTTTGATAAACAAACATCCAGTTACATTTAGCACATCAGATTTACTCAAGTCTCTGAGTAGTTAGACTCCAATTTACGGTGGTTGTTTCTCTGCAAAGTCTATTAAACCCACTTGCTGGGTGGCCGTACCGATGTAAATGCCATTGTGACAACTGTGTGCTATACAACCAACTAAATGGATACTTGATTGAAACGTAAAACGACTTGAACAGAGTAATACACTGAGTGAAATAATACAAAAACACCCTTTCATGCTATAGCCAATGACTTCCAGGGAACAATAATACATTTTTTAAAGCTGGACGAAGAATGTGGTAGAATGCAAAATAAAAGAATAAAATGTTTCAACGAGGCATTTAAAAACTATGATTTTCCAGCTCCTTCAACATTCACTAACAGGCAAACATGGCTAATTTTCATGCCCCCGTTGCTCCAGGGATCAAACTAGCCTATTGTGGAACACAAATGTCTGTAAACGAAACTGTTCTGGGGCCGAAACAGAGCGCAAACAACAATACATATTTATTTGGCAAATGACAATCATTGGTGGTCAATTTTTCCACCTCAAAAATCAATAATGGAATTTGATTTGTAGAACGATGTTAAAAGGTGAAATTAATAAATCCAAGGTGCACTATTCATGTGTTTTCACAAATACATACTTCTGCACAGACAATATTACCATCATATTTATTCTAACTAAATGATCTTCCACTATATAAGTGGCCGTATATTTATTAAGCCCAAAAGTGCCATATAAAAATCTATGGTAAACAAACAGCATCCAAGGAGTCCTGAGTCTAACTCCAACAGGCATATACTGACTCAAAATGATTTGAAGAAAGAAAATTTCAAGTGGCAAATGGTTTGAAAAATAAAATAAAAAAAATAAGGCAGAATAAGGCAGGTGAGAAACAAGGCTTGAACGGATAAAACAAAAGAATAAGAGACTGTCTAAAGTGCAATTTAGCACAACACATTTTGAAATGCGTAAACATTAAAAGAGCACAAAAAAAAGTGTTGGGGACAAATAAACTTAAGACCCTTCTTCTCTTAAGAAAGAAAAGACCCGCTTTTAATCCAAAACGAGCTGTAAAAATCTGCATAGTCAAAAGTTACAAATAGAAATGTTATGAATGCGTAAAACAAAGTAGTAGTTTTTATGCATCAAGTTAATTTGGAGTCTATGCACACTTTTAGAAGAATCATAACATATGACATACATAGAGAAATTAAAAAATTTGCTTTAATAATCGAATCTTTTTTTGGGGTAAAATATTATTAAATGAAGACATTTAACTAACCATATTCAAAAGGCCTTAAATACTTCAATAATCTCAGGGCTCAATGATGAGGAATGAGAATTAATATATTAACATGACCAGCTAATATTTCCTGCTTTGATCAGTCTATTATTTGTGCACATTCATTTAATGAGTAAGACTGGTGATATTTTTGTGCTTTAAGTAAAAACAAAAAACAACCAAAAAAAGCACCCTGATACAGACCAGTATGAGGATAGTTCAGCCAAGTAGTATTTTAATATTTAATCAATATCATGTTGTTTCAAACCTGTATGGGAGATATTTTAAAAACTTTTTTTCCTCTCTCCATAAATTGAAAGTCAATGAGGTCCAGAGTTGTTTTGGACCCCATTGACTTTAACTATGAAAAAAAAAAAAAAAAAAAGTCTTCCAAATATCTTCTAGTGCATCCCACGGGAGCAAGTCATATGGGGTTGAAACAACATAAGAGTGAGTAAATGTTGACAGAATTTTCCTATATGGGTAAAAGGAGCAGCTTGGACATTCTGCTAAATATCTCCTTCTGTATTAACATGTGAACTATTCCTTTAAAATGAGGTCGTTTTTATGTCATAAGTTAATACAAGTATCACAAATAATGAGAAAGTTGGCGCGTCCCAAGGAACGGTGTGGTCGGCAGTTGGGAGCTGCTTTGCGCGTATGGATTTCGGTTGACGGTTAAGTCTGTTCCTTTTCCCCCTAAATCACATCTAAAAGCTCTCAGCAACACTAAGTGCTGTTTCTTTGTGCAAGGCCAGCGGTGATGCAATTAAGTGAAAATGTCGGTAAGCTCAGAGACGGTTATATGGTCTGACTACACACGGATCACACAGAGCCCTCCGACAGACACAAAGGAGTACCAGCTCCTGTTCTGAAGTGGCATTTCGCTGTTGTAGGACACAGGACAAACAAGTAAGAAGCACAACCAACCCCTAACCTTATAAAATAAGACCCATCCTGACAAACACTTGTGTAAGATTATAGTACGCCATTTGAGAGAACATTATATAAAACACCCCTTCCTAATACTCACGTCATTTAAAAGAGAATATGAAATTATTATTTTTTTGCAGTTTCTCCTCCTCAAATCCATCTTTTTGGGTTGGAGATTGGGCGGACAACTTCCGGAAGCCATCTTCTCCATATAGCGGTTAGGACAGTGCTACATTAAGGTTAGGGCTGCCTTATGGACTACCTTACGTCATATGTTGATCCAGCTATGTCTCTGGGCTTGTGACTGTGGTAGCTGCTGTGGAATTTATGATCTTCATGTACTGAGTGTTGATGGCATCGAAGGCCTCGTCCCGATGAATCATGGCACCAAACACTAGAGGCTGCGGAAGAGACATTAAAAGTTAGTGTGCTTTTCACACTAGGGATCTTGGTCCATTTGACATCACAGAACGTTTTTCATGGACTTCAGTATGAAATCGCAGTGGGTATGAAAGCGATCCGGTGTAGAAGCGATTCTATTGGCTGAAAGAACATGTAATGGACACTCAGTTTGGTGCCCGATTAGAAATCTAGCAAAATGCAGCTTGTAGATGGTCACATATCATAAAAGATAACCAATGCTATAAATACAGTAAGCATTTCACATTCAGTTATTTCAGTTAGTGTGCAAGCTAAACAATTAGCCTACTAGCTTTTCCTTTTTTGGCACCTGCTTTGTTACCTAGCTACAGTGGTAAACAGCTGCCTCTGGTGCTCACTGTGGTGCCATGGTTTGGAGCCAGAGAATACAATGAGCAAGGAAACCTAGCAGGGTGAGAGGGTGGAATTGAACTGTGTAAACAACCTTGAAACATTTCACCTTAATATCCTACTATTATAAAGAGGAAGTAAATAATTATAAATTAGAAGTAATAATACTGAAAAGGAAAAGTTGCACAGGTAGCTTTACAATTTATTTATTTTTAATTAAACCTGTGTGCAACGATACTCATTACAATATTTAGCCTACGTATGCACAGTAGTATATACACGTGTGTTTTAGTATGTAAACAATATATTATTTATAGAATGTATATATACACACACATACACCAGAAAAAAAAATGCCATTCCAAATATTTGGTGTTTGTTTGAAATTTCTATACTTCAAAGATCTGAAAAAATGTATCATGGTTTACACAAAAATAATGGAGAGCAGCACAACTGTTTTCAACTAAAAAAAAATAAAAAAAGGGTCGGAAATAAATGGTGGCTTTGGGCAAAAATACCACGAAAACGAACAAAAATGCCCCCCAAATTCAAGATAAGGGAAGGCAAGATAAGCCTTCACTTCAGAAGGCCTTTATTAACCTGCCAGAGCCGTGTCGAGCACTTTTAGCTTTTATGGATTTCCAAAAAAATATACCCATTGACACCCATTATAAAGCTGGGAAGAGCCAGGACATTTTTCAATAGAACTCCCGATTGTATTTGACTGAAAGAAGAACGTAATAAACATCTAGGATGGCTTCAGGGTGAGTAAATCATGGGCTAATTTTCCTTTTTGGGTGAACTATCCCTTTAATGAAAGTTTTATGACAGATCTAATGAAAAGTGTAGATTCGGTATTACATTGAGATCTCATGTTGCATCAGATTTCTTTTTACATATTTTTGGCAGCATTGAGCATTATAACCAATCACACGCGCTTCTATTAAGCTTATGAATGCAATGACCAATCAGAGGCATCTCTCATCATAAAAATCAATGTGCAGAGAAGATGTAAGAAAGAGTATAGAGATCTTCAGTTATTATAATGTGAGTTTTTGAATGCATAACTCATGAAATCATCTTGATTTCCTAATGTAGAAAAAGTAATAAACTAATTCATAAAATGTTCTTAGCTTGTTCTTGTCTGTGTAGCCAGAATATGATGTCCCATCTCCCCAAATACAAAAATTCCCCAAACATTATTCAATTTTTGTTCAAATACCTGTATGCCACCTTCAAGGAGTTATATACATATAAATGCCATGTCGGGTGCAGCTTGCATTTACACAGGATACAGTATATCTATATACTGTATATGGCACTTGTTTTTATTTACACAGACAATTTAAATGTTGCTCGAAGGTGTCATACATGGACCGATATATTGGCTAATAATCGGTATTGGCCGATAAAAACAATTATTTTCATCAGCAGATTGTTTAAAAACAGCCGATGATCAGGGCCGATTATATCTTGTCAATCAAAAGGGGGTGGAAAAAAAGTGTCAGACTGCAACTCATACTGTGTGTGAAGAAAATGTTTTGTTGAATTTAGGGCAAGTTAACGTGACAATAACGCATTAACAGCAAAAAAAAAAAGAAAGAAAAAAAAGCAGCGACATAAAAGCAGGCTCTATTTAACCCTATGAATCACCCGTAGTTCAAGCCGGGGTTGCCATGTCTGCAGTTTTTCAGTTCTACACAAAACATTATATATAGTGCGCCTCCCATCCAATAATTGCAAAGAGATTTGTTACTTCTAATAAGAAAAAGTCTCAGCTTTCAAATTCTGTCCATTTTCAAAAGTTAGCGTAGTCACGAAATTCAAACAATAAATGGTGTTTTGATTAGGGATGTCCCGATCCGATCACGCGATCGGAAATCGGGCCCGATCACGTGGTTTCAGACTCGATCGGAATCGGACGTTACCTCCCGATCAGGACTCGGATATATGTAAATTAGGGGTGTAACGGTACATGTATTCGTAATTATTGAACGTTTCGGTACGAGGCTTCCGGTTCGGTACGCATACAAACCGAACGATTCCTAGGACCATTTTTCCTGCAGACAAAATCCGCGCTGGCGCGATCACCACAACCACCACATCAAATGGCAAACGTAATGAAAGCGGAACGAAACTGCGCTGCTCATTATATTGTGCTTAACGGTCCATTTATCAGTTCGGACCAGCAACATCTGTGCAGCGCGAGATCAAGCGACACTGTGCTAAGAGATCCAGTGAAGAAAACATTTGAATTCGCCACTGAAGTAATAACATTGCTGCGAGATCTAGTGAGAAGCATTCAAATATCTCCGTTATTAACCGTAGATCTCTATTAGATCAAACAGCGCTGACGTGGGAACCAGGAGAAACATTGTGCCGTGAATGAACATGGATTTAATGTTGCACTTCAAAACTCAAATATTATATAAATATATATTTAAATGTTATTTTTAATGTGATTACCAAAACATTATTTGTTCATCCTTCAAAGATTACCCCCATTTATAAACCTGAAAGTTTCAAGATGTAGGAAAATTCAAACTTATTTAAAAATAGTTTTCTTTTAATAAATAGGACATTTCTCTGGCATTTCTTTCTTTTTGTTGTATCGTATCGAACCGCAAATTTTGTGAACTGTTACACCCCTAATGTGTGAATATATATATATATATATATATATATATACATATATACACTCATTATTTTTTTATACACTTTTAAAACATTTTTATTTTTTGTTTACATGCCTGCTGGGTATTTTAAGTTGACGTGCTATTTGTTTTTATATTAGACTTTTTCTATATTTACTGTTGCACTAAAGTCCAAAAGTGAAGATTTTATGTTATTTATTACTTGATTGTTCAAGCTACCTCACAGACGTGCTCTGTTTGAATGTTGAATGTTAAAATAAGGTGAATTAAATAAAAAATAAGGAACATCCTGGATCTGTTTTTTCTCTCTTCTTTATTCTTTTTTTATGTATTATATAAGTATCGGATCGGGACTCGGTATCGGTAGATACTCAAAATCAAATGACTCGGACTCGAGGGCAAAAAAACCTGATCGGGACATCCCTAGTTTTGATGCTCTTAAATGTGACGTTACAGAGGGCTGTAGCGCCTCTGATCAAGCGGCAGCTTAAATACAAGTTATAGTACGAAAAAACATGCATGAAGGTATATGTTGAAAGATACAGTACATCTTACCGAAATGAATCATGTTTAATGTAATCGATCAATCGGTTTCAACCGCGGAGATACATCAATAAAACAGCTTGTGAACAATGCTGCTTAATCTTGCATTTACCTCAGGAAAGTTATTCGATATTGATTAGTTAGCTATAAAAATCACTAGAGAAGAGCTTATTTACAGTTAATTATACATGTATGCTCCAATAAATTTGTCATGAAGACAAGAGATTATGAAAACTACCAACATTTCAGTTTTTAGTTGAGTATTTATTAAATTTGAAAATAAATAGCAGTTGAAAATAATAGTTTAAGCTCTGTTGTTAATTGTAACCTCTGATATAATTAGTAATGTACCAAATAAAGGGGTTCTCAGTATAGTTTGCAGCATTATTTGGGAGAGATTTTCTTCCCCTTAAGAAAATCAAAGTATCGGTATCAGCAGATATCATTCTGAATAATCGGCTATTGGTATCGGTGGAGAAACTTAGTATCGGTGCATCTCATATACATATATATATATATATATATATATATATATATACACACACACACACACACACACGCTCTGTGATATTCTGTATATTGGCTGCTGGCCACTTACCTTTAAAGTGGATGGCGTTGTAATCGAGATCCCCATCCCAGATCCAGGCAATACTGACAGCACCTTGTACTGTTAACGTGTAGAGAATCCAGTTAGAACAAAGCACTCGAGGAAAAATGAGTTAATCATCCAGAAAACATTTGGCAGACCTTCTGAATATCTGTGATGTCGTGGAGCTTGATGACTTTATTTTTTTTCGAGGAGGTTGCCCGGGAACTGGAACTCTCGAAACACAGGTAACTAAAAACACAAAACAGTTTTATCATGAAGGACTGCAGTGGGCCTAACAATTCTCTCATACAACTCTTGAGCCTTATTTAAATATGACAACACATTAACAACTTTGTTCAGAGTAAATGCAATTGGTAAATATTGCCATTTAATGGAAAAATACTGCTGTCCTGCGTGCATACTTCTCTGTGACATAGAGGACACCATTGCGGATGTAGTCAGTTGGCATTTTCCTGTCCCTGTTGATCAAGCAACATCGCCATCCGTTCTCACACACTGTGAATCAAATCAAACATTCTTTTACAATTAAAGACACAAGTACAGATGAAATGTTCAAAGGCTACCGCAGTTTCCCTTCCCACCTGGCAGGGGGCGCTCATTTTCAGACAAGTTAAAGACTTCATGAAACGGGCCTCTCTTGGTGTTGTAAGCCCGTCCGCTTTCCTCCTCACGACCAACCCCGCATGACATCCCAGCCGATTGAGCGCCACGTGGTACCGTTGGCTGGATCTGCTACGGGGAACAAGCAAAATGATTGATTTAGGAGCAGGATGTGTAAATATAGCCCCAGAACAGCTAGGTTCCTGTGTGCCAATGAAGGATCAATGCTATCTTTTAACTTCTCACCAGATAAAGAACAGAATTGATCCTAGATCAGCACTTGAGGGCCCCAAAAACAGCACCCATGTGGGGGAAGCTTGTCAATTGTCAAAACCATTGAGCCAAGCAGCAGTGTTGACCTATAGCACAGTGAATGATGGGTCAGTGGCTCAGCTGCATGTGGACTCCTGGTGACAGACTCGGTTCTCTGGGTTGGATGCCAAACAGTAGCGAGGGATGCCTGGAGGAGGGTGCTGCTGAGGACTAGTGCAAAGCTCAAAGCCGGAGTTAAACAGCCACTTATAGGTATTACCACTCACCAACATACTACCATATTACCAAGGTATTCATTTATTTACAGAATGTGTTAGAGTTTGGGACTGAGCAAGACAGAGGTCATCTGATAAATGTTCATGGGCATTTCTTCAACTACGGGCACTTTCAAGTCGTAGGAGTTGATTTATATTAAAATTAGCAGAAGAGCTATTGGTTATACATACATAGAATATTTATTAATTAATTGTATAGTGTATATTCAAAATACAATTTGATAAATTTTCGATGCCACCATGAGCTATTTTCGATATTTTCTAATTGTCTTATGATTCTGACTACATTGTATTGTTTAGGATATACAAATCAATAATAATAATAATAATAAAACTGATAACAATAAAACATCTAATTGTCTTATTATAGATGTATATAACAAAACTATACACATGCACTATTATTTTATGCCATCTAATTTTTAATGATGATTTTGATGATAATGATACTAATATTAAAGATTCTTCATTTAAGACATACTTTAACAATAATATGTATTGTTGTTGTTATTAGTTCTGTAATAGGTTTTTCACTTTGTTTATACCATCAGTTTAATTATTTATCGTTAATTATTGTTATAGAGGTTTACCATTTAAAGAAATTAAATCTATACATATCTAAAAAAAAAAAGATAATATAAACAGTAAAATTTAGTTAAAAAAGGTAAAATTTTAACATCTATTGTGTGAATATTTTTCAATGTTTTTCTCATGTGCATCATGTATATCTACTTTTGACTTTGTTAGTAGACAAATGATATAAATCACTTTTGAGAGTGAGAAAAGTGTATGCTAAGGGACTTTTTTTTAATCTACAGGACAAGTGGCCTCAGTTGAAGAAACCTTATATTTGCAGAAAACAACTTCTTCGTGCATAGAGAGTACGTCTGCAAATACAACATATCCGCAAAAGAAATGTTGAATAATTGACACAACTGAACTGACCACTGTAAATGTAGCCACTTTGAGGCCACTGCTCAAACATGACAAAAACTTGGATCCTATAGTCATACACTCGCATAATATGCAACATTTTCAAATAACAACCATTTTGAAAGTAAATATATGCATATATAATTTAATTTCTAATATAATTATCTGATCATCACTTTACCTCTCCATTTTCTGAGAGGTAATTGTAAACTAGCTTTGAAAAGTAAACACTACAAAGTGGCGACACCAGAAGAGCCAAGCTTTTCAGAATTTCTAGCCACCTACACAAGGCATTTATGTAATCATAAGAAAAAATAAATATGGTACTGCAAGTAGTGCATAAATAGAAAAGAACGAGTTTCCTTCCAATTCTCAAAAAATGTCTCCATAAAGTGTAATATGTAAAAAGCTTGACTGCTCTAATGTGGTCACTGCTTCAAAATACTATTAAGCCCATTATTCTACACTAAACTATAGTATAGACCAGCAGAGAACCTCTCAGACAAACCCTGCATGTCACACACACACACACACACACTCACACAGTATTTCTACACAATCACCTTGTCTGATGACGATAGATCAAAAACATCCTGGTACTTTTTACAATCTTGTTCATATATGTTTTGTGCAAATTAGTAAGATGCATTTTTAAAAAGACCGTTTTTGATCCAATTGTCGACAGACATTGTCAGTGTCATACTGCATATTCCTGACACACACACACACACACATATATATATATATATATATAAAAAACACACACATACGCAGGACCAGCCATTGGTGGCAAAACACAGGCACTGTTGTCAAACCAAAGGCCACACTAGATCCCTACCTTTTCGAACCCAGACAGCTGAGAGAGGAAAAATAACAGAATAAACATGTGACAGACCATCACACAAACCAAAATCCTGCCATTTATTAATGAAAAAGAGGAATTACATATCCTCCATTGGCTGAATTCATGTTTAACCATCTTGTAGACACCGTTTTGATCTGTCCTCCATTTTGTGTTTATTTATTTGTTTTAGTTTATTTAATTTTTTTTATTTAATTTTAAATTACATTTAACTGATTTTAAGATGTTATTAGCACCAAGATACAACTCTTATTCAAGAGTGACCTGGCTAAGATGGAGATGTAATGTTATGACTATGTTATAATTAATGTATTGTATGTTCTTTTTGACAGCTTGGCCAGGTCAATCTTGTATAATATAATATAATATAATATAATATAATACAATATAATATAATATAATATAATATAAGTATTCTTTTTGCCATCAAGAGTTGTATTGTGGTTAAATAAAGGCTACCAACTAAAAGGAGGAAACTATTGCTCATTTTCAGTCATAACTGACAAGTTCCTCCTCATAAAGACACAAAAAGGAATCAGGATTAATATTTTACAAGCTTTTTGAAATTGGAACAATGAGGTTGCACACGCGAACAGTTCACTCACCCGTCTGCTCAGTGTGGCGTTGTTACGCTCTTTGAGCTGCGGGTCTGTGGGTAAGTTGGCCCATACAATGTAGGGTGTGTCGTACTTGTCTCTCAGTTTTGGGCAGCTTTTGAAGATAAAGTCAATGATGAAGAATTTGATGCCAGCATAGAACCCTGAAATAACCACAAAGAAATGAAAATTAGAGACTTTAGACAAAAAAAAAAAAGCACATTAAAATTGTTGTTGCATGTCAAACTGAATTTCTTACCAATCATGAAGCCTAAGAGTTTATATGGCAGCAAACAGGAAGTGATGAACGCCATCCACACACCAACATACAGTTTCTGTGTGATTTCAGGCTGCACCCACATGAACAGACTGCAATGCAATCATAACCAGAACATATTATGCATACATGTATGCAAATATACATTTATACAATAAAACATACTTAAACAGGGCAGTACTACCAAAAAAATCAATATCTTTGTACTATTAATTTTAAATCATCAACTTTATGCTCTCTCACAATAGTACTTTAAAAAATAAAAATAATAATAATAAAACCAAAATATATTTTTATAAATATAATCACAATCATAAAATTATTTATTTATTTGAAACTTGAATAAAATAAAAGTACTGTTAATACACAAGTTAAAACATTTTTTGATATAGAACTTTAATAATCAGCTTAAAAAAAAAAATAAATGCAGAACCAAATGGCATATGAACCATTACACAGTATATACTGTTATACCGGCCGGTCCCACAATTCAATATCTAACATACTCACTTTTTGATCTTTTCCAATACGTCTGACATCTTTCCAAATAGATTCTGTGAAAAGACGTCACTTGTGCGTCAACAGCTTTATGTGTGAAGCAAAATGAAAGGTGTCGGCATTACACCACCACAGCTAGAACAAAGTCACAAATCACTTACCTGTGCTTTCTGTGCAACATCCAACACTAACTGGAACTTCTCGGAGACTGTAAGATCTTCCTTTGGAGGCTCCTAATAAAAAGGAGAGCACAAATTAAGCATTAAGGCTTTTAATCAAGCATATATAACAACTTACTGATGTAAATAAATTAAAATGAGGTTAATATTTACCATCGGTTCGGACACCTCAGGCACAATGCTCCACTGTATCCTCCAACCCCTGAAAAGATACATGCAGAACTGTTTTAGTATGCAAAACAAATTTGAGACCATATTTAAAATATAGGATTTAAATGTAACTTTGTTTTTAATGTAATCTTATATATATATATATATATATATATATATATATATATATATATATATATATATATATATAAATTCTATACTAAATAATAGGTTAGTTAAAGGGATATATAATTATGGATCAGATCCCATGTCATGCAACCAGCACATGGGTTTGTGAACTAGTTGTGAATTGAACCAGTGATAGATTATGTCGGACGTACTTTGCAATGAGGTAATTCAAGGACAACCGCAGAATGGCTAAAAATAGAAACATGGGGATAACCCAGCCATGCCAGGCAGCATTCATATAGATCTGTGGAAAAGATGAGAGGGAAGAAGACATTAAAATGAAGGATGGCATGTCAGGCGTGTTTCTGGCAGTGTTGAAATCATGTCAGCCACCAAACAGAAACACGTGGTGGCACTATTTATCTACATTTTAGTATTTTAAGCCAACTTTTATCACACTGACCTAATAAACATTAAACCATGTAACAGATTAATTTAACCTGAGGCAGGGCTTTTCCTAATCTGGTGATGTGCAGATGACAATGAGCTTTATTTGTTTTAATTATGGTAGTAAAACAGACACACTTTGGACTGGGAGGCTACATAAACATGTTAAAGAGTGATGCATCGTGTTTGAGGGGTTTGTGTGGGTGGTGGGCTGTGCAGTGCTCACAATAAAGGCGATGGCTGACGTGTAGACAGAGTGCCAGCTGGATAAGGCAGAAAGGTTCCTCATGAAGTTAGTTACAGGCTTAGCACCCCGTTCTGAAAACACACAGGCAACACACAGACCAGAACAGTCAGTTTCATGCCCGTGACACAGCAGAGGTGATGGGAATTAAAATGGGGCTGCAATCCATTAAAATATTTAGCGTTATGGCTTGGAGGGTTTTTTATTTGGGCTGCAGTATGAAAACACTTACTGAGTCGTCTCATATTTTCAGTTAATCTGCAAAGAGGAGAAAAGAAAATTAATTATTTAATGAGATCCGTTGGGAGGGTGAAATTATAAAGCCAGAAATAGCATGAAAATTGAGACTGCATATAAAGAGATCCAGTTGAATGTCCTATCCAGCAGATTACACTTACAGCAATTTAAGATATAGAAAATATTAAATAAAAAAAAGGTATAAAAACACAGAAAAATCTAGCAAAAAAAGTCTGATTCCAAAATGGCGTTTTAGTCATTCAATTACATCCAGGTCATTCCTATTATGCAGTCAGTACATTTTCATGTTTTAAAGTAGCCTATACTTGAATATATTGGATAAAATATGAAATTTAAGATTTATAAGTTTTATATATTTATATATCTGAATATATTGGATAAAATATGAAATTTAAGATTTATAAGTTTTATACATTTATATATATTTGATATATTTAAATATATATTTGATATATTTAAGAAAAATGTGTTATTTATATACAAAATATTCATATATAATATAATATATATATATATATACACACACGAATATTTCTTAAATATATACATGCATGTGTTTTTATATACACAAAATTATCTATCTACAGTATCTATCTATCTACAGTATCTATCTATCTACAGTATCTATCTATCTATCTGCACAAAATAATATATCTATATTGATATCTCCATCTATCTATATAATATATTGAAAAAGAAAAATACTATTATATACATGTATAATTTAATACTTTTAAATACTTAAGTAAATAACTTCTAAATATTTTAGTATAGTTGACCAGAGTATGAGTATGACCAGGGTTTACAGAGTTCAAAAGGTACAGCGTAACAGGAATGACCCATGGCTTGAGCAGTTCCCTGTTCAACCTCCCTTCAAAACCTGTAAATTATTAATCGAAACAAACTAATCGAGACTTTATTTTGGGCTGGTCACCTTTTAGCACTTAGTGGTTCCTCAGTCTCGACTGTATTCTCCTCAGGCTGAAAGCGAAAGTCTTCGATATAAACACCAAAACGCTCATAGAGCCATTTCCACAGCCGAGATCTTAAGGTCTCCTTCTGTTTGTCCCCTATCAGTTCAAAAACAGCACAACACTTCAATGCAGAATTAGACATTTAACCGATTCACAATATAAACTTCTAAAACATAAAAAGGGCTGTAATATTCTCAGAATTCAATTGAGCATTATCAAAAATGAGAATCACAAAAAATCTAAAAGAGACAAACGGCTCATAGAAAGTGACACTTCTAGTGCAGAGATACATTTAGGAATAACGTATGGTGTGAAAATGAGGAGGAAGCATTGTTTGGCCTTTTTGGGGCCATTTCAAGGGATGTTAAATAAAAGAATGAACTGTGATATAACAAAATATCTGAAGCATGAAAGACAAAAACTAAAAATCCACCATCAATCAGTTGAAGCGATGGATAAACTATACTTGTGTTCCTCAAATGAACTTAAAAATAAGGGCACTGGTTCTCGATCACTAATAAAGTGTTGTTTAGCGCACAGAACAAAATTGCCACACACAATTTCAGGCAGGACAGGTTCTCGTTCTAATGTTGATGAATCCGGATTATTCTTAATGAGGGACTGTGTGCCCGCAGCTAGTAATTACACAACGCACATCCAAACCATCTCCATATGAGAACACAAATAGCAAAAGTAAAGCCAAATGTGTCACTCAAAACCACAAAACACAAAAACATTTTATTTAGGACTAGACTGCATGTAATCATGTTTTGGACCACTAATTATTATGCATTCACCAATAAAAGCTGCATTTTTGTGCAAAACACATCCCAGATTACGATGTAATGCATATCTTTTTTGTTATTAAGAAATATGACTAGCTTAAGGCCTGAAAATAATCCGCATTTCGCCTTTCGAAGGATACTCATTTGGCCGAAAGAGCGAAAGCACTTTGCATGTGCAAGTGACTTCAGCACTTGAATACAATGTTATATGTGAACTGTCCGAGCAGAAACAAAAATTGGGCTGCACAAGGACTGTGTGCCGGACCTCCGCGGACCCTCCTGATGACGAAAATTACATCGAAGTATACTTGGGCTTTAGTTCGATTTTTTTCTGCATTTGATCTTTTCTGCATTATTATTAGAAAATGTATAAGTGTGAACCACTATTCAACATATTTGACAGCAACTACCCAACAGCCTCAGTGCTACAGAAAAAGTACCCTATTAGAGAATAAAAGAGATAAGAAAAGCCATAAATGAACAATGAATGCACCCTTAGAGTCAAAACAGCAACAGGCAAAAGTGATTATGATGTTTTGCTATTAGAGATCAATTTCCATTTGAATGTAAGTGTGTCTCAAGAAGACCTCTATAGATCTATAAAGGAGAACAAACTAAGCTTTACCTGTTCCATTGACTGAAGTGACTTGTGGCTTTGGAGGTGGAGGTGGGGGTGGTGAATCTTCTAGTCTGGACCAAGCACACTTATCGTTTAGAAAGTGTTAACAACAAATAAATATAGAAATAACTCAAATGGAACATTTATTAAGTTATATACTATAGATGTGTCAAATGTTATTGTGGGAAACTACTATACTGTGGAAAAGCATCACCTCCCATACCTGGATCTGAGAATTTCATTCATTTTCTGCTCGAGATCGACTCTTTTCAATTTCTCTTTCTCCAGCTCCTGCTTCAGGGTGTCGACATTTATCTCCTCTCGGAGCTTCCTCAACTCCTCCTCTGTGAGCAATACACAAAGAAAACAGTTCAACTGCATGGTTGAAGGACTGAAGAGATTGCTGTTGACTTCACTGGAATCCTTCAGCAAGCTTGAGGTCTCTTTGGCTACAGATGTCAAATATCCGCGATACAAAGGGTCAGCTGGTCGTTGTTGCAAAATAAACCCTGGCAGCATGATCAGGATCTTGTATTACTCCCTTAAGGTTTATTTTGCAATAATGACTGGCTAAAATGTTCATCTAGGCAAGAGGAGAACTGCCTCCCCGACTGAGCCTGGTTTCTCCCAAGGTTTGTTTTCTCCATTTCTATCACCTGAGAGAGTTTGGTTTCTATTGGCTTGCTTAGTTGGGGACACTTAATATTCAGTAATATTGATTTGACTGCACTGATACCATTGGATGAGAACAAAACTTGAACTGAGCTGAATAATGACACTTGTAGATAATGTCTTCTGTAGAGCTGCTTTATAGCTGAATTGAACTTGTTCCAGAGGGTTAGGATGACAGGATCTTAGTCATCCTAAATCTCAAAGATCACACCAAACTAAGCTCTCTCACAGGACAGGACACTCAGCAGTGGAACCAGAGGAAGATTCGAGACACTTCATCCTCAATTTTAGAGAACTTAATGATTCTCGAGTCAAACAAACATGTAGCTGCTGGCAGAGACGGATCGGCCTTGATCTAACAAAACGAAAATAAATTATCACAGTTCTAACAAAGAGCATGTTTTCTGAAAACTTTTTGCCTCTGGAATGAACAACAGCCCTAATCGAGTAGTTTTTCCACCTGTTCTCTATTGCACACAATGCCTGCTTCAAGGTTGCCTGGAACACAAGCCCATCTTCATCTATAATTCAGCAGTTCCTGAGTCTCCCGCAGAGGCGCTATAGTCATGATAAAGACCCCCTGCCGCTGACTCAAGGGCAGGTGCGCTAAAAGAGAAGACATCTGAATCCAGATGATCAGTGCAGACCATAGGGGCTGTCGCTAAACCCAGAGCTAGTGGACGGAGGGACTGAGCAAGCTGTTTCACAGTGATAAAACAATAGATCGAAATTAATATTTATAGCCATGATGCTATTCTTCACTTTACAGCATGTTCAGAGTGTCAAGGCAAGCAAATTTAGATCTAGTTGCACTAAAGTATAAATAATATCAATAATCATAATAATAAATTATCTTACAATTAATAATAAAGAATAAGAACAAACCAAAGAATACTTACAGATATCCTAATCTTCTGTAACATGTTGTGCAAAGCAAATGTTTAGGAGCTTTACATGAATAATCCCTTTGGGAACATTTGCAAGATTTGGGCCATTGTGTGAGTTTTTTTCATGTTCTGGTATGCACTCAACCTCACTTACGGTTACAGTGAAATTGTGGCAGAAATAATCTTGTAAGCAGATATTAATCTTTGCCATGCTACAAGCACTTTTTTTGTTGCAATTTTGCACGGCACAGATGAGACCCTGAACTCAAACGGCACTTACTGTAAACGTAATGGTAACTAACTGTAAACCAATAACCCATTAGCCAACAAGGAAATGTAATAGAACCTAGTGTAGCGTTTAAACATTGAGTTGCTTAGTCACAATGTACTTTGGTTACTTTTACACTCGGGCTGAAGGTGAAGGTGTCATTTCTGTGCCACTAGTAGCACCAAATAGATAAAAAGTGTGTGTGTGTGTGTGTGTGTGTGAGATATATATATCTCACACACATACATTTTTATCATCATATATTAATATATCAGATTTTAAAATGTTAATAATTAAATGATAAAGTAATTACAATATTAACCCATAAGCAATCAGCACATTGTTCAGGCAGTAACAATGCGGAAGGAACTTGATATGTAAACAATTTTTATGGACATGTTCAATATGTTTGCCAGATTTGACCTTGGCCCACTGTCCTTCACTGAAGCTGTGCCGTCTCACTGCCCTCTCTGAGATACAAACTTCAGCCTCAGCTCACGTCAACTCGCTGGACCAAAAAAAAAAAAAAAAGCTAGAAAAAAATGATAACGTCTAATGGCCCATTTACACCAAAGCAATTAAGCATATGAAAGCCTTTCTGGCTGACAGCATCCTTTCACATAGTTTAGACAATCAGCCCTGCCAGTCTCTGCCAAAAAGACCATGAACACAATGGTAAAGGCTAAACAAAACCATGGACCAATGCTAGCTCATCATAGAGTCATCTGATGTAATGAATATGTGAACTACTCATGTTATGCAAGAGCACCGTTTTCCTCCAGAAAGTTGAATGGGAAATAATAATTAAAATATATGATTGAGGAAGTATGATATGTTTAAAAGTTTCGCCAAACATTAGCAATGAAGGTGTTTCATGTTGACATGGTGTATGTTCTGACTGAGCAAGGAGTCACTAGCAGTCAGCACCACTCTAAAAAGCACCACTTGTAAAACTGACAGCTGCAGCTTCCAAAGAGGTCACGTCATATGATCCAAGAAGATTTATGACCATTTGTTACTGGCCCCTGGCATTTACCAACATCACAAAACTTATGCTACTCAAGTTAACTGGCCAAAAGCTCTTTGGACTTATTCATTTCAGTCATAACTGTTAACAGTACTACTAAACTGCAATGTAATGCACTGATTTATCATAATGAAAAAAAAAAAAAAAAAAAAAAAAATTATATATATATATATATATATATACATACACTCACCTAAAGGATTATTAGGAACACCATACTAATACTGTGTTTGACCCCCTTTCACCTTCAGAACTGCCTTAATTCTATGTGGCATTGATTCAACAAGTTGCTGAAAGCATTCTTTAGAAATGTTGGCCCATATTGATAGGATAGCATCTTGCAGTTGATGGAGATTTGTGGGATGCACATCCAGGCCACGAAGCTCCCGTTCCACCACATCCCAAAGATGCTCTATTGGGTTGAGATCTGGTGACTGTGGGGGCCATTTTAGTACAGTGAACTCATTGTCATGTTCAAGAAACCAATTTGAAATGATTCGAGCTTTGTGACATGGTGCATTATCCTGCTGGAAGTAGCCATCAGAGGATGGGTACATGGTGGCCATAAAGGGATGGACATGGTCCGAAACAATGCTCAGGTAGGCCGTGGCATTTAAACGATGCCCAATTGGCACTAAGGGGCCTAAAGTGTGCCAAGAAAACATCCCCCACACCATTACACCACCACCACCAGCCTGCACAGTGGTAACAAGGCATGATGGATCCATGTTCTCATTCTGTTTACGCCAAATTCTGACTCTACCATCTGAATGTCTCAACAGAAATCGAGACTCATCAGACCAGGCAACATTTTTCCAGTCTTCAACTGTCCAATTTTGGTGAGCTCTTGCAAATTGTAGCCTCTTTTTCCTATTTGTAGTGGAGATGAGTGGTACCTGGTGGGGTCTTCTGCTGTTGTAGCCCATCCGCCTCAAGGTTGTGCGTGTTGTGGCTTCACAAATGCTTTGCTGCATTCCTCAGTTATAACAACTTTCAGTCAAAGTTGCTCTTCTATCAGCTTGAATCAGTCGGCCCATTCTCCTCTGACCTCTAGCATCAACAAGGCATTTTCGCCCACAGGACTGCCGCATACTGGATGTTTTTCCCTTTTCACACCATCCTTTGTAAACCCTAGAAATGGTTATGCGTGAAAATCCCAGTAAATGAGCAGATTGCGAAATACTCAGACCGGCCCGTCTGGGACCAACAACCATGCCACGCTCAAAATTACTTAAATCACCTTTCTTTCACATTCTGACATTCAGCTTGGAGTTCAGGAGATTGTCTTGACCAGGACCACACCCCTAAATGCATTGAAGCAACTGCCATGTGATTGGTTGATTAGATAATTGCATTAATGAGAAATTGAACCGGTGTTCCTAATAATCCTTTAGGTGAGTATATATTATTTTTAAAATGACATTTTATATTTCCTTATTTTATATTATACAATTCAATTAGATCCCATTTCCGGATCACAACCCACTGATCTACAGAACGGTGCAGATGTGAAGAGGCACAAAAAGAGCATCCAAATCTTTGACCTTACCTCATAACCTTGGAGCAGCATCATTCACAGTTTTAAATCACCTCTACACCATGCTACTAAGTCAAAGCCATTAGGTCTCTTTTCTTTTCATTAGGTGTCCTTTTTTTTTTTTAAGCGGAGAGGCCTCTGTTGTGTAACAAACTATTAATAAGTCCAGTCTGCTTTTTTGGGCAGCAGCAGTTTGGCAGCCCAGGTCTGACCTTTTGCTGCTTTCCAGTACTGCAGTGCTCGAGGGCAATTCGCATGCACTCACATACATACAAATACAAACACAGGGTCTAAAAATAGGCCAGACACTCCCAACCTCGTAATAAACAACTAATGTTCTGTTTAAGCCGATATAATAAATGGGAAACTGAATTATCAGATGGGAAACAAGAGATTATAATGCCTCAACATGCTGGAAAAATCTAAAGATAAAGAAAAAGATGATACTACTCCAGAAAACGTCTTATGTATGCGTGCGAGTGCGTGTATGAACCCCAGTGGAGGGCTAATCTCTGCTTCTGAAAGTCTCACTAATTGAAAAGTGGTAGAGGTGAGATGGATCAGCAGTATACATGGTGGGTTTATCGCTGTAAGGTGCAGGCAGCTCCCGTCCTAATGAGAATGATCTCACTCCACTGCTCAGGGTGATAAATCCACAAACACAGTGAGACATCACCCATTTAGCTTAAGATATACTGCAGATCTGGAGGCCTGGGAGGACAAATCACTTTTTCCTGAAGAGCTGTATCTAATAAATTCTGGATATCCAAGTTAAAACTCTGAGAATATGTTAAAAATATATATATAATAGCCCCATTCCAAAAGCATTTCAAGGTATCATAGGTGTGGTTGTACGCATGCAATCCCTAAATGCACTGCAACAAGCTCAGTGGGGGAAAAAATCCACAATCAACTGTGTTGAATGAAATGTTGATTACAAATTTATTTTAAATATAAATTATTAAATCATTTACAATTAAATGTATATTAGAATTATGAATATTCAAATATTACACTTTTATTGAGAGTAAATATTTATAACAATAATATACTTTAATAAATTATCTTTAAATATGTATAATTATAACAAAGGTTGCAAAGACCGCATATAAATATATCATATTGTTTGATTACATTATTAATAAATATGAATCAGCCTGTCTCATGAATATTAATTAGGTAATGTCCAGTCCGAACTGACTTGCTGAAAATGGGTGCTAGTCATATTAGGGACCACTGTACACCGCTTCAACTTCCGATGAGTCGACTGTCAATGCGACCCGTTCCGTGACAGCTGCCTTAAAAGACTGCTGACTATGCAGACAGTACGCAGTGATACAACTTGCAAGGTTTTAGAACAGAAGCACAAGTGCTTAAAAATGACTATGGGGCCATAATAAAGTATGAAATCCCACAGAAAAGAACGGCAAAATCAGCAACAGAATAGGATGTTTATCAGGAAAGCAGTGATGATCGTTTAAAACGTCGTAACCATGTAAAACAGGAATGCTGCAAGAATTTTTCTGGGTTACTCACGAAGAAAGTGCTTTTCCAGTAAGGCTATCTCCAGGTGACCTTTGACCTCATTGAGTCGGTCTGAATCACACATTTTGTAGTCCTGGTTGAGAGCAGCAGACATGGTGAGAGTCCCTGAACCAGCCTGGAGAAAATCAGTAAGAGAAATTATGAGAAGCTCAGAAGTTCATGAAGGCTCACTGCAATGACAGCAATACTAGTCTGAATCAACATGTTATGAAAAGCCAAATGGCCCAAACTCTCCAAACTGATCAGTGCATTAAAAAAAAAACCTGTTTTTGCCTGAACAATGCAGAATATGTTATGGTCTAATAAATAAATTATGGTCTGTCCATTAGGAGTCCAGTAAAAGACATTTCACAGATTTGTGCTCCAGCCTGACAGAGACGTTACAGCATCATCTTCATGAACATAGAAGTTCAGCAAAACCAGGATTCAACAAATCACGGCTCTAGTCACCAACCGGACGCCAGTGCGGCAGCTGTAACCATGGTGACCAGCTCATAAGCTTGCAGAGACACAGCGGCTCTCATAGGTGAGCTTTCCAGTGCTTATCAAATTATAAGCAGCAAATGCAATTTCTTTGAAAACGTGCTTGGACAAGGCCGTTCTTTTCTAGTAAAAATGTAAAACATCAAAGGTCAGTGCTGAACACTGGCGGCATTAGAAACAAACGTCCACAGGAAAAGATACTGCAGCTTTACAAAGAAACTCTTGAGATTTGTTTTAGACTAGAAGGATTTGGAAGTCTGGGTGTGAACGATGGAGGAAAATCTCAGCTGCAACAACAGGAAGAGGTCATTTATATAGAAAGAAATACAGTGAAGCAAATGGATGTTTGGGCTGAAAGTCCTTTGGGAATCTGGCTGTCTGCCTCTTCATGCAATGCAAAGAACAGGAATTAAATACAAGCTGGAAGCAAGTGACGGGAAACACTTTTTTTATTACTATTATTAATAATCTGTTCATAAAACTCAAAATGAATATTTGTTTGATAATCAGTTAAAAACCTTTAGCCAAAACATTTCTAAATAAATTTAAAAAACGGTTGGCGAATAACCGACTCCACCCACACTGCTGAGAGCGTCGCCGAGATGAATATTGTCGGGTGAATACCTCGTAGTTTTTATTTTCCATAAATCATTACTATTGGTCACCCTTTATGTCTGTCTGTGGGTTTTTGTAAATATTTAACCGATGAAAAGTCTTAAAAAAAAGCTTGCGACTAAATCGGTCAGTAAAGCCTCAACTTCACCTGCCTCAATCTTGAATGAAGTGCCGCATGCAGTTTGAACAGTCTCTGCTTGTTTGCAATGCAAGGGTAAATAAAGAACTGGTTCTTTGAATAAGTACAGTGTTTACTCAGGAAACATTATATATGTAAAGACGAATGCTTTATGTATTTGAGGAGCGGAAACGAGTGTCTAAGTCTAGCACAGTGGTTCTTAAAATAGCCTGTGCGAAGCACTTAATCTTTTACAACATGAGATTTTGGCCAAATAACAGAAATGATTTTACCACCACAATAAACTTTATAAATCGTAAGTTGATGAAAACGTAATGAGATGCACATACCGTCTCAGACACGGCCATTTTAATGAAGAACAAAACACGCATGTCCAAAATTCTCTGGTCAACAACCTTGTAACTCCATTTGTACTTGATTTTGGTAAAATGTTAATAATATAAAATGCCACATGAAAGTGTCCGGCCATTTATAAAGCCACAATTGTTTAAACAAGTGTTTTTTCCATTTTTGGAGATACAAGGTTTCCGTCCAACAGCGATGACATGTAAAATACATTTCCTTTCAATAACAAAAACACACAACAAAGAAAAAGGTGAGAAAACAGCCACTAGTGTGCAAAGCCTAAGTGATTAAAGATCATGAATCCATTTTTGAATAACATGCATCAATTAATCATTTTTGGGAAATGGGATGGGAATAAAAAAAATTTAAATCGATTTTTGAACTGAATGGTTTTCTATGACTGGTGTTATGAATTCTTCAAAATAGGGGTCTATACCCTTTTCGAAATGGCTTATTTCACAATCATATCGCATCTCTACATTTTTCTACAGAGACAAAACACTCAAGTTTAAAAAATAAAAGAAATCTTCAGCACTTTCTGACAGATGCTCCCTTGATATTGACACAAATGAAGGAACGTCACTTACAGGGTCTCGCTGCTCTTCTGTGTCTTTGATAGAGCTCCGCTGTTTTACTGGGACATCGTCATTACATTCGCTATCAGATGCGTTGGGGGACTCGGCAAGGTCCAGGAACTCATCTCGCTTCGGTCCTCTGAACCTTATCTTATCCAGACGCTTTAGCATGTTCAACACAGAGATCTGTGTCTTTATCTTAACATGGCGGCTGGCAACCCTGTAGGGACAAAAGCAGCTTCTAAGTCATTGTGTTGACATGAAACCGTGCAGCGATGAAGAAACGTACAATTGCACAATACTATCTTGATAAGATGCATTCTCATTTAGAACAAGTTCTGGCTTTTTATATGTTCATTGCACATACTGAATATGGAAAGTACCATGATACGAATATTTACACTCATTAAGAAACATTCTTTATATTATTGTCCAAGTGAAATCCAGAAGCGGAGTAAGACAAAGCCAGCCATTCTTAGCTCAGGAATAATGTGCAACTGACAGTCATTCGCTTGCACACTAATAGTCTCTCTGGACTGGGTATTGAGATCTGTGAACTGGGCCGCTTGAACTTGCTGTGAGAAATTGCTACAATCTCAAAGAGATCAGCTGATGTGGGACTAGTGTGGCCCAGCACCCCGTTCGTGTTTCACATGTACAGTATGTGGGTCAGAGGTAGAGGCGCCATGATCCTCACGGCCGTTTTGGCCCATAGTGAGACCCTTGTCCAGTTTGAAGTGTGAGGAAAAACAGACATTTCAAATCTAAGTGATAAGTCACCTCCATGGTGTAAAAAATCTGTATGACTTCTGATTAGTAAACGAATCATATAGACAGGATTAGTGAACTGAAAAGACTTGACTCGGAAGAATCTGTAAATATTGTATATATGGTCGGTACTGGATTTTTAATTGTACATGCTCAATTCCACTAACTTTTAGTGAGCGTTAAATTATGGTACTTTAAAACAAAAAATAATCTTTAAAAACACAAATTTACTTTTATACAGTGCATTATAATGTTGTGATGCCTAAATTCACGTGTAGCATCTAAAAATGAATGTTTTATTTTTTATTAATTTAGACAAAATAATGTTGAATGTTAAAATCAACCATTTGGCCATAAAAATGAAAACAATTATTGGCTTATTGGTATAGTCTAGAATTTTAACTCAGGTGCAGCGCTATATAACAATGTACTATTCCTCAATGTCATTTTAATATTTTCAGTTTTCATTTTAGTTTTAGTAATTTTGTTGTGATTTTGACGTTTTAATTCGTTTTTTGAAAATATTTCTATTTACAGTAGCTTTATAAAAAAAATATAAATTGAAATGATTATAAAATATTATAGTTAGCCTTTTTAGTACTTCAACTTAAACAAAATTGAAACAAACAAATTTTAACTATTGCCTTGACATTTAACTGAAATAAAACTAGTTTAAGTTTTATTTGAAATACAGAAAATTATTTTTAATTGTTTTAGTTAATAACAGCACAGTTCCTCACACAAAACTACCATATGGTCTCAGAATAAACATTTTAATAACCACTTTTTTACATACTTTATGGGGCTTTTGCATCCTTTTCAAAGCTTGAAAGCCTCACTCACATTGATTGTAACTGTATAGAATAAAAGTAACCAGCACATTATTCAAAATGTTTCCTTTTGTGTTCCACTGAAGAGAGGAAGTCATACAGGTTTAGAACGACATACTACCTAGTGGAAACAGAGCATTCGTCTGTTAAACTCATGGAAAGAAGCAGGTCATGAACTATTGTGCTCTTCCTCAGGCAATGTCTTAAACGTCTTTGTGCATCTACAAACATTCCCTGAGAATGCTGAGGTTAAAATACTAACACAGCTTTGCAACATGTGACTGGATTATTTTTTATACAAAAAAAAAAAAAAAAAACTCTCCAGGAACCAAAAGCCCAGAGTGGAGGACAAAATAACGCTATTGGCGTTCCAAACTCTGCATTCCCTGCAGTTAGTTGACCTTACAACAAACAAAGCAGGCCTGGGAACAAAGCGGCCGTATGCGTGCCTAGACACTCAAAACCTCCAACCCAGTTCTAATTTCACTTCCAGAGCTCGAACAACATGCTGTACATGATGATGATAGGACTGAGGTTTAACACCAGCCGTCTTGTTCTTAAGCAGACTGATTTTGGCTTCCTGTGAATTAGAAAGGGACTTTTTTTTTTGACAAAAAGCAGACGGTTCAAGCAGCTCTCATGAAGGAAACGGAAATATATCTGCGGATGGTATTTATCACCCATTTGTCAGATTTACAATGTTTAAACTAATAAGAACACAGCATTTTATGAGAAATTATGACAGGGTGTGACAACTAATCACAGCCTCTTTCTATAAAAGCTTTGCTTGTGAAAGAGTACTACATAAGGCCTAAAGTTAAACTTCCTTTCCTATCTTATGTTTCACAGTATAAAAAAAGATTTCTTTAAAGGAACAGTTTACCTAAAAATGACACCTGGTGCAACACATTTTGAGGCACCTTTTAGCTTTAATTAGGTCATTCCATGTCAAATCACCCAAATTTGAGAAACTTCCACATCTCAAATTTTTGATTCTGTAAAAAAAACGTATGATAATTCAGAAGACAAACATAATAGTGATGATGAAAGCCATAATATTAAATGTCATGTATGAGTATTTTTTGAGTAATCCACTATTCTGTAGAGGGGAGTCAAAATGACCATTTCCACCTGAGAAAAGTGACCCACGTTTGGTTTTTGACAACTGAAAATGGGTAATATTTAACAATTTGGACATGGAGCTGCATTGAGATCCCTATATCTATGGGATTTAATACATATAAGGCCTTAAAAATTAGGATACCAAAAGAAAAGTTTGCCAAGAACCAGAATCTAAAATCATACTAAGATTAATTGTTAAAACTATTAATCGTTAAAAGATCGCGATCTTAATTCAAACACCTATACGCTATCTCATTCCTTAATGACAGTGATTCGCCTGTGTGTATTAAACCTTTGACAAGATCACAGCGAGCATTCAGATCTGCGTTGGCGCTGCCGCTGTCCCAGACAGAGCAGCTGTCATGTATAGATATGAAAAAAAAGCTTCACAAACAGTCTTTTCAACCACACAGTATAATTATTTCTGTTACAATAATTCAAGATAACATAGAAGTACTGCATGGGATAAAAGTTTATAGTTCGGATATAAACACTGATGTATATCAGGGTTCCTGCACACTTTTTAAAGTCAAATTTAAGGCTTTTTAAGACCTTTTTAAGACCTGAAGAAATCAAAATTAATACCGTACATTAGGGGTGTGCAATATTGACAAAAATATATCTCGATATTTTAAACGTTTTGTTGATAATAATTAGATGATATTTTACTGATTGTGTTTTTGTGCTGGTGCATTGGCTGGTTTAGGCCTGTTGTTGACAGCAGACTCACGAAGATATTCATATTTTTCATATTCTATGCAGTGGTCAGTTCACAGTAGTGACAGAAATGATTAATTAATGTGCAATATTTGCCACCTTAAATTGATTTCCAGGGGCATTTTCACCTATATGTGGACATTTTTTCTAAACTTATTTAGAGTTATGCATCACCTTTTATGTCAAATAGCCTACTAACATTCAAATTATTCAAATTAATTTGTACAGTAATTATACTTATTTATACAATAATACTTAATTACACAATAATTATACAGTACCACCGTTACCAGTCAAATTAAATCATTCAATCAAAATCCATCTTTGCAGTGCAGAGGTCACACAGAAGCGGCATCAGAAGTGGCATTAATATTTACACTCCATTTACAATTGCATAAATAAAGCTATGAGAGTTTTTTTTTTAAATCAATATTCAATATTTAAATATGAAATGATTTCTAATTTTAACGTTTTAAATAAAGGGTACTTTAAATATGAAACTAAAACCGCCAGTAGGCGGTGGCAAGTCACTGCCCTAATACCGTAAGCGAGTTGAGCATACTGTCTATGGAGTTGAGGTATTCATTCATTCAACCGATTTGTTCAAACGGCTGATTCATTCGGGAAAGAAACAAGTGATTGTTCATTGAATCGTTAAAATGACTCGTTCAAAACGTGGATTTCAGTCAAGAAATCATCGCTGTCTGTTGCATTAAGACTCTGCTACGGTTTCATTTTGAAATTCTAGTCGGCGAAATAAAGGGAAAACAAACAATATTGACAATATGGTGTCTAAAAAGTAACTCATGTTAATTTATTTTTAATTTAACTATTGTATAACATAAATATATCACACTTGTACACGGGAAAACGGCACTCTTACTGATGTGATATTCTAATATAAGAACAGAATATGATATAAATATAAGACAAAAACTAATTTGGGGACATAGGCCTACAACTGCACTGACACATCACGCAGTGAAAGCACGAGAGACAAATGCGATGTCAGCTCACAGTGCCTCATACATCGTTAAAACAATGATTACAATATCATTGCAGACAATACACATCGCACACCCCTAAGGACATAAAGAATGAACTTACGACTGAACTGACATTGCCAACTTTCTTCTTCTCTCCTCTCTCGCGTGCAGGAGACAGACGTTATTCTGCCGCGAATGTGATGCGAATTGTCACGTGAACAAGCAAATCCACAAAGATAGAATAATAAAAAATAATACTACGCTAATTAGATAGTTTTAATTTGGAAAACATTTAGATATGTCTAAGTCGAAGTGTAATCTAAAATTTAAGACCTTTCATAAGTAAAAATAAGACTTTTATGGCCTTATATTTTAAAAATCTAATTTAAGACTTTTTAAGACTTTTTAAGGATCCGCGGGAACCCTGTATATGGTGGTAGCAATAAAATGCAGTAAATCACCTTTTGAAAGTAATGACGCTTCAAATAAAGATTGAATCAATTACATTGTTACACCAGTAGGTGGTGAAAAGTGACCGTTAAAGAGATTCAAGAGGTTCGTTCAAAAATGCTGATTCATCCAGTAATGAAGCAAGTGAAGTCTGTGGCTATGTCCTATGTGTGAAATCACCCCCATGCCCTTAAAAAGGGCACTATTTGAAGGGACACCAATTTGAAGTGGTGTCCGAAACCATAGATGTTATCGAGTGCACTCATTCAAACCCACAATGCACTACAAAACGAGTGCTCAACGGCTAGAGAATACTCAATGCACTGCAAGTGTCGTGCCAAATGAATTCCCGTGTCTCGGCAGAAGATCCAGAAGAATCATCCATCCATTTTCCAAACCGCTGGTCCAATGTGGGTGCAGCTGAACATAGTTATCAGTGCTGTCAAGTCGATTAATCACATTTATTCACATATGCACATATACACGCATATATAACGTAAACAAAAACTTATGTTAGATGCGATTAATCGATTTGACAGCACTGACCAGTATAAATACCTTTTTAATTGATTATTAAACTGTTTAAGCTTTATACAAGCTAGTTTTCATGACAGAGTTCAAGATAAATCCTTTCATTACTACTGGAGCTGCCAGTTTGCTAAGTGACAAAAATGATTATTAAACAGCAAACACAAACTATGCAAAAGCGGCAGCCCTTCCAGCGTCCGAATTCACTCACTCGTTTTCATTCACTCCTTCAAGTAAACTATATAAGTGGAGTACTGTACACTGTAAAAAATAATCGTGATTTTAACGGTAAAAGACTGTAAAAATGCTACAGTGCAAATTCAAAACTGTTAATTGGTTAACAGAAAGTTTCCGTACTATATACGGTAAATAACTGTGATATAATTTTACTGTAAAATTATATACCATTAAATTTACAGTTTTTGAAAGTGAAAAAGAACTCATTGTATAATTTACAGTGAAAAACCGTAAATTGACATTCCCACAATTCCCTGTGTGACACTTCACATTTGATGTATTTTTGTTAAAATAACTATTGTTCCTCATGGTTTTCTTGTTTTTTCTTCTAATCAGTTATGTACATTAGGGTTTTATGTTACATGTAATGTTATTAAATTAATGTTTATTGCATTTTTTTAAATTTCATGTGTGTTACCATGAAGGTGTTTAATGTTTGTGTGAATGACACAGTGCAGCTTCTTTATATAAGTATTAGCCTTCTTATAGAAGATTGATTGTGATGAGCTTTGATTGCTCATATGGCTCTCATCACTGCTGTGATAATTGTGGGATGCCAGTGTATTACAATGGTACAAAACAAATAAAAAAAATTTTAAACGGTTGGTCAATCGACATTTTATCAGAAAATGAAATACGGTTTATTACTGTAAATTTTAAGTTAAGTTTGTAAAACCATTAACGTTCCTACCGTATTTTTAAGGGTAAAGTTCTGGCAACCACAGTTGCCGTTTTTTTTACCGTAAAAATTACGGTTTTATTTTTTACAGTGTAGGGAAGAGTGAATGAGGGTACAGGGGGCGTTTTCAAACAAATACTAAAGCATACTTACAGGTTGCGATTCATAAACCGATTGTCCCGACAAAGTGGTAACTGCTCCATCTTTCATGAAAATCTTTTGTGTGTAGCTGGCATTGTACTCTCTTAGGTTCTGGAAGCTGTTCTCCGTAAAATTTGCAGCAAACAGATAAACGCTGGGGTTATAATGTTCAGGAACAGTGTTAAAAATTAATATTTTAAATGTGTTCACCTTAGGAAGGCCAAACAAAGGGGTTTTGGAACCAGGGTGGAAAAAACAGCATCTCTTCGACGACATGGCAACGAAACGCTACTAATTCTAGCGCAGCTCGACTAGGCCTCGCCCCCTTTTTTTGCAATTCCGTGGGCAGGATTATTTAAATGAGTGACATTGTGACTTCACAAGATCAGGAAAAAGCGCGTTGTAGTCCCAACAAACGCCCAACTAAGAACCATGCCAGAACATTAGCTAACATTTTGCGAACGTTTCCTGATAGCTGGGAATGTACAATTAACATGACAAAATGCGTTATAAAAGAAAATAAAACAACGTTTCATGACTGTTGTATTCCATTCAATACGCTCTATTGTAATTCTATAACACCCAGGGCCATTACAAATTACATCATAGGTAAACACCATGACTACCGAAACTATTTTCTTAGTACTGACGCCACCGGGCGACTCCCGTTTCACTAACCCGACTCTGAAGAGGAGTTCAGCGGTCAGGCTGATCTTATGTGCTCCCTTTACAGCGCCTATACTGGCATTGTGGCAATCTCCATTCCCCCATACTCTCTCCAAACACCATCCGCCCCTATTGTCAGAACCTCCGCAGCCTATTACTGTAGCTGTCAGCAATGTTTAGCGCCTTTTTAACATGCTTCCTCGTTCATTGAAATACCCTGTTAAATAATAAAAAGCATCTTGTTAACACAATGCTTGCTTTATCCCAAGAATTCTGCATCTTCATTACCTCCCCGTGTAGTTCAAGTTGGATCTCATCAATAAAACATCGAGGGTTGACACAGTTACACCATCAATAGATTGCCGACAAATGCCTTGACCTAAAAAGCCTTTCGTCACTATGGAACATCTTATAGATCGATGCCGTGTAGAATGGCGGCTTTCGTGTGCGTGCACAAAATTTTCAATTATTTTCTTACCTCGTCTTGACTGTAGGGGATGGTTGTCACATTACGCCATATGATATATTAATTAATAGCGTGAAATAGACATATGTCCAGAAAACGTGCTGGGCTGCACAAAACTACAAACAATGTGGCACATTCGCTCGCGAATCGCGCGCGCTGTAATGAGTTTGAGGTTTCGAATTCGAACGCAACAATGTAACAAAAGCTTCTTCAGTCTGATACATTGTAGCACGCGCCCCGCCCGCCGTGGGATTAACACCCAGAAAGGGGTTAGAAAGTTTCTTACCCACCTTGCACGGAATCCGTAATTAAGTTTCATTAACAGGAAGGCATGAATATTCGAGCTTCGCCCCGCTCCGTCGCCGCCACCTGCTACCAGCTCGATGAGAAATCCTGCGTAAAATGCCCAAGCAGACACATTGATCTACCAATGCGACTCCATTAGCTGTCAGATGTTATTTGCAGCGTTATTGCGGATTAGAATCGCATGCGAACTGCAAATCATCATCTGGGGTATCTTTCAATCTGTTGTTGATATTCTGCAAGGCTCACTTCACACCAGGAAATTTCGTCAATGACAGCGACAGAAGCTCTTAAAGGGGCCGATAATTGACAGTCGCCTTTTATCAGGCAATACTAGTTCATTGTCGTACCTAAATTAGTTTCTGTATTTAAAATATTTTAAATAGGGCAATAACAGAGAGACTTCTGTGTCTCAACAAGTGAGGTGGACATTAATCCCATAACTCTGTCAATCCATGCTTAAAGTTTATGCGTCATATACGCGTATACGAGGGTGAAAACATGTTTTCATGGGGTGTACATGTTTTTTTTTTTTGTTTTTTTTTAAGTGTACTTGTTTTGACGCGAATATAAGTCTAGACAGATATGTAACAGGTCTGGTTTGACTCGTTTTTTTAGGGGTGTTTGCACTGCAGTTTAAGTTAGCTTTGATCGCTGGATGATTGTGTTTCCACTAGGTGGCGCTCAACGACAGTTTATTGTGTTTACATTTGAACAGCTGAACTTCGTCGCAAAAAACAAAACAAAAAAACAAACAAAAAAAACATTAATCACACATTACCTTTTCTTTCTAAATGGAATGCGTTTTGTACGTATTTTATATATAACTTGTTTAGTTTAGTCTTCATCACACAATAGCAAAACAATCAAATGGTACTATTAGAATTGTCATTGTTTTTTTTTTCTTTTTGGAGGTGGTACCATTGGTAAACAGTAAAATATTACAAGAATTTTTAGATCAATACCTTTTTTTAACTATATTTTCAAATGTAATTTATTCCTGTGACGCAAAGCTGAAGTTTCAGCATCATTACTCCAGTCTTCAGTGTCAAAATGATACTTCAGAAATCATTCTAATATGCTGATTTGGTGCTCAAGAAACATTTCTTATTATCAATGTTGGGCTAAAAGTTGTGCTGCGTAATATTTTTGTGAAAACCACATATTTTTTTTTAGGATTCTTTGATGAATAGAATGTTCAAAAGAACATAATGTATTTGAAACAGAAATCTTTTGTAACATCATAAATGTCTTTACTGTCAATTTTGATCAATTTAATGCATATACATTTTCTGAATATAAATATAAATAAAATATATATATATATTGACCCCCACATTTTAATTGTAGGGGAAATTGAAGGAAATGTCATTAGCAAAAATAAAACAAAAGAGTTTTACTTAATTTTTTAAAATTCATTTATTTACAATATTAAAATGTATCAGTGCGAATAGTACAAATATAAATACCTTATTTTACATGCTGGAATCTAATGTCTACGAGCTTTGACAAGTAATGGAGGTATTTCATGGATACATATTTAATGTGATGATATTGTTTGTTCAGTTAAGGACAACTGATCAATAAATGCTTCTAAACTATTACAGATTACATAGTTACTGACCTGACATCACTTTCACATAGATTGAAATTTAACGTGAGTAAAAAAAAAAAGAAGTAGTCCCTGAATTTCTCCATCTATATATTATTTACATAAGAGGTTTGGCAGAGATAATAGATGACAGGCACTTTAGGAATCCTTTGATTCTCTGTTGGTAATTTAGATGCAGAGCAAACATAATAAAATACTGTTTTTCTATGTACAGCACTGGCAGAGACATTAAGACATGCTGAACATAAGCTGTAAAATACTGTCAGAGGTAATCAGTGTAAACTGCCCATTGAATCCAATACAGAACCAACTGACAGACAATGTGTATGATGGACATTTTCATACTAATAATTCATAAGAAACTGGGGGGAAAAGAAAACCTCAACACATTTACAAATTAAGCTACAACTGCAAAATGCACAATATATTTATAAAAAAACAATATAAACATTCAAAACAGTGCTGTAAAAATACCACAGTAAACAAGTCAAACATAAATATTCAGTATTGGCATCACAATGAAACCCTAATTTACAATTTTACAAAACAACCCTGGCTATTACACATCTAAAATACAAAATGTAACTATAAACATTACTTACAAATCATAAGTCATCTGTTTATGACTGATGCATTCTGGAATAAACTGTACAAATGCTTATTAATATCAAAGTCTTTATTTTTGTAGCTCCAGAACAACTTTATCCATTTCGACGAAAACGTTCTGTCCTCATCCAGCAGAACTTGGGCAACGTAGTGCTTTGGAATGCTGGGACACAAAGTGCCTAGACTCCATTTGTATTAATCGAACCTTTAGAAAATACTAAAAACAACTTCAGAGCAGGTCCATGTTGTGCTTTAATACTAGTAGGGAGACAGACACTGATTCTTCAAACCCCTTCCAGGTCATTCAACGTCCTTCACAGTGAAGACTCAGATTGAAGTTTCATTGCTGCCACTAACAAGAGAAATACAGAGCGGTGTTACATTCAGAACGTGACTAAATAAATTAGGATGATCATCATTTGACATCCAACTCACTCGGAATGGAAGTCTTGGTCCGCCAGGGAGACGTGGCTGGTGCCGAGCTCCACAGCGATCCCGTTCAGCGCAGGCTGGCGAGGTAATGGAGGTGGCTTGATGACGATGCTGTTGGCCTCGGTTCCTATGCGAATGCCCTCGTTTGACCCCACCGCTGGAGTCTTACGGGGGATCTGGGGTGGGTTGTAGTCACTGAGCTTCTCCCTCAAGCGGTTCTTTATGTTCTTGTCCGTCAGTGGGGGTGGGTATATGATCTTGTTCTTTAAAATGCCTAATAAAAGTGAAGCAATAATATAATATAAAATTAAATAAAAAATTATATATATATATATATACACAGCGGTATAAGATATATAATTATATTATACGTTGCCTATTATCTATTAAATATTATTTTAATATTATAAAATACAATATAAGGTATGCATGCAGAAAACTGATTGTTTTTTTTTTACATTTACAGTAATAAAATGGTTTCATTCTCTTAATGATATAAATAAATCTAAAATATATGTATATTTTATAGAGCGTTGTCGCATACCTTTTCTGGATAGCTGGTTGCTGTTCGGCTGACTGGGTGGACTCTCACTTTGAGACACATCTCCATTTTGGTTTAATTTATTCCCTTGATGAAGTTCCACATTCACTTTCGTTTCCACCCGCAGTTTCTCAGGACCCCCCGTATTCTCACTTTCACTGGCTGTGGGCGGCTCCACAGGCCAATACTGCTTCCCATGACCAGACACAGCATCAACTGCAGAACAACATGGGTACAGTTATCTAACATCTAAAAAATATGAATTTTAGATATTTATTTTATGTCAGGAATAAATATCTTCTGGTGACTGACAACTATGTATCTAAATTTTTTTAGTGTTTGCTTGAATAAACCATGTAAAAGAGCAGGTCAGAGGTCACAGAAGAGGTCGCAGGCACCTTTAGGAGTGCTGTGGAGGGGCGTTCTCTCGTTATTCCATTTGGTCTTGGAGTGCCTGGCCTCATCCTCACTGTCCGAGGAGTGGGAGGAAGCGTAGGAGCTGCTGTGCTCATCCACTGAGAGCTCACTGTCCGAATCTGAGTCTGTACAGAAACAGAAAAATAGCCTCTAATCACAGAAGTGCACAAGTTTACCCATAATTCATTGTTTGTTTGTTTTCTGCTGATGCTCTCCTACTGACTACTAACTAACGGAAGAGCTTTTAGCATATGGCTGCTTAATAAAGTGCCTGAATTTTCCTGTGGAACAAAAGTTATGACACCAGTTGACCCTTCAATGGACTGTGTATGTTGTGTTTTTAAGTGTAATCTTCCATCACCTTCTGCCTTTTTACTCTTATGGAAAAACAGCGACGAGTCTCCATCATGTCCCACTTTTCCACCATTAGACGATATGCTGTGTTTCTTCTCCCTGTGTGAAAACAACATTAAAACTATGTATTAAATATTGAGAGTTTGTTGTGGAGTCACACTAAAGTTATTTGATGACAGTAAGTTAATAGTGAAATCTTCACAAATGCAGCAGCTGCCAATATAGCAATATGACAAATATGACAACCAGGGTTTTCTCATTCACTAGCTAAAAAAATGTTCTCTGAAAATGTCATATGCCTTACCGGTGCATTTTGCAGTGAGTAGAATGTGCGTTTGAGAGATGAATCAATACACATTAGATTCAATATGTGATCCATGTAACACATGACACTGTGCTGTGAATTAGGACACCATTTGCAATACCGAAGGGCTCTGTCAGTGGTTATGATAAACAAAAATCTGAGTCATAAATATGGCCAAAGTGGCCCCGTTGATAGTCATAATATACTTAGTCTCATCTAAATATATTCAGTGGCGTGACCTAAAAACCGAATGCTCCTTTGAGACGTTTACGCACAATATAACGGGTAATAATTGGTGCAAATATGTTAGTGAAACAGCTGCAGGCAAATACGTTAATGAGTTCATATGAGGTCATAATTCCCAATATATTTAGGGCATGTTGCAGAAACCCGATTCGTATATACGAGAGAAACACCAAGGTCTGCAGAAGTTCAAAGGATACATGATTCGTGTTTTAAGAGGTTAAGGAGGAGGTGTGGAGATCTTTCACACAAGTATTTTAAAATGAAACAACAGATGAAACCATATTGTGAAGCGTTACCAAATAACCCATATCATGATTCACTTGTGGTGTATTACCTGAGTGTGGACGCGAGGAAGCTGCTGCCGTGACTCTTTCCTGATCTAACAGAGTTCTCTAGAGATACAGAGGACTCTCCGATGGTGGTCCGGTACAGACCTCCATCCTCCATGTAGACATCACCATTCAGAGAACGCTGACACGACAGGAGAACAGATTCACTGTTAACGTTTCATCACTAAATAAATTGTGCCTGTATGTGAATTGTCACTTTTTTTATTTTTTATGTGTCAAACTCACTGTGAGTAAAGTAGCCCGTGTTGTACTGGGATCTTCAGCTGGTACTTTCTTCCCTGTAAAGACACTTTTCAGGTTCCTCCTCACGTCTTTATTGAGAATACAGTGGAAAAAGAAGATGCAAATGCCCTGGAAAGAAAAATCCATAACTGAATAATTACATAGACACACATTTGTTGTAAAACACAAGCATACCTGTTGGTTTAAGAGAGCAATCCAATTCCATATGGTTTGTATAAACCATATTTTATTAGATAATTCCCATGAATTATTTTCCATTGTATTGTATTGAAATTTACATTTTTTTAATTTCCATATTGTTTGTTTTATTAGCAACAATATTAATATTCAGAATCATAATTATTATTAAAATGATTTAATTATTCATTGACAGTTATGTCATTATTATGCAAAGTTGAATCTAACTTGCCTTTATTTGATATTTAACTGGACTTGATTGTATTCTATTTTACATTTCTATATTTTTATAATAATTTTTATCTCATCTTTTTATTTTATTTTACCTTTCATTTTCCATAAATATATATATATATATATATACACACAAACACACACACACTGCTGACAATTATGGCAATACAGCATTGTTTACTTTACCTTGGCCCTAAATCCAATCTTCCTTTACTAAACACTGAGACATTCTAAGAACTTTGACAATTAGTCCCACTGTTCTGACAAAAATGTACATTATTCAGATGACCATATGTACCTGTAGGCAGCTGAGGAAGGCAAAAAGGTAGTGGAAGGAAAGCACATCACTGTTGACTGCCATTAGACCCAGAAGCCAGGTGGCGCTGATGAGCAACAGGAGGAGGAAAGCCACTCGAAGAGCAGAGCTGCACAAGAGCAAAGAAGAATGTTGAAAAAGATTTGAATTGCTTCAGGCCTTCTGTATTTCAGAATTGTTCAGTTTGACCAAACTCTCACTGAACTTACATTGCTCCTGACTTTTCTGTGCGCTGGCGCCGTCCAAATGAGGCTTTAGCTGCCAGTACAATTAGGACTATATTTATCTGTTAAAAAAATGTGTTTTTCATTATTTAGTCAAAACAAAACGCTTCAGTTGGGAAAAGAAAATGAAAGGAAAATTTACACTGTGCTAAATGAGATTAAACTGACCAGCACTAATATGGAGATTGGTCCAGTGATACTCCAGATAAGAGTGTCGTTGACAGAGAGCCAGCAGAAGTCAGGGTTTCCATAACCCTGAGGATCCAAACCCACAGCCAGACCTGACAAGAGACAAATAATCAGCAACAGTGTACAATCAAGATGCAAATCACAGGGGGGGTTTAAGGTGCAGTAAGTGATTTCTGAGAAACACTGTTGATATTTGAAATCAACCCAAACAAACACAGCCCTCCCTTCATTGCTCCGCCCCCAAAATGCACAAACACACAATGCAAGAGTGGATGTCTCCATTTAAAAGCTGAAGCAAACAAAATAATACTTTGTGAAAAATAAAGCGAGGATAAAGAATGAATGACAAGGAAGAACAAAAAATGAACATACAGTACACAAGAGTCTATAGAAGCAAGAGTTTGTTTGTTAGTCGAAAGCAGCACACCAGCTCCAGACAAACAATGGCACTCAAAACTGTCCTGTCGGAGCAAAAACAATGCAACCTCGGTGTCTGTTTTTAGGCCTTCTCACTTAGGTCACTCCAGTGCTGGAAAGCTTTTCTAATATTAACGCGAGCCCTAAAGCTCTCGCCTGATCATAAAACCCCTTCTTTTTCCAGTGATATTCCTCTGGTCTTATCTTGTTTGCAATGTCTCTCGGCCATCTCTCTTTCTACAGTCTTTCTTCAAATCTCCCTCTTGCTTACTCTCTCTCCTGCCCCATCATGAGTGGACACGCCCCTTGCTGCTGATTGGGGGGGGGGGGGGGGGGGGGGGGGGGGGATGGGGGGATGGGGGGTTGGGGTAAACTAAACATTTTTAATGAGCAACTTAGTCTCATACCAGTGATAACAGCAGGAATCCCCCAACCGATGGCGTAGTAGAAGCGCATGTGGCCCTGGTTAATGTTACGCATCTCAGTCAGCATGCGATAGATGTGCAGCCCCTCCACAAACATCCAGGCAAATGCGCACATGTACGAATAATGTAACAGAATGGCCACAACAGTACATACAAACTACAAAACAGATAAGAAACAGGTTTAGTATCTCACAGAAATGTCCAAGATAAAAAAAAAATCCCATTGATATTACAATCCAAAAACTCTGCCTGCTGCTCACCGGACTGTCGGTCTGATTGATGCCAGTGAGGAAGATGAGCTCAGAGAGGAAGATGGCGGCCACCAGGTTCTTGTGGATGCTGTGTAGGTTGGAGCGCAGCTTGCGAAGAATGGCCAGCAGGAGGAAGGTGATGAGGAGGGCCACCAGAGAGGCGGACACCGTGGTGTAGGTCACCACTTTTAGAGGAAGAACATCACCATGCTAAGGACGAGATACCAGCATTGAAAAATGAGTTAGCTAGCTGTATACAAGCAAAATTCCATATAAACCAAAATAGCTGGTTGTGTCCAACCTCTCGTTTGGAGATGTCCATGAGGACAGCAAAACTGGTCATGTGGTTGCACTGGCAGCTGATGTGAGTCGAGTTCCTGAAGACCAGCTCACAGCCTTTAGAAGACCAGCCGCCCCCACCGGAAACCCTATCAAATAAGAGCAGAAAAGACACACAAAAACACAAAATTATGATGTATTCTGAAATCACAGCATAAGCAGAGCTTTCCTAACATATTTTATTCATTCATTAAGAACTCACGGGATGGAGTGGTTCCAGTAGACGCACACAGGTTTGGTCCTCTCGTGGGACTCCAGGAGCCTGAAGTTCAGGGTGATGGGTCTTTGGAGGGGTGTGGGGAGGGCTTCTCCGTCCCTGTGGACCACCACACTCACTACAGGTGTGTTGATGACAGGACGAGTGGGCAGTCTGGGGATGTGTAGAGCACCAGATATATTTACAACAACAAATATATATCAAATAATTTTTTTTCTTGATATTGTCATTAGGGAAACACAATCTATAGGTACCATATTGGTTATTGGCCGATATTAGAAAATATTTTATTTATCTGTGTTGGCTGACATTTATAAATTATTGTAGCCCATTTCCAGGCAGCACATAAGAAGAAGAAGAAAAAAAAAACCCATCCGTTTGTAAATTATATATATATATATATATATATATATATACTTTTTACCTCATAATTTTGACCTTTTATGTAATAATAATAATTAGTTGTCATACTTAAGATTTCTTATCTCATAATTTTGACTATCTGTCATAAACATCCTTTTATATCTAAATTGTGACTATTTATGGAATAATCAATGTAGGGTTTTTTGTGGTGGAAACAGGCTTCCGTACATATTTGATGTTTCATTGTTCTGTGCTCATTTCCTCTATTTTTACATTCAGATTAAATTGGCCATAAAATTACACTCACTTAAGGGTAATCTTTAAAACACTAATAATTTAATAACACTGCTGAATGTAATCTTGAATAAAAAATGAATATCCATTTGACATACTGTACATTAAAATGTTGTCTAAATTCACTAGTCGCATTTAGTTTAGAATTTTAACTGGCGATTTATCAGAATGAAAACAATTATCAGCTAACGCACCAACGGGAATTTGAATATGATACATGATAGCATTGCATATCCTGGTCAAGGAAGTCTGTTGTTTGTATGTAAAATCCCAGGCTGAAGTTCTACCTTAGACTGCGACGGTCCGGATCGTAACTCTCCGGAAGGAGGCGTCCCAGAGACCTGTAGATCATCACCATTACAACAGCAGGTGGATCAGGTTGTTCTGCATGGCGTCTTTTTTTAATGGATGGTGTTAGATCAACAATATTTGATCCATCCATGCTGATGAAAGACTCAGTTGATGCAATCTGGGCTGGAGGCTCTGTGGTAACAGCATCTGTAGTGTAATACGACATAAGAAAGTTTAGTTTCATTTCCATGACTACTACTTATTATAATATAAAGAAATAAGTTTCGAGGTGAGAACCTTTGCTCTTTTTCGGCATTGAAAGCAGGCTTGGGATGAGGACAGATGACTCCAGCTCTTTTGCGAACACCTCCGTAACCTCATAAAATCGAGGAATCTTGTCTTGGTTTGCAGTGGTGTCCAGAAAATCTAATGCAACGACTTGAATATGAAGAAAAATGATAAATATTTTTACTCTAAACACTCAAAATGAAGCTACAGGACTGAGAACACAATACTAACTCATGTTGTCAGTGATGATGGTGAAGGGTCTCAGGTAGGTCTTCCTCACGTTCTGTACCAGAGTGTTGGCGTACTCCTCAAAGTGTTGCAGCAGATGTGCCGTCCCACCATCAGAGCGCTGTATCTTCTCCCAGTGCTCCTTGTTGACTGGGTCAAGAATGGCACTTCCAGCTTTAATAATGTTCTACCACAGCAAACAAGAGTAACGTTCATAAATACGGTATAATAACCACCCATCGTCGGCTTACTTCTTTTAATGTCAATTAATTAATAAAAAAATAAGGTACAAAAATAAATAATATATTTATTGAAATATATTAAAATAAATTAAGAAAAATTAGTTCATTTAAAGACACTGAGATCTGAGGATCTGAATGTGTCTGTGAATAAAACTAAATCTTTAGCACATCTGTACTAAATATGGTTTTAAATGCTGTCTAACTGTCAAAGCTGGTCATTAGTTGGTCCAAGATGGTTTAGATGGTTGATCAGACTGGTGAGGTCAACCAGGTAGACCTTCTTGATTAAAACATTTTGAGAGAGTAGGTCACTTTTGACCAGCAACAAATCAGTTGCAATGTTCCAAAAACCATCTTGACCAACTTAAGCCTTGAAGATCTGGTTCTAATAAAGTTATCTTTAAAAAATGAGTATATATCAAATTAAATTTGACTGTTCCTATCATACTCTGAGGTGCAGAACCCATTAGATTGAGCTTGAATGTGAAGATACTGTGAGATTCTGGAAGTGTGTGAAGGCTTTGAGGTCTTTACCTTGTTGAAATCGGTATCATGAGTAGCGGTGAGCTCAAAGCCCTGCTGCAGACTCTCATGCACTAACACACTGGCCAGCAGATGGTAGGCAGTCCTCACGTCATTTCCAAAGAGACGATCCGCGTGGTCGGTGGAGGAGCACAGCGCCCCCGCAAGGCTTCTTGATCTTTCTCCGTCCATTCGAGAAGAATTAGCATGAAGATCCTCACTCTGAGTCACAAATGAAGTCACTCTGGTCACTTCTAGGATTGTGGCAGCTGGCGTAGACTGTTTAATAAAATTCCAAGTTGAATCAACCAACAAAAGAGTCACAAACCTCTTTCTTTAGCTTTGAGAAGCTGAGGGAAGTGCAGTTGAAGAGCTCGGGTGGAAGCCAACCTTTTTCATCGCTGCAATGACGGATAGCTGTGCCTGTCAAAAGACATATCAAATGTGTACATATCGATAAATATGTAAAAATCATTCAACAATAAATAAATAAAATGATGAAAATTTCTACATATACTACAAGTCAAAAGTTTGTACGGATCTTCTTTGTTATTGTAAGTACTATTTTCTACTTTTTTTTATCTATAGGAAAATCATTAAGATTAATAAACACAAATGGAAATAGGGTTTTATGTAGTGACCAAAATATCTATTTATTTATGAATTAATAATTGTTTATAAAACATAATTTAAAAAATTTAACTATATTTTCATATAAAAATATATAATGTATTTTTAATATATATAATTGTGTTTATAAAGTTTTAAATGAGCTAAACCCAATTATATATTCAGTTATATAAATTATATAAAAATAACTGTATACTTATATTTTTTATTTATATAGTTATCTACAAAAATTAAATGTTTCAAATTCAGTGAAGTGTGTCCAAACTTTGGTTGTTTATGTAAATTCTTGATTTAGTTAAGGACCGTATAATTCATCTAGACTCACCGCTGGATCCTCTGGGGCAGTTTGTGGCTGCAGGGCCACCAAACGTGGTCCGGGGCCACCAGATACCGTCTTCAAACGCTTTTGGACAACCGTCATAAACCACTAGACAACAAAAAAATGGAGTGAGAGTGGGAGAGAAAGGATAGTATGGCAAAACAGATGCCATTTACTGTCACTAATACTTGCTTTGTCTTAATGATAAGGCCTTTTAAAGGGATAGTTTACCCAAAAATGAAAATTCTGTGATCATTAACTCATCTTCAAGTTGTTCCAAACCTGTATGAATTTCTTTTTTTCTGCTGAACACAAAAGAAGATATTTTGAGGAATATGGGTAACCAAACAGTTAATTGGCCCCATTGACTTCCATAATAGGAAAAAAATACTACTGAAGTCAATGGGTCCTTCAACTCTTTGGTTACTGACATTCTTCAAAATATCTTATTTTGTGTTCAACAGAAGAAAGAAATTCATACAGTTTTGGAACAAGTTGAGGATGAGTAAATGTTCACAGAAGTTTCAGTTTTGGGTGAACTATCTATTTAAGGAGCAACACATTCCTATTATTTCTTCTCCAATTAATCCCACAGTCAGTACAGGTACTCCATGCTAACTTGAAAGCATTCTACTTGTGATTATAGTGTATTACACTTACATTTCATACTGTGCATGCATATGTAAGCTAAAATTGTAAACAGCTTTCTTTTTTTTTGTCCTTATTTTTTCAATTGTCGAGAATTTTGTAACCAGTTTTGTAATGAGCTCAACAACAGTAAATTGCAATCCTGTCCAGTTGACAGCACACATACCCACGCATCCCCCGACTGTCACCTCAGCGAAGGGGTTGTCACAACGGTTACACTGACGGCCCACCACACCCAACTTACAGGCGCACTGGCCCGTTACAGGGTCACATGTCCGCGAATGCGCTCCAAGGTGAAAACAATCACAAGGGTAACAACTGTCCCCACCAAGAGGGCGAAAGTAATTGTCCTGAAAAATTGAAGAGGAGAAAATTATGGCATCTTGTGAGCATGGACCTGAGATCAAAATATAGTAATGTACATTAAGATACTTATTTTTTATAGATTACTTTTATGATGGATGGATGCACTTATTTGAGCTTCAAAATCTCAAGGTACCATTCACTCCCATTATAAAGCTTGGAAGAGCCAGGATATTTTTTAATATAACTCCGATTGTGTTCGGCTGAAAGAAGAAAGTCATATACACCTAGGATGGCTCATTTTTGGGTGAACTAACGCTTTAATACAATAAAAGCCACATGGTCCAGTTTATATTTATATTGTTGTACAACTAGAAGTCAGTGGTTTCCCGTCAGTTCCCGTCAGTTCCTGCTATTGAGAGTCTGGAGCATGCGATCACTTGCAGCTTACCTTGCAGCTACACTCTCCTGTGGTTTTATTACAGTCCCTTTTGAAGCCTTTGCTGATATCGCAGTTACAGGGCCCACAGGTCGGGTATCCCCACCAGCCGTGAGCACAAGGTTGATCCCCTCTGTGTTTGACGCACACGTCAAAGAAAGAGTGAAAAGGGGGACAGAGAAAAATAAAATCATGCAATAGTGCAGTTTAAACTACATACTTCACAGACTGAGACTCAAAACAGCTTATTTTGGGGACTGAGACTGATTGAATTTGCTTTGAAATTGGACATAAAATTCCACTGTAAAATCAAAGCGGTGTATTCTGACTGCGAGGCAAACACGAAATTGCTTGTGTGAAAGCAATACATCATTCTAAGCCCGCTTCCTTTGTGATCATTGAAATGAGAATCTTCTCATGGTTAAAGGAAGGAACAGAAACTATTTCAAACATACAGTATTTGATCCTATTATTTAAGTCTTTCTCCTCTCATGGAAATTATTTTATTTGTTATTATCTAATTTTTGGAGTTTACAGATTACGAACATTTAAAAGAAAATTCACTTTTTCAAAACCCAAGTGATTCTGCTAAAGAACAGTTTATCTTTAGTGGATGAAACACTCGCCAATTACTGGATCATTCCAGCAGTCGGAGCTTTACTTTACTTTGTTGCATTATAAATTAAAGCTTTACGGTGTGGGTGTCAAGGACATGTGGAATTATCAGAATTAAAGGAAAGACCAGATTTAAAGGATCATCACAACAATACCATCACAAATACCGCCAGCATCTGCGATCACAGCTTTCGCCACTTACAAAAGTTTGGCAGTTCATGAAACAGACCATCAGACAATAAAGCTGCTGTCAGTCAGCGTGTTTAAGCACGTACCGAGCTTTAACTTAAAGTCCACCAATTTTCTTAATCCTAACCAAATCTAAACATAAAGGGACAGTTCACCCAAAATAAATGTTCTGCAATTATTTCCAAAACTGTATTACATTCTTTCTTCTACAGAACACAAATAAAGATATTTTAAACAATGTCCCAGTGTTTTTTTTTCTTTGTGACTATGCAATGAAAGAAGTTGTTTTTACCACATTGACTTAAATTATATGGACAGAAACAGTTGAAACAGACTTCAAAATATATTTTATATTCCACGTTCCACAGAAGAAAGAAAGTCATACAGGTTTGGAATGATATGAGGGTGAACTACATCTTCAAATACTAACATGACCCCTATTTTAACATCAATCAGACAAAAAGGGTATGTCTGATCAAGTACTAACCCTCCGCTCAATAACATGCATAATCTGAGACAACATTCATGTCCGACAAAAAATTTAGGACAAGTTACATGCAAAACCTTTGGGTAAGGGATTTGTTTTGAGCCCTAAACCTTAGTAAAAGCAATGAATGAATGAATGAACCAAAGAGAAGGAGAGATACTCACTTGAGCTCACAGTATTGGCCATAGAAATTGTGTCCACACTCACAGCTGTAGCCATGTTTGCTGCTGGGTTTTCGAACACAGGAGGAAGTGTGTTCGCAAGGGTTCAAGAGACATGCATCCACACAGTCTCGGCCAAAGTAACCTGGGGGAAAGGAAAAGCGAGAAAGAAAGACTGAGAAAGATTCATAAAACTAGACACTCAAATCTTTACTCATATACACAAAGCTGAACATGTACAGGAATTTATGTATGTCCTTCTTTTGCTTTAATGATAAACCAAGTTTAATTCCAATTTAAATGTGGTCTCAAGCTTTTAGACCCCACTACATTACTAATCTAAAATGTTTTAGTCCCTATGTAGAACTGTTGGTGTTACCTGGCTCACAGACACACGTGTGAGACGCCCAGTTGTCCCCGCAGCGGCTGTGTGTTGGACACAGGTTGGATAGACAGGCATCAGGTACGTTACATCCGTCTTTGACCCGGACTCGTGTCGCATGCCGTATGTTGATGTTGGCAGTGTTGGTGGAGGTCTCACCCATTCGCAGACCCTATAAGATGACCACATGAAATAACCATGTGAATAAGACAATACACACCTTTAAACAAAGTAAATGTGCTTGTAGGTGAGATTTACCGGTACCTGCATGCAGCCAGTAAATCCTCCCTGCACAGTGGCGTCTTTCTTAAGTAGTCCGCCGATAAACAAGTTCCTTAGTTTAAGCCCGGGCAGCTCATTGCCGATCTCCACTGTCCGCTATATTTATCAAAACAATAACAGAAATATCAGAACTCAAACCACATGCCTTTATTGGTGTTTCTTCAACTAGAGGCACTCATCTAGGATGATTTCACACTTGTTTTCTTATTTATTTTGTGAAGGTCACATTAAAACTTTTTTATTCCATCATTTACTTTTGCAGCAAATGCATGGGAAATCTATCATAAAAATGTTAATTATTACACTGAAGGGGTTATTTTATAAGTCATAATTTTAATTTTATAAGTTATTTTAGTACATCATGTTAAACTTACAAATTAGAAATGTTGCTTTGGCAATTAGCTTAAATATATATATTTTTATATTAACTAATGATAACAAAGATTAACAAATACAGTAACAAATGTATTGCTCATGGTTAGTTCATGTTAGTTAATACATTATCTAATGTGTTAACAAATGAAACCTTATTGTTAAGTGTTACCGGAAAGTTTTAATTGAAGTCCACACAGCATCACATTCCAATAGTTGAACATTATTTGTGTTTGAACCAGACTTAGGTGGTCTACAAATAAATATACCTGATAATATAGATAATAGATAATATACCTGAAACATGCCATAATCCAAAGACACAAGAGCCATATATTTGATGTCTTTGCCGTCTTTTCCACTCTTGAGCTCGACAAGGACATGGTGCCATTCACCGTCGTCCACGCAAACCTGAGAAAAATCCAAGAGGGCCACACGTCTAACACCCAGAAACACCTGGAACCGAAGGTGTCTGTTGCTCACCTGGAAACACAAAGTAAGAATATGAGAAATCTAAGACAAACAAGGATGAGAGCACAGTCTGATTTATCTGCTTTATTAAAAAAGACATATCATGGAAAACAAGATTGAACATGGTGGATTACTGAAACACAATAGTCACCATAAGATTAATCTTGGAAAACTCTCCAGCACTGGCTTGTAGTAGAACGCCTGTGCTTTTTCGGGTGCGAAACATAAGCCCCATGTACCAGGGAATGGCAATGGTAATATCGGTCTCACTCCATGACACCAGTGCGTGGCCATCGAAATGCAGGGGGGCGGGCATAACTGTGGAAAGAAGACCATCAGACAACAATTTCGATGACATCCAGACTAAACAAAATTGTTTTATTAACTGAAATATGTTAAATAAAACAAGCACACACTGAGGGAATCACTTCGACATTCCCTCCTGTCCCGACGCACAAATAATAACTATCATTCACGGACCGAGGAATGTTTCCCAGTCATCCAGGAGATTTCTTAATCAGGAATGTGAAACGTTCTTACACACTAGTTTCCTCAGGGCAAATATTTTACTTTCTCTATGCGAGGTCTGAACTTATGGAAATAACAGTAGTATATCTTAGACCCAACCCTGGGAGCGTGACAGTAATATTAGTGATATTCATAGTTGGCCTTCTCTTCAGTTTTCCTCAATTGAGATTTTCCACCTACAGAGGAGAAGATTTTCAGAGCCCCTGATCTCAGTATGCTTTCATTGTGTGTAAAAGAGTAGCCTGAATGTTCTTCAAAACATCATCTTTTGTGTTCCACAGAAGTAAGAATGTGATTTATTAGGTTTGGAGTGACACGAGGGATTTAGATCTGCTTCCACTTTTATTATGACTTTTATGTTTTTTGTAGACTCATAACATGGTGTGACCTCTCCATCCAATTGATAAGCAAAAATAAACCAGGTTTCCTTCCAAGAAATTAGGTCAAACTAAGCTCACTGAAAATGTTAAGCTATTTGCAACCCCATTCACTCTTTCAAATCTTCATTGGCCGTTAAGGGGGACTCCTTGTGATTATGATGCACTTACTCAAATGGGTTTACAGTGTAAAAAACTTTAGACAAACAGTTAGACAGACAAACAGTCAGACAGATTCCTGTCTCAGGTATGAGTCACTGGATTTTGTGTACACTTTGGTATGAGGCCAAGGGCAAATCCAGGCAAAAGATGGGAGGTGTGTCTATGTGTTTGTGTCCATTAAGCAAAATCAAGTCAAAGGAAGAATGATATATAGAAAAGAGTAGGAAAGAGAGGATTATCTTACCATGTTCACAATTCTTTCCTCCGTAGCCTAATGGGCAGTTACAGGTGTGGGTGTTCCATCTATTCACACATACGCCTCCATTCAGACAAGCAATCAGGCTACAAAAGTCATGTTTTGCTGCACAACCTGAATAGAAAGGGAAAGTGCACTTTAAATATTAAGGGTTGGAGTTTGACAGCTTAATGGAAAGCTAAGAAAGAAAAACATTCTTTGAAGAAACAGTGCTGTGAGAAAAAAAATTTAAGGATTTTTTTACTGTCATTTTTCTAACGTAAAATTTTTGGGGAGTTGAGGAAAAAGTTTTGCGTTTGTTTTTTATAGTACTTCGAAATGTATTATTATTATTATTTTTTTTTAAATCAGGGTAGATATGATTTGTCATGATATGAACCCTTGTTATACAGTTTCTAACCTGCTGAGGTGCCATTGTTAGCAATGAAGCCGGCCATGTCTATGGGCTTGCTGTCGATAGTCAGGTTCCTAATGCAGCCCACAAAGTCTCGGTTCTGGATGGGGAAATCCTCAGGGAGGTTTGGAACGCCACCCAGGAGCAAAGGTCCGGTGAGATCCAGTGACCTGCACACAAAAAGAAAGATTCTTGAAGCCACAAATACAAAAACCCAAATCCCACACATTCTCCATTATATGGAATAATACAGTTGCATTAAATGTTTATGTGCGTTCAAATTTGAGATATCTACACCTTGAGGCCCATTAGGCAAAAAATAGATGACAATGAGATGAGTGGCTATTTTTATTGTACTTGTTTGTCCTTTTTTTTTTTTTAAAGAGAGAAAACCCCCCATCCTTTCAACCCTCAATCATCACATTTCAAAGAAAACAAACATATTGGTTTGGATAAAAATTAGATGATGAAAGAATTAGCTTTTTTTTCCTTCAGTATTGTTCACGCTGTTAATATATACAGTATATATATATATATATATATATATATATATATATATATATATATATATATATATATATATATATATATACACATATGTATATCACTACACATACAGTAGTGGCCAATAGTGATGTCCGGAGGGGATATTTGTTTTGAATGACACTACAAGTTAAACCATCAAAATATGAGGATTTTTTTTTTAGTATTTATCTGACAAATACATTAATTGGGCGAAAATGGCAAACTATAGCCACAGAACAAAAGCATGCATTGACTACAACATAATTAGTTATTCATATTTTGTTGGTTCTCTCTAGTTTTGCATGTGTTCTTTGTATGACAGTCTGGCCAAAAATTATGTCCACAAAATTTGGCATGTTTCACTGCGTTAACATAAATAAAACCATTGACTTCAAGCACAACTACACAATATGCTTGGAACATCTATAACAAATTTTTCATAATATTTGAATAAAGGGTTAATGCCCTTCATAGCCTTTTTTCTTTTAAAACAGATATTTATCCAGTAATATATGCCAACATCTGGCAGCAATGATCATATCCATCATAGTCTATCATTTCATATCAGATTATGAAAATAATCTTGTATTTTCAAAGGAGGGTCTGCGAGAAAACCATTCACGAAAGAACCATTAGAATAAAATGTGCAGAGCTATTAAAAGCAGTGTTTACATGTTGTTGTTTTTCTATTCAGAATGTTATTTTGTTTTATTTGAGAGTTTTATTGTCACCAGATATGCTGTGGTTTTGTATTTCAGCATCTGGGCTTCACATTCTGGCGGATAGCAATGTATTTAATCTACAATTCAAATTGTGACCCATAAATCCACATAGATCTGTAGGTTTATGGGTCAGCACTTACTGCAAGCATATGGTCTTACCCTAGCAGTTGCATTTCAGAGGCTTTACGGACCATATCTCCACTTAACTCGGATGGATCTCCACCATCTAATACTGTGCTGTTCTCCACACAGAGAGACAATTAGCCTACAATGGCAAATCCCAGCCGTAGATAAGCCAAGAGTGTGTTCCCATTGTAGAGCCCATAAAACTTGTTTGACGTGAGACAGAGTGCAGATTGATGGAGATTAGGGGAAAAATGGAGTGTAATGGGAGAAGCAGAATGCTCTGTAATCTCCTTTAATGATCAGCTATTCAACACCCGTCGGTGGTTAGCATGCCTTCGTGTACTCAAGTTCCTCTGTCCCGTCACACTCTCCCTTTCAGCACACAATATCATGTCCGTGAGGGCTTTAGATGGTGGAAACATGAATGAATGTGGGAGACAGAACTGACAGACTGGAAAGTGCAACTGATCAGGAAGGGATCACAAACTCCACATGAAAACTCCACATGAAATCACAATTCCTTAAAAACTCAATGTTTTGAAGCTTCTGCAAGCCATTTTACTTCTGCAGTCACATATTTCCAAAAAAAGATGTTAAATAAGATTGAAGGTATTGGCCAGGCTAGATGTACGTCAACCCAGAAAAGAAATCTGCCCTGAACATGCAATTTCATGATATATTTAATATATGGGGGCTCAATAAAATAACTTTTTTAAAATAAATAAACAAGTATTATTAGTATCAATAATAAATTATTATTATTATTATTATTATTATTATTATTATATTAAATATATATTTAAAAAATGTCTTGATGAATATCCTGTTTCACTCTTAAATAAGCCACACTACGCAAGTATTGTGCAAGTTTCATGTTGACTTTAGGAAAACATTTATCTCTTTTGGCCTGTTTGGGTCAAAATGTTTCTAGGTTTATCACAATTTTTTTTTAAATAATAATAATAATTATTATTATTATCATCATCAGAGTGCTGATGTCAATAAAGCAAAGGGATAATTAAAATATATAAATAATAAAATATCATTTATATTTATATTCAACTCAGCATAATAACAATAATCTAAAAATAAAAAATAAATATTCTTTATTCTTTATTTGTATTAATAATATTTTTTTTCTTGTTGAATATCCTGATTCACTAAATACGCCACACTCTGGAAGTAAAATGGGTTGTAAAAGCAGTCTCATGTTGACTTTAAGAAAACACTTACTTCTTTTGGCCTGTTTGTGTACCACGGGCTGCACAGCTGTAGTTCCCAATCTGTCCCCCGAAACGCAGAGCCATGGCCACATCACAGTCGTTGACGGCAACCACTGCAATCTTTTCCTCAGAGGGGCCATGAGGGATGCCAAGACTCCCTATATTAGGCTTGAATAAAAAAAAGTTTTAACAGTTAAAATGTAATAGTAATACAAAGTTCATTTCTGGGCCCCAACAGTAATCTGGACACTAAAGCTTAGTTTAAAACAATGTAGTTTCTAAACGATGTTGAAATTCAAGAGATTACATATTATTTCATTGTATTAACAGAAAAAAAAACAAAAGTAAATTTCTAATATGTCAAATGTAAATATGTTATTTACAATACTGCTATAAATAGTTTTCTTTATACAATAAAATATATAGATGCTTTTATAATTAATAAATGGGGATCCCTCGCAAGGACATCTGTTTTTTGAAAACCCATCATCTAATGTAATGAAGATCACACATGTCTCATTAAACTTGTGTCTTAAATCGTCTTCTAAAATCCTGAATTCCAAAGTTTGTGGATTGGAGCAACATTTCCATTCACACCTTTGTGAATTTGGAGATGATAGATTTTGTTTGTCTGTAATCTCTAACACACAGCATGAGATGATTATTTACCCCTCTGTGAAATTCTGGCCTTCTCAGCTCATCTAATTAGATTATGCCAACGAGAAGCTGGCACAGAGGAGATACCAGACAAAGAGAGCACATCATTTCATGTACAACCTCCCCAGAGACCCAAACGGTTTCCACAAAACAGCAGAAATTTGTATTATCATCTGGCAACACCCTTCCCCCACGTTTTTTGAACATTTCTCAGCTCATTAAAATTGATTTTGTGGTGCGAATGATGTGCTGAGTTGATCTTTGATGTCTGCCCTGTGGTGTTAAAACATTTCCAAGTGACAGTTTGGTGTGATGTGAACATCACTCGCTCCTGAAGACTGCAGTCACCATACAAACTAAGTCTATCTAGTTATCTGTGTAGCCTTTACTGAAATAAAAGAGAAAGAAAACAGAGTAATATTTTGTAAGTATTTGTCTATGTTACCAGAACAACAACGATGATAAATTTGCTGCAAATTATTGCAACATAATAATAATAATAATAACAAATATTGTTGTTGTTATTATGCTGCCTATAAATCAAAGTGATAATTAATCAATTAATGACTGTCAATATTTATATTCAACATTGCATAACAATAAATGTTAATATTTATATTCAACTCATTGTTATTGTATACAGTATGTATAAATGCTGAATAAATAAACCTAACTAAAAATTCAAATATTCATAAATCAGATGCCATATTCCTCTCAGTTGCTTCCAGAGAGAAGAGATGAAGAAGGGAATGTGAGTAGACTGATAAACTGGTCAACAAGGAAATCCATGAATGGGAGAATTCCTACACTCTGATGCAATGAAGTGTCATGGAATAAATCCAACCGGTCATGGCCTGAAGCGGACTACTCAGTCAACAGCAGTCAATTTAGCTTTAAAAAAAGGTGTGAAAAAAACATTTTGAGACACTATTAACAGACCGAATACCATTCAAATATCATGTTTCTACTGGACGGACGTCTCTTTACAGTTTTTACCAGGTGCACGACGAACATGAAGAAAAGAAAACTGATTCAGGATCAGAGTGTTCACGACCCGTAGTCACCGCAGCTCTACCATCTGCCACTCATAATAAGGATCCGCTTCCTTTGTAACGCCTTAATGATCCCAAAATCTCTGCTGTCTTGGGTCCAACGACAAAAATGAACTCAAGGACAAGCTCAATACCCACAGGAACACACATGCACACGAATCCCGACAACAGCTATTAACCTCCACCCTTGTAACTCATCAGCCTTTTTGTTTTAAAGATCAAAACAACGGTTCATGGATTCCGGGGGCCTAAACATGAGTTTGTTCCTTTCCAAATGTGCTATTCAGTCAGAAATATATATATATATATATATATATATATATATATATATATATACACACACCGGTATATATATATCAGTGATCTGTTTCAGATAGGAAAACAAATGTATTGTGTTATAAGGTAGAAAAGGTTGGGCAACAATATGCTCTGTTTGGGGTCAGTGAAAACTTAAAGCTGTCTGTAATAGTTCAAAATATATACTTTTTACATACAAGAAGGTATTTAAAGATTCTTCTTAATCATATAAGAACTGATTATAAAACAAATGTCATCTGATTATCACTTCAAACGTCCTCCATGTCCTTCGGATACAAAATATGTATAAATGCAATACATTTTTAAATGCTAAGCTTTTATTACTGTTGTAACCAGTGTAGAACTATATTGATGCCAATTTATTTGGTTTTTCTTTTAATTAATTTCACAATATGGTATGGCAGACAATTCAACCAAATCTTGTTAAAAAACTTTCGGACATCAAAATAGAAACGGCCGCTAAAGACCCCAATATGTAAAAATGATTGCCAAAACATTCATGCATTTAAGCGTTAACTTCACCATAACCTTACCATATGGTAATATTATCTTTCATAGTTTTTTTTCATGAAATAAAAAAGCATTCTGGAGATTTACAATAATAGGCTGGGTGTTTTTATGTTCATGTGCAGCAGAAGAAGAAAAAAGCGTGCCATCTGGCGCTTTTAGAAACTCCAAGTGTCATTGTAGTCCCAGATTAACTCAACAGGGGGTTTGCTATTGTCTGCGTTCCTGATCAGACTATATTGAGCTTGGACTTGTTAAATGACAGGGTTAAGGGGGAGATATTCAGATAGATTTTCAACTTGTGTTGGGCTTTCATCTGTTGAGCGCAACTTGGGTCGAGGTTAAAAAGAAATTATGGACCATCAAAAAGAGAAACCTTCAGCATTTTGACTCAGGGACTCAGAGACTTCAGTGAGATTCTCTAAAGATTCCTTATGTTTCAATTCAGGAATACTGAGACAGACTCAATTAATTGCTTAAAACACTTTCTTTCTTTAATTTTTTTTTTTTTTTACAAATACTGTTTTAAAGTAAGGCAGCATGTAAATAAGGTTAAAGGTCACTTAGGAACCTAAGAAGGGGTTAATGAGAGCTCAATGCATTCAAGCAGAATTAATTGCACTTGTAATTACAATAGGTTAAGGTTTTCGCAATTAAGCAACAACAAACAAAAAAAACTTGAGAACTACTGCTTTAAAACATGAAGAACAAGGAGTGAATACCTTATTAAATAATACTAACACTATGGGTTACAAAATACTCTTAAAAACAAGACGCTGTGTAATAAGACACCCAGGTAAAAGAGAAGACACAACTAGCTTTTGGCCGTGAAACATGACACATGACGAATTACACACGCACAAAACTTCATGAAAGCTACATTTCAGTAAATGAAATATGAGGGTCGAAAAACTGAACAGGATAAAAGACGTAGAAATACAAGATGTTTCTTTTGACCAGAGTTCTTAGAAGGTGCTGTGAACTTTGATACAGCGGGAGATGCCGCTGATATCACGTGTCTTCTTTCATGAAATATGGACACAGAGGCAATGATCTCATCAAGAAGCACGCGACTTGAGACTTTCTCTGGCATAGGACCAAAAAAGTACACCAAAAAATCAGAACAAATTTGTGCAAATTCTTCGTAAAACCATTCTTGCATAATGCATTGCACAATCAATGCAATTATGTACTTAATAAATTTAGGAACGACGTAAACAGCAATTCATTTTGCTAATGCTTCATGAGTTATGACTTTCCAAACACATGAACTACATTGACCGCCCCTTCTCATTGTGTTCAGTACAAACGACTTACCTTGTTGTAGTAATGTAGATATACAGTGTGCCATTGTCCATTGCTAACCCCACCAGCTACAAATGGAGTCACTGTGGTTTTAGATTCTCCTAAACAAAAATAACAGGAAAGAGGAAACCATTCATCAGTAATTCTGCTAGTGTTAATCGGATTGCATATATATACACAGTATATAGCTTAACACAATATGCAAGACAATACAATTCCCAAATAACTAAATTCCAGACCAACAAAATGGCTCCAAAGCACCTTGAGTATTTTAATATGTGTGGCATTTTTCCAGTCTAGTGGACAAAATAAGTAAATCATTATCAAGGAGATAATGGTAGTCAGGACCTCCCATGTCAGCACTTTCCCTCAGTGCATACGGCATACACTGTTAAATATCATAGTTGTTTATATATCTCTCCAACTTAATTAAGTTGAGTGATAGCTATTAAGCTGGGATGGACCTTTGACCTCTGAGGGGTTCATAATTTACCAGAATCACTGTGTTGTTTGATGTTTTACATTCCAGGACAGTGGAGGAAATGCCTTTCACTGTCTTTATTCTCAGCTCATGTGGACGGGTGACCCTCAGTATTGTGGTTAGACGCAACAAGCATCTGCTAATACTAGGACACTCTAGAGATGAATTCCACTATCGTGTTTCCTTTGGAAAAAAATCTGACCTGTTAAAAAGACGGGACGTGGTATTTCACGCACATTGACTAGACAGTAACTCTTGTTGATGTGTGAGGTTTAATAAAACAAAGGAACAGGTAGACAGAGGAAGTGTGTGTTAATGCTCTTTGGCCACCTGCTTCCTTTGGCACAGCTCTGGATGAGCAAATACGCACTAATGTTTGGGATTTGACACTCAAAAAAAAGTAGATGAATATTCAGGACTCTAAGGATTTGTTCAGGCGATTGAAAGTTAGTTGTTAGTAGTTTGAGCAACAAAACAAAACAAAACAAAAGTCAAAACTACAAACTCGATCCAATACAAATATATGTAGTTTAAAATCTGATTAAAAATAAAAAAAATTGAAAATATGTGAAGGTGTCATTCACAAAGATTATTATTTTTTTACATAAAAAATTTGTTACATATTTACATGTTATATTAAAACTAAAAATACAGATTAATTGAATCGTGCCATTTAGAGATGAAAGTCAACTTACCAGCAGAGAAGGTCAGCTGGATTTGCTCTTCGACAATTTCAATCGCAATGAAATCATGCCTTTCATTAAACCTGCCATTATAAAGCAGCAGGCCGTTTCTCTCCCTGGTAGCAAACCTATGAATAATAAAAAAATAAAAAAAATATTCAAAACCTAACTGCATCATAATTAGCTTGTTCAATTCAAACCTTAAAGGGTTAGTTCACCCAAAAATGAAAATTAAGTCATTAATTACCCACCCCCATGCTGTACCAACCCCGTAAGACCTTCGTTCGTCTTCGGAACACAAATGAAGATATTTATGATTAAATCTGAGAGGTTGATCACTCCTCCATCGGCTCCCTAAGGGAATGACACCGGACGGCCCAGAAAGTCATTAAAAAAAATGTTTAAATATTCCATGTCGCAACAGTGGCTCAACTATAAGTTTATCAAGCGACGAGAATACTTTTTGTGCGAAAAAACAAACAAAAATAATGATTTCCACGACGCACGCGCGAGAACTGAACTGAAGTAGTTGAAGGAGATCGCAATTCTCGCGCATGCGTCGTGGAAATCTCTTGAAGTCTCGTTTCAGGCCTACAAGGAAGAAAAGGAATAGTCGAATAAAGTCGTTATTTTTGTTTGTTTTTTCGCACAAAAAGTATTCTCGCCGCTTGATAAACTTATAGTTGAGCCACTGTTGTGACATGGAATATTTAAACATTTTCTTTAATGACTTTCTGGGCCGTCCGGTGTCATTCCCTTAGGGAGCCTATGTAGCAGTCATAAACCTCTCAGATTTAATCATAAATATCTTCATTTGTGTTCCGAAGACGAACGAAGGTCTTACGGGGTTGGTACAGCATGGGGGTGAGTAATTAATGACTTCATTTTCATTTTTGGGTGAACTAACCCTTTAATGCATAACAATTAGCTAGTTCAATTCAAAATGTAAAGTAAGATCCACAGGGTATTTCAAAAAGGTTTTAAAAAGATTTATCATATTATTTTCATCAGACATTCTATTTTAATAAATATTCATTTCTGATCCACAGATCAAGAGTCCAGAAACATCCTAAGATCACTCACAATAAAAACATGCATGATTGAAAGGAGAATAAAAAAAGATAGGGAGTGGAGGAAAAGGAAGTGATAAAAGCTGCCAAGAGACACAGCTAGAGGTAATGACGCTGTAATGGACGGGGGAAACTGATACTCTGATGTTTGCCAACCTCTGGTATCTCAGTTGGCCCTGTGGTAAGGGCACCTGGGATGTTTGCAGGGAGAGGTGTCAGATAGCACATGGCAAAGGGGCAGACTCACAGGAAGTACGAACAAAGATACCTCACCGCACGCGGCATCCTGTTTTCATGTTTGCCATGAGAAGAACTTGTGTGGTTGGTATGCATCCGTGTCTAATTTGCTAGATCGGTTACATGGTAATTAATAAATGGCATAATGGGAAAGTGAGGAAACAGGTGTTTACCCTTAGAAAATTTTGGTTTTCCCAGCAGGATATTTTCTAAGGACAGAACTGCATGAGATTTGGATGCGAATCAGACGTAATTAACTAAACGTGACAAAAATCATATAACAAACCAAAAAGTCATATAAAACGAAATAGAAATATGTAAAAATAATACAAACTAAACTATCAAAACCAATAACTAAAACTGAACTAAAATGTAAAATAAATTTGAATATACTATTAAAATTTAAATGTGTTATTTTTACTAATAAAATTAATAATTTTATTTATCATCATTAATTAATACGTTTTTTTATTTATTTTTAATATATATATATATATTTGTATTATTTGATAAATAAAATGTATTTGATGTATTATAAGATTCTTATTAATACATTTATCATTTTATTATAAGATATTTTTATTTTAATAGTATTAAAATATTATTTAACTAATAATATATATAATTGAATTGTTTATTATGGGATATTTTAATAATATTAAAATAAAATATTTTATTGAAAGGTATTTTATGTATTATTTATTATAAGATATTTTAAAAGCATTAAAATATTATCTTATTAATTACATTTATCATTTTATTATTTATTATAAGATCTTTCTATTTTAATAGTATTAAAAATGATATTTTATGAATATGTAAAATTGTATTGGTTATTACGGAATATTTTAATAGTATTTTATGTATTATTATTTATTATAAGATCTTTTATTTTAATAGTATTTAATAGTAATAAAAAATAATGGTAACCCTCGGCTAATAGACAATGTTGTCTGGAGAGGTAAGTGCATGGATGGATGGATGGGTGGATGAAGTGATAGATGGCGTAACTCTAGAGGGTTTACTGACATGAAGGAGAGGGTGAAGTGGAATCTCTGCCTCAGGCCTCTGAAGGTGACGAAGGACTGGCCAGGGAAGCTGCGTGTGGTCATCTCACAATAGGGCTTCTCGTACTCGCCGTCAGGACACTGGCACAGGAAACCTCCCACCAGAAGGTCCACACACCTGCCTCCGTTCTTACACACACCTGGAACACAGCGGCCTGAGCGCATGTTTACCTCACAGCGCTCTCCTGAAAAGAAAATAACAGAGAAACATTACAACAACAAACTGCTCTTCATGTTTTCTGAAGAAAATACGAGTGGTGTGAAAGTTGATTGTCTAGGGTATTGTTGCCAAGGTGTTGCTGTGCAGTGCTTGAAGAACCTTTTTCCACAATAAAGAACCTTCTGTGCATTGAAAAGATTCCAAGGATGTAAAAGGTTCTTCATAGAACCATAGATGCCAATAAAGAACCTTTATTTTAAAGAATGTAAAAGGCTCTACTGTGATAGAATTTCCAGACAAAAGTTCAAGTTGTTATATTCTGACACACTCCACTTTATGGTTTGCTAAATGGTGACAGAATTTTCATTTTTTGTTGAACTATTTCTTTAATAAAATGGACAGTTCAGGTCCTGGATGCTGATTGGTCCTTCCATTAATGCTAAACGAGGTAACAAACCCACATTTCATACGTCCACTGACACATACTAAGTGCAATTCAGCCATGGAACTCAATTTCAGATAATAATTGGAAACTTGTTCCCTTCACCCAACCTTCTAACCCAGCCACTTGAGTAAGCTTAGTTTTAGTTCCAACAGGACAAAGGCTTCCAGTTCTGTCCAAACGAGAAGGCTTCAGAGAAAGCGTTGACCACCATGTCCTCTTTGCTTAGTGATTCCAGGCAGGCTGCTGTGCTTACTGACCCAGACTAACCTTTGATCATACTCTAAAGAAACAGGACCAAAGCCAAGCAACAGAAGAACAATGAAAGAGCCCTGGTGGTCTGTAAGACACCTGTTATGCTCCACTAGCCTCATAACGGGACATGAGATCTGGGGTAAACCGATGACGGCTCGCTATTGTAAAATGCAGCAAGCTAAAGTGACATCATTCACATTGTTACAGGTAGATTTTTACCAGAGGGTTCCTTTGATATTTATCACAGTAAATTATTGTGTTAGGGGCATTTGACCAAATTAAGATAAATTTAAGAAATAAAATGAAGCAATAATATTGCAATATTGCAATTAAGGTCAACTGAACCTGATGATTTTGTTTCCTGAGTGTGTTTTTTTTTTTTAGCTATCTTTACATATATCTGCATACAGGGCCCAAAAATGAAATTTTGCCACACTTGTTGACAACAGGTGAAATGAAAATGAAAATAAATATTATTTAACTAATTAATGACCATAAATATTAAGGTAACACTTTACAATAAGGTCTCATTTGTATCATAAACTAACTATGACCAATATATTTTTACAGCATTCATTAACCTTTATTGCAATTCAAATTCGAATGAAAAGTAAAAAACACTTGACAATCAAAAATGTTTTATATCAATGTTATATAGGCGGACAGACAGATAGATAGATATTATAAGATCATATAGTAGACAGACAGACAGATTAATATTGTAAGATCATATAGATAGATAGATAGATAGATAGATAGATAGATAGATAGATAGATAGATAGATAGATAGATAGATAGATAGATAGATAGATAGATATTGTAAGATTATATAGTAGACAGACAGACAGACAGACAGACTGATATATATATATATATAGTTTGTGTGGTTTGCTTTCACCTGAGATAGACGCACCCCGTAGCACAGGACACAGAAACATGCCGATAACAATCTTCCCAAAAATCCATCACCATGCTGACAAATGCAGTAGCTACGGAACAAACATCTGAGGTTTGCTTAGAGGACTTTACCTTGTTGCGCTTGTAATCCTGTAGCTCTGATTCCAGGCCAGCTCGGTGTGCACACTATTGTGTACCTGCCATTACCTTGACAAGATCTGGGCCCAGAGGAACTATGTCGACTGGGACACACAAAAGAGGTTCCAAAGAGGTAATGATCCAAATGTCGGTCAGATAATCCCTCATTTCGGAGGAATTACAGGGATACATTACTCTGTAATGAGAGAAACCCATGAGAGGAACTACAGAGGCCACTGTCAACACCTCTAGTTATGACCACATACTACCTGAGGGCTTGACAGGGCAGAGGTTCACTACTCTTTACTGTAGTTCAGAAACCTGAGCTCACAAACAGACAGAAGCTGTCAAAGGGAATGATCCAGTGCGGGAGCTCTGAACCTCGGGACTGAGGGTCTGGATACCGTTCCTGCTGTCAAACTTACACAGGATAATTCCTTCCAACAAGAGCTTATCTCGATTCAAGTTATTACAGAATCAAAAACTAATGGAGCTCTCAACAGTCTGAGCAACTGAGAAGATGACAACTTGCAACCAATTTGAAATCAACCATACTATATCAAAACACAGGTTATTGATATTTGCGGTGTTTCCAAAGGCACACATACTTATTAGCCAAACTATAGCTTGGATTTGGGTTAGAGATGTGAATAAACCCCTAAACCTATGCATTAAAAGTCAGCAAGCAACCTCAAATCATGCCGTTCGTTGAGAAGAGGTGTTGTATAACTTTTCTAGGCAATCAGACTTGCAATTTTCACTTGGCTAGCGATGAAATGGGTAAATTATTGTGTGTGTGCGCTATTCAGAATTTAATTGACAATGCCTCTTAATTCTGAATTCAATTCCTGAATTCGAATTGAATTTGAATTTAAGTGGCAAACAGGATACAATTCAAATTTGAATGTAAAGCTTTAAAATGAACTCACATTTGAAGAATTTCATGTAACTGAAATGTTAAACTAAAACAAGCAAGGATAGATAGATGGATGGATGGATGGATGGACTGTCAAATAGAGACAGACAGACAGACAGACAGATATATAGATAGATAGACAGATAGATAGATAAAGCAGAATTTTACCAAACCCTAAATACAACCCAGAACTACCAGAACACCCTGGCAACCACATAACATCAACCTAGCAACCACCCACAACACTTTAGGATTGTGGCACCACTCAGATTTTCTTCTGAAAATATAACAAATCCAGTTAGAAAATAATCTGACATTACTTCTTGAACACTTCATCAAATAATCTAAAAATAAGAGCATAATTAACAGATACTGACCTGTAAAATCTTGCGGGCACTCACAAGTGAACCCCCCCTCTCGGCTGCGGCACTTCCCGTTGTTCTGACACGGGCTTGAGTAACAAAGGTCCACCTCCGTCTCACAGTAGTCTCCAGTGAATCCGTCAGGACATCGACACCGTAACCCGTTCACGGGGTGTATGGGCCTGAAAAGAACCGTGTTGGATGCCACGAAGGGAGCCGTACTGTCAAACTTCAGAACGGCTACACACTTCATGTAGTTCTCACAGGGCTCACGCAGACAGATATTATCATCAAACGGCAGGACGCGCTGAGTTGAGATTAGTGTCAACAAGGTGCGGTTAAGGTACATCTGCTCCTGCAGTTCCTCTGATGGGAAATAACGTCCCGGAGCTCCACCCGGGAGCAAGGCCGAGAAAGTGACGTTGAGAATGCTACCGCTAACGTCCGTATCATTTTGGACGTTGAAGACGAAGACGCCATCGGGGCTGGTGGACAGGACCGCGGCTACACCTTCAGTAAAGAGTGAGAGCAGAGGGGAGAGGAAAAGCTCCTGAGACATGTTCTCCAGACGAACAGTGATGCTGTTCGTCAACATGTCATCTGTAATGATGGCCACACGTAGGGTGCAGAAGGCTGAGACCTGGTGGAGTCCATCTGGGAAGACACAAAGGGACTCGATTAACGTTTAAACCGAAATGAATGCCATGTCGGGAGCTGCCAGGTGGTAAGTTTACATTCTTGTGAGTGAGATGAACTTTATGAACATGCTTGAACATGGAGCTCAATTCATGTTGCAATGATTGTTCACCAAGCACTTCTACCTTCACACTGTTTGCACAGCAATACAACCGGCTTCCTGACAAGCAATCCAATGCATCAGTGACCTCAAAAAGTCCTCAAATGGTTTGTTCTGGAGGAGGTGTTGATTATCGGTTGTAATTTTTTTACAAGGAAAAATATAAATATATTATTCTGATACTCATTTGAATACAATAATAGAATATATCTGACACTACAAAAATACTGCAAAAAAGTACATATAATGCTGCTTGTATTATTTTTATTAGTAGTAGTATTAATAATAATTAAGGATGCACCGATATAAAATTTTTGTCTGATACCGATAACCGATAATTCTTTATATTTGAAAGCCGATAACCGATACATTGGCCGATAAATCTTAAGCCTGATTACAAAAACAAAAGTCTCACAATTAAAAGCCATGTCCCAAACACACAATTATAATGTTCTCATTATGATTTTATGTAGCCTATATGAAAGACTTGCGCTGTACATGTTGCACTTAACTGTATTTTCCTTTTTTTAAGTGATTCCAATCATATTTCAAGCCATTCAAAACCATCATGGTGAACAGTTCGCATCTGAAGTGTCTCAGCTAAAGGACATAATACATTATTTATTGGCTTTAATATATCAGCCAAATTTTCAAGCATCCCTAATAATAATAATAATAATAATGTTATGATAAATAAACGAATTAATGAATTGTATTGTATGCGCTATTGTTGTTAATATTATAATTATTTTTTACAAGGAAAATGGTAAATGGACTGCATTAATATAGCGCTTTCACAGACCGAATGGCCACCAAAGCGCTTTACATTTTGCCTCACATGCACCCATTCACTCACTCATTCATACACCGACGGCGGTGTCAGCCATGCAAGGCGCCATCCAGCTCGTCGGGAGCAGCTAAAAAATATGAATATCTTATTCTGATGCAAGTATATACACAAGTATATTTTTATATATCTGATATTATAAAATATTGCAAAAAATAAAGTATACTATTATTATTATTATTATTAAATAATATTATTACAATTTATGTATAATAAATAACTTAATTTAAAAAATAAAATAAAATAAATAAAAAAGAATGTATACTATTGATAATATATTTTTTTTCTGTGTGTGTGTGGTAGTTCCATTGAAAATGTTGTTAGAGCAAATAATAAAATCTGAACTACTAGCCTGACGGCCAGCAGAAAAAAAAATCCACCTTCCTTTTCATTTATCCCCACTTTATCATTACCAAATGTTTAAGAGCAAAAGTGTCTAAGTGTTGTGTTGTACATCTGGCCAGTGTGTCACATTTGCCCTGTCCTTTTGTTTGACAGGCATTGTTCATGGTCCAGCGTATTCTTTAGTACCAATTGCGGGCTCCTAGTGTAAAAGGCCCATATGTCATGTGAATGGAGAGAGCTATAATTGCAAGACAATGAGGACATGTTTCCACTCTGTTACACTGTCTTTTCACATACTGTCAGCTAAGCCAGACATGCAGTTGCAGACACAACAAGGAGTTTCTCTTTATGCACGCACACGCATTTGCACATGCACACAAAAACGCCACGCATACACATTCAATTATATTAATTCATACTTCACATGCACAAACAATAGTTGAACAAGTCACATCACATAAAATTCAATTTAATCAATTAAGTCTAACGAATATCACCCTTCTTATTTCCATTATATATTATAACGGATTATATCAAATATTATATGAAATAATTTTTAAATATCATAGGAATTCTTACAAAAATATATTTAAAAAAAGCACAATATGATCATCACAGGCTTGGGTAATTAAAAATATATATTTGCCAGACAGTTTTTAATCTTCTATCTTTTAACTGTAGAAAATATTTTGACATTAATTATTTTGATTAATGCAATTAATTCAATTAAATTGTGTAATCGATTGACAGCCTAAAACTAATTTCCTCTATCTCTACGCGTTAAACATGGAGTGTCCTGGCAAGCTTGCGATCTTAGCAAATCACAAATTTGTCACATATAACCACAATTTTCCCAGAAGTTTGGGTGAGGGGAACGGCTTATAACAGGTCACATCCTGCTCCATTGTGTTCATAATACTCAATAATCCCATAAACTACTTAACTAAGTTTCTTTTAAATATGCTTAGTAAACTTTGCTAAATCGTGCCAGAAATCTGATCCTTATATGGAGAAGAACGCAGTAATGTACATGCTAAGTGGTTGGTTTTTGCCTTTTCTTTAATGAGGTGTGCAATAAAATCCCGACTTTGTATATTACGGCCACTCTGAAATGCATTAAGTCTCTCCCTCTCTGTTGACTCTCTTACCAGTAATTGTTATACATAACAAACACTCTGGCATATGATAAAATATAGAGACACTTTACATTAGATCATAGGACTGATGAAAATTGATCCAAGCACTTTAAATTGGCAGACACCACTACTGATGAAAATTTCACTTAGTTCATTTATCCAGTAGTTCATTGTTCCAACTGTAGTAATTATAACTACTTAAATGTGTATCATACAAAAAGTAATGAAATTGTCATTGAAATCCAACCTTAAAACTGCATAGTCATCAAACATGCAAAACCTAGTTATTCCCACAAGAAAAAGTGAAACAGATCGTTCCCAAAGTTGTCCTACACATTCTAAACAGGCCTACAGGTATGATCTTGGATCCTCTCCAGGAAAAAGCTTGTACAAAAGAATGAGAAGTCTCTAAAATCTGTCTATACAATCAATTAGGAATCGCTGTGTTAATATGAATATCATACACAAGTGTGGGTGGTCCAGAGCAGAAACTGTACCAACTGATTCCAGAGACTGCAGAACCAGAAATCAAAGCAAAACATTATACGATCATTCGTTTAAATGGAATAACTTAGCACTCCACCACAGGAAGTCCAGCTTCAACGAATCCCTCAAAACTGACTGTGGAGATTATGACACTAGCTAAGTAAACTATAATGAAATGTTCACAGTTCAGTTGGCAACAAACTCCTTTGCAAGACCACTGAGCTGTGACAGTGTTTACAGCCTTTGTAAAGAGCAAGTGTCGCGTTCAGTTTTCTTTTCGAACAATCTGAGAATGAAGGCAAACACACAGAGCAGTTTTTCGGCATAGTGTTTTCCGAGGGAAAAGGCCAAACAATCTGTGCAAAGATAATACTTCAGTGTAGTTTAAATACACACTCTAAAGACACTTACTCGCAGGAGCTGACCTGCAAATGAACACAGTGGGAAGTTTAGAGGTTATCACCTCACCGTTAAACTGTCCTACAGCTAATGTCTACCTCGGTTTCCTGGTTACCAACTACTATGTGGATGACGTGAATCAGAAATCTGAGTCTAAACGCCTATTTCCACACACTCTCATGACAGCTCATAATTTGTATGAGATGGCAATATCATATGATATAACTTGTCTCATATGAAAAGTACAATTTAAAAAAAAAAATTATAAATATGGTTTTGTTTAGGTTTGGGTCACGCATTTTTGAACGACTTCGCCATCTCCTAAAAATGTTCACAACTTTTCATGATAATGGTTGCCTTTCACACAAAGAAACTTTGCTTTCCATTTATTACTTAAAGCACACTTTACGTAGGCTTACTTTGATACCAAAGCAAAAACTAATTAGATAAATACAACAAAGTGACAAAAAAAGTAAGGTCTAACTGTAGTGTATGTATTCAGGTACAGACATAATAATTAGGCCCAAATGTAAAGTAATAGTGTTCACTGTATAAATTAAATATGGATACATTTTTATTAAAGCTGTGTTTTGTTGTTTGATTAAAAACAATGACTTAGACAGCAGCAGGTATTTCGACTATGGTTGCTGTCACTTTAAGACCGAATGCACAGATCTATGGATCTCACAGAAAATAATGCGACACATCCGATTTCTTTCTCAACTGTTTACATTCACTTAAGACACAACCGACTGTGTTTAGAAGATACTTGCCCGAGACTGGCATTTTGACATAATTTTGTGTATGTGTCTGTTCAAGCGCATGGAGATGCGAAAGAAGAATCAATGTGCGCACAGGTTGCCTTTGGCCTGCTCAGTTGGGGATATTCAAATTAATTAACCAATCATACCATTGATCAGCTCTACCAAACTTGGATGTCTTTTTTTCCCAGTAATAAACAAACATTGTTAAGTTGTTTTGATTGATACTGTGAAGCAGCTTTGATACAATCTGTATTGTGAAAAGCGCTATATAAATATATATATTTGACAGGTAACAGTGCGCAAGAGCCGAATTGGTGGTGAACCTTAGCAATTAATCCGTGAAACACATGCGTACGGATTACGGATCAACTACGATCCGATTAACCCCTAGTATGGCACATCTGAATGTGAATGAGATTTGAGCTGCAGTGGAAGGAAAGTTTGGTAACACTTTTTGGTAACACTTTACTTGAAGGGGTGTGTGCATAAGACTGACATGACACCTTCATAACCATGACATGACATATGTCATGAATATGAAGTAGGGTTTATGCATGTTTCTGACAACTGTCATTAAGTGTCTTTCGCTCAATAATGACATTTTGAATGCAAATATGACATTGTTTAAGATGTCTTTGTTATGACATCTTGACATAAACCATAACATCATAACCTGTCAGTGTCTTTGTCATGACAACTTGACATTAAATTAAATTAAACTGTCATGTGGTTGGTTTTGACATTGGCTGTCATGAGGCCATTATAACTGTGTCATGAATATTTTTCGTGACCTCAACTACAGTGGTACAAATTGAATTTGTCATTAAAAAGTTATAATGGCTTCATGACAGCCAATGTCAAAACCAACCACCTGACAGTTTAATGTAATGTTAACCAATAAAGCTAAGTGGTTTCTTAAGTTTGATAACGAATCTGCTAGGTCATGTTTATGACAGGTTGTGTTGTCTTAGTAATGTCAAGTTGTCATGATAAAGACACTGACAGGTTATGATGTATTTGTTTATGTCAAGGTGTCATAACAAAGACATTTCAAACAATGTCATATTTAAATAAAAAATGTCATAACTGAGCGAATGACACTTAATGACAGTTGTCATAAACATGCATACAACTTCCTTCATATTCATAACATGTGTCATGTCATGATTATGACGGTGTCATGTTAGTCTTATGCACACCCCTTCAAGTAAAGTGTTACCCACTTTTTTTAAGGTGATGTAGTAACACGTTACGACATGTACTTACTATAGTAATAACACTAAATGATGCATAATTACAAGTAACTAACCCTGACCCTATAGTAAGAACATGTAGTACTTGCTAAGTACTTGTTTGAGTAAGTACAAATGTAACTACATCATCTTAAAATAAAGCAAAAGTTTTTCAGCAAATAACAACTCAGAAGACTTTAAAGTCATACGGGCTGAATTTATGGTTGATTGTACGGAAAAGACCAATGTGAACATTCTGCTAAACGGAAGAAAGGAAGCCATACGGGTTTAGGTGGCATGAGGTTGAGTAAATGATGACAGAATTGTCATATTAGGATGATCTAATGCTTTAAATATGGAGTGTCATGGGGTGAGAATACAAAATGTTGAATACTAACACATCAGTCTTAATTGTCTCTTTTCAGTCATCTGTCCTGAAATGCTTCTCAAAAAGCATGTGGGAACATTCAGTTGGACAGCTGATTGTCAGTTGGCTGGTGCAAAAGTAGCAGGGACTCACAAAAAACTCCTGCCAAGTGCCAAAGCATCAGTTAGCCAACACCAAGACACATGTCCTGCTTCACTGGCAGTGGCCACAGCAACTTCACGACTGATGGCTGACCTAAATATTTGCGAAGCTGAGCCAACTGGTGCCCGTCGCACAATAGACACAGCTGAGAGAGGGGCTACTGAGAGCACAAGGCAATGAGGGCAGGGCTGTCCCCTTTCGAAAAATCATAAACGTTTTTTAAAAAGGACTTCAAATATGGAAGTCAATTTCAACTACATAAGAAAAAAAAACATGCTTTGGTAAATAATAATTATGAGATAAAGTCAAATAATGACATAAGTCATAATTATGAGATAAACAGACAAACTGATTAGATCAAAGTCAAAATTATGACATACTAAGTCAAGTATTAGATAAAAGGACACGGTTATGAGATATTTCGTCATAATTATGTGAAAAACAAAATAATAATGACTTACCAAGTAAGTTACCATGACTAAGTTAAAAATAATGATAAAAAGTATAAATTGAGAATTATGACATACAAATTCAAAACTAGTCGAAATTATGAGATAATACATGTAATGAAAATAATGTGTCAAAATTATGACACACCAAATCAGAATTATGCTATAAAAGTCCAAATTATGACATACAATGAAATAGAGATGAATATGACAGTTGAAATTATCACATAAAAAAATCTAAAGTAAGACTAAGTCATAATTATGAAATAAAAAAAAGAAATTATGACAAATATGAAACGTAAAAATAGTGGAAATTCAATTGCAAAATTAAATATCTAATATCAAATGATGACCAATTAAAAAATATATTAAAAGTATTTGATAAATGATATGGTCCCATACAGTATATTCATGGGTATTCATAAATATTCATCATGTACGTGGTTGAGGAGAGATACCCTGATATGATTGTAAAGCACTTTGGGTGTGCAGTAGTACATATGAAAGCGCTATATAAATGCCTCATTCATTCATTCATTGACTATATATTTGTTCGTTTTTACAGAAAATATTTTTTCTGTGGTCATCAGCGACAGCATGCCACTTTAACATTCTATGCAATCAAAACTTTCAGTTTTGTTTGTTTCTTGCTTTTTCAACATCTATCCTACATTCAAGCCCTACATTCCTTCTTAAGGCCTATTAAAAGCTTTCTCCCTGGCATGGCTTGTGTGGAATGTGGTAAGTTGCACTCTGAGAAGTTAATGAACAAAGCATCTTTCTGGAGAGTGCATGGTCTAAAGTGCCTGATAATGGAGACCACACCTTGGCCGGCCTCCCTCATGAATCTGTTGTGATTCTTGTTAACATCATCTGTGGCAGGTCTGCTTTGATCCCTTCAAGCACATACATAAAACAGAGGGGAGCACAGTGAAATGGAACCCTGCAAGGTGTGGATTTTATGGGTAGAACTGTTAATGTTGCCCAAGGCCAAGAGACATGAAGGTGCTTCTGCTTGGTTATGCATTAGTATCTTTGTCTTTGAGGATTGAAGCACTTATATCAAATATTAATGCCAGGCATTAAATGCCTTTATTTAAAAATGCAGCAAAATGCAGATGCCACCAAATACTAAGAAACTGGAAGCTTCTGCCTTCATTACTCTGCATTAGATGAGGTCATCCAAAACCCTTACATTTCTTGTAAAGGTAGTGACAGGCCGAAATTGAATGTATTTCAATTATAAAATCCTCGCTGAATAAAAATATGAATTTCTTTTTCAAAAAATCTTACTGACCTCAACACTCAAACCACTTTTATAATGCTGCGTGACCTTTTTAGAGCTTGGGAACCATATCCTGGTCACTGTTTGCTTTCATTGCATGTAAAAGTGCAGCTTCTACATTCTGTTGAACTTCTCCTTTTGTATTCCACAAAAAGAAAAAGAAAAAAGGTCATAAGGGTTTGGAACATGAGGGTGAGCAAATGACTACAGACATTTCATTTTTGGGTCAGCAGCTTTAAACTTTGATTAGGGAAAACTGCGATAGTTGTATACAATTCTTAAGATTAAACAAAGAATTAGCCTTGATTGCATCATCGTTTCATTTCATTGTTAAGGAAGGAATTCAGTATCAAAGCCTTAGCGTTAGCGTTAGAGAAGATAATGCCCAGTTTGCCCTTTGTACTCGTGCAGCCCAATGAAAAACCTCCATACACCATTCCTGACTCTTTTTTAAATAGTCTTTGGTGTCCAATGGCAACAGCTTGTGCCTGGAAATTAAGAACAGCTCTTGAAGAACAGTACTCCTAAGCTCTATTTATGAGTAACACAAACTCTGCAATCATTACCAAGCTTTGTCTTTTGATGTAAAAATCTACTTCGTTCAAGTATTGTGACCCGGAGTATTGTTTTACTGTCACGCAGGTACACCAGTCACAACATACTGCGCCTGACTGACAAGTTTTGCAGTTGCTGTTCTGATCTCTGCTCTTTCACCAGACAGACACCAAGTGAGTGCAAAAAAACTCTCTTCTTTCAGCTGTGTCCTTCCTTTAAGGTTTCGACACACAAACAGCTTTGTCTTCACTGACAGAAATCTGCATGTGGACAATGCCTCCCTCCTCTTTGGATTTAAGAAGCCCCCCGAATTTCACCCCCTACCCTCCTTCTCACCCCACTTCACAAAAGGGGCCCCGTGCTTCAACCCCCCAGCTTGGCGCTAAACGCTTAAGAGCTCCACAATACTCCCCCATTCTCCATGGCAACAACAACGGAGAGCCAGAGCTTTTCAAAACTCTTTTTCCCAGACGTCCTTTAGAGGACGTCCATGAGGGAACCCAATGGGACGCTTCGTTCCATTACCAGAGGATTAAGAAGGAGATCAGCTTGCTTAGCACAAGTTCCCCGGTTGAAAAGATCGGCATATGTTGTGTTTTGGATGTTGGTCCACACCAGGCTTCTTAACTAGCTTAACCAGCAAGACTTTCTTGTTCTTTCTGGTCTAATGAAGCAATCAATTCTTCCAAATCAACCCAACATTTTTGAAAGGAATTGACAAATGGCCAAATTGGAATCGTGGAAGGAAATTTTCTTGTCAGTTCTTCACATTCATATTCAGTTTTTTATCCAAGATTTTCTTGGTATTTTCTGGTACTTTGCTGGTCTAGTGAAGATGGTTGAGCAGCATGTTTTGGTGCACCACCAAGACCAGCACTAACCTACAGTACATAAACCAACCTGGACATGCAAGGAAATTTATGTCGGCCTAAGCTGGTCTATGTCAGCATGAAAAGTGACCTGACCAATCACTCGATCCCTGCTTTTCTCTGAAATGTTCACAAATTCCCTGCATGGTTTAGATGCTTCGAGAAGCTGATGATATAAAGATTTCATGCATAAGATGATTTAGAATGTGCCGAAATAAGGATAAAGACATATGCTCTGCCATTAATGGAAGAAATGTGTGCACCACAAGCTTTGCATCAGCCGCTGCGTGAGATTTCATTTATAGACGAAAAGGGGATTGATTAGATACATCAAAGGTTCAAAATATAAAGATGAAAAGATCAAAGATTATGAGAAGTGCCCTACCTTTAAAATAAAACTGTAGATCAAAAGTTGACGGAAGAATTAACCACAGATGGTCCTTTCCTGGCAGCTCACTCACTCGAATTAGATATTGAATTATCACTCAAAATCCAAAAGCGCTCTAGATAAGGCTTATGAAGTTATCTTGATGCACTGTTATGAATGGAATGCACTGCTGGGGTTGAGTCAAGTTTATTGACTGAATGTTAAATGATGCAAAGTAACTAACACTAAAGATGAGGCATGTGCTGGGAAAGAGAAGAACCACTGAGTCAACATGAATACAGATGCTGCAATGATTCATATACATTAATTACCTTTAAAATAACTTTACAGTGTACTTGCTTAAAGCTGCATTCATATAAACACACAATTTCAGGGAATAAAAGGATAACCTTAGATTTATCAAATAAGCACAGTACATCATGTGTATCCAAAATCTCTCTCTCTCTCTCTCTCTCTCTCTCTCTCTCTCTCTCTCTCTCTCTCTCTCTCTCTCTCTCTCTCTCTCTCAAAAAACAAACAAACAAAAAACATTTACTTTCCAGCATTAAACGGTAATGAATACAGCTTAAATGGTAATGATTGACTGGTTTAAAGCTTTGTTGAAGCCAAGTGGAAAGAAAATTAACCCAAATTTTAAAAAGGAATAGAAAAATGGCCAAATTTTGTGGAAGGAATAGTTCTTGACAGTTTTTACAAACATATTGCCTCATATTCTGTTTTTTTTTCACTGTCACACTGTACTAAATATAATTGCAATCAATGTGATACTAATTTGAATAATTTTAAAAAGTAATTTATATCTAATAAAATATCTGTAATTTATAAAATTTATTAAAATGTAGATTAAAAAGAAAAAAAGGTTAAACAAGTATATGCATAATGTTTATAATGAACAAAAGCAGGATTTTATTCATCATAAGCAGTAATGTTTGTGTTCTCCCTCCACTGTCACTGTGTAGGAAGTTATTTGCCTGCCCACTAAGCAGTGGCACATGACATTTCTCAGAATCAAATTAAGTGGCAGTGTGTCATTGAAACTACATGCTAAGGGTGCATACTTACTGGCTGATCCTCTGTAAGCTGTGACAACAATTAAACAAGTAATCAAAACAACACAAAACAATCTCTAGTTGTACCCAGCCTACATAGGAGTTTTAAAGGCTCTTCAATTAATCCCCCAACATTTTCTTGTCAAATGTGACACCTTACGAGACAAACAAGTTTTATCGTTGTGAATCTATCACTTCATGGACATCAGTTCTAATCCTGATATCACATGATATCTTGTTTGGACATGCAACATGGTTTTCAGCCTTATGGATTTCAGTTATTTTAGCTTTTTTTTTTCTTTTTTTCTCAAATTAATCTTGGGGCATGGTACAGCCTTGGGATGCAGAATGTGAATCAAGACTTGAAATCATAAGTCAAGTCAAAACCTCCTTCGACACGTGATCAGTCACTGTCTAAGGCATGGCATTCTGTAAGCTTTGGCTCCTGGGAAAAATGTACATGAAACGGACAAATCTGACAGGTAAGAATGATATTTGATTTCTACAAGATTCAAAGGGAGAAGGGATCACTAACTTTTATTCATGTTAGTGCATGGTAGTTGTTAGGGGCAATATGTTCTGATGCATCTGAGGAATGTGGGGGAAGATCAACAACAGTTAATTTGAAAATTGTTGGAGAGTACCAATTTAGAAACATTTACATCTCACTATCAAACCACAGTTGCTGTACCAAGTAGAAGAGACTTTGAAATAGTGTGAGCATGGCATAGGCCCAGCTACAACACTTTTAAAAAAGAGAGATAAGTTAGTCCTAAATGTGATATGCAGAATGACCAATTCGGAGATATACAGTTGTGATTATGAGGTAATGTTGCAAGTACTTTTTTTGACTCTGAGGTTTGAAAAGGCTTCAAAAACAATCTCATATTCATTGAATAATATGTTGCAAAAAATAAACTTCAGAATTGCTGCAGATAAAGAAGCATGATAATTGTTGTTATGGATATGTTTTGTTCACTATAGGGAGTGCCATCAAATATTGTTGGGCATAAGCAGAGACACAGAAGGGCTGTAAAAATAATTTAGATATTCAGGGACTGAGAACCCACCAGAAGAGAAGAGCACACAAGGAGGCAGATCACTATCACTTAGAGCATCAAAGAAAACCAATTAACACAGCGTGAAAATAATAAAGATTGCAATAATCCACTTCTACTATGACAAGGCAACTCGCAAAGCAGATTTTGAAAATCACTCAAACCACTGCACACAATACTTCCCCTGTTCGCCACATAATAGTTTTAACTTTTCAAAACAAAAATTGTGCCAAAATAATGTGGTATGTGCAGTATAGTGAGTCTCACCTGAAACCGTTACCCTCATTGTGGCCTCAAGTGGTCTGTTGTTATCCAAGTCCTTGCTCAGCTTTAACTCCCCAGTGTCTTGATTGAGAATCAGCAGGCTGAGTTCATTTCCCTCAACAAATGTGTAGAGGAGCTTGTCAGAAACATCTGGATCACGAGCAGGCACCTTCCCGATAGCTCCTGTGGGAAAGCTGCTAGACTTATTGGTAATGTAGTTGTTAAAAATAATCTCAAAATCCTGTAGAACAGGGTCATTGTCATTGACATCTACTAGGAGGACGTGTATAGTGGCCCGACTGACAAGTGGTGCGGAAGTGGCCTGGACCACTATTACGTACTCCATCTTGGTCTCATAGTCTAGGTCAGTAAGGGCAATTAGATCTCCGCTGAAGATGTCAAGCTGGAAGACCTCAGGAATATTGCCCTCAACAATCTGGTAGAGGATCTGGGCATTGGTACCTTCATCTGGATCTGTGGCACTTATACGGGCAAGAGTGGACCCTACGGCACTGTTTTCCTCTACGTATATATACAACTCGTCCTTTTCAAACACAGGGGCATTGTCGTTTATGTCCAAAACCGACACATGAATGTCTACGGCTGCTTTGAGAGGGGGCACTCCTTTGTCCACTGCAAACACCTTGAGATTATACACTGCAACGTTTTCCCTGTCGAGCTTGCGGGCCGTTCTGACGATCCCAGAGTAAGGCTCAATAAAAAAGTCCCCCTCGCCATCATCTCCTCCATGGAAGGTGTAGCTCAGTCGACCGTTAGATCCCGAGTCTCTGTCTGAAGCGGACACCTGGAGTACACTAGTGTATACCGGTGCATCCTCAAATACTGTTCCCTGGTAGATGTCCCGGAGGAACTGCGGTGCATTGTCATTGGCATCAAGAATGATAATCTCTACATAAGTGGTGTCTGATTTCTGGGGAATGCCGTTGTCACGGGCAATGATGGCAAGTGTGTAGGATGCCAGATCTTCGTAGTCAATCTCAATCTGAGTTGTGATGGCACCGGTGTCAGGATCAATCTTGAACTGTGGCACATTGTCCTCCATTTCATAAGTGATACGGGCGTTTTCACCAGTGTCCTCATCGGTGGCACTAATGACCACAACAGTTGAGCCTACGGGCCGGTCCTCGCTCACTAAAACCTGGTAGTTAGCGCTTTGAAATACTGGTCGATGGGTGTTGGCATCAGTCACATTAATGAAGACTTGAGCTGTGTCATGGCGTGTACCATCCGAGGCGGTGATTGTTAGGAGATACTGCCTTTCTTGCTTGTAGTCCAGAGGTAGTGCTAAAGTAAAAAGTCCCCCTCCACTCTGGCTGGTGATGGCGAACCTGTTCCGTGTGTTCCCACTAGATATTTGGTACGTTACCACACTGTTTACATCCCTGTCTACAGCTGTGACGGAAAGCACACTGGTGCCCACAGCTGCGTCCTCATTGACCTTTAGGTTATACAAGTGCTGTGTGAAGGTGGGGACATTGTCATTTACATCTAGTATAGTGACACTTACACTAGCTGAAGATGACAGTGTAGGAACCCCGCAGTCTCTGGCCTCAACACCAAAACTGTAAAACTCTGTAGTTTCCCTGTCCAACTCGGCACCAACCGTAATCCATCCAGTGTTGTTATTGATAGTGAACGGAAAACCAGGTGATGTGTCAGTCAGCTTGTATTCCAAATGAGCATTGTCACCTGAATCAGCATCGATAGCTTGAATGTGCATCACTGAGTAACCTACAGGAACATTTTCTAAAACTGAGGCTTGAAAGGGTGTGCTGACAAACATGGGGGCATTATCATTAACATCCACCACTTGGATTAAAACCATACCTGTGCCATTAATAAGAGGTGGTCGCCCTCCATCTTGTGCTTTCACTCGCAGTGTGTACTCTCTTATCATCTCAAAATCTAGAGGGCTGATAACATCAATGACACCCGTAGAGGAGTGTATGTAAAACTGGCCCTTTATATTTCCATTTATGATGCTGTAATGCACTTTCGCATTATTCCCGGCATCTTTATCTGTAGCCTTCACCACAGCTACTTGTGAATTCATGGCTATGTTTTCAGGAACTTGAACTACATATCTCTTCTCACTAAACTGAGGGTAGTTATCATTCTCGTCCTCTACGAAGATGTGCACTGTGGCTGTGGCAGTACGTGGACCGGGCTCTCTGCCCTGGTCGTTGGCTTCAACAATAATCCTGTACTGAGATTTAACTTCTCTGTCTGGTCTGACTCTGGTTTTGACCAACCCATTCCTTGGATCAATTTCAAAGCAAGTGTTCACCTCATCATTATTCACAATCTTATAAATCATATTGGCATTAGAAGGGGCGTCTCCATCTGTAGCCCTAATAGTCATCACTTCAAAGCCTACTTCAACATTTTCTCGAATACTAACCCTATACTCATTTTGTTCAAAAACTGGCGCGTGGTCGTTAGTATCGCTGACTGTGATAGTGAGGTACGCGATAGCTGATCTTTTAGGGGTTCCCCTATCAGTAGCAGTAACTTTGAACACATGCGTGTCTTTAACTTCCCTGTCTAAAGGTTGTAGAGTAGTTATACCACCCGTATCAGGGTTTATTTGAAATAAATTGTTAGATCTGCTGTCAAAAAGAGCTTCCATATCGTATTCAACAACACCAGCGTCTCCATCATCGGCGTCGAAGGCTTTGAGGGTAATGACGCGCGTTCCCGAGGGCTCGTTCTCGGGCACTGATACCTGGTAGTTTGGAAGTTGAAACTGAGGAGCAGAGTTCACGTTTCTTTTTTGACGTTTAGCCCACGGGTCTAATTGACCTCCAATGTCTTTTCTGCTTAAATGTAACTTAACATCGACAAATAAAGAGCCATTCAGTGAGTTAGGCATTAAACAAAACAAATTCGCTTCATCTCGCTGCTTATGAGGTAAACAGAGGCTCGTGCTCCTGAGGGAAATAACGTGCCGCTGGTCTTTCTCCACACACCTACCACGAAACATTTGAGAAGTCCGCATGGATACAGGTAAACGTTCGTAAATGTTTATGGGTAAGAAGTCTAAAGAAAAACATGTCTCATACCCAGTCAAGAGATATATATAGGCATCTGGTTTACGATTTTTTCTTTTGTATTTGTTGAAGCAGTTCTGCCCATGAACGAATGTATTGAAATTAAGCAGAATGAAGTTTTCTGAAAGCAGAGATTTAATCCGCAAATACAGTGGCACAGGATTTCTCGGTAAACGAGTGCAGTCAACTTTGCGCGCGAGTGATACCAGCCCATCACTTCTCCTGATCTTTAGAAAGTGCCGTAAAGACTTATCTGTGAGACTTCTGTCGATTATGTACGTCCATTCTGGCCCGATTGATACATTTGCCAGTGTTGCACCAGGCTGGAGGGCTTCCGATAGATGTAAATCCAAGCATCCAAACGGTGAGAGATGAATAAGTAATCCAAAGCACATCCATATCACTGGTAATTCCATGGCTCACGCGCATCTCGTTGAGAAAATTAGTCCAAACGATCCAGAACGTCTGCAGTCTGCAAAATTCCAACCATTCCTGTAACGTGAAAATGCACATTGGGTCAAGGCATGTTTCTGTGTGCAGAGCAGCAGGGACCAGAGAGCTGCACTGCACTGATAAGTTTTAATGAGTAAGATGGCTCTTCTCCCTCCCCTCCCACAACAATTTGCATGGACCTACTCATGCATTGGGATTTTGAAATATCCAATGAGCTCAACCGAATATCTTACATTCGTGGTTATTAAAGAACAAAGTTTTAAACTTAAATGTAAACCATTTCATCAATCTAAATTTTCACGTTGAATTTTCCCCTATTATGTAAAGGATTAAAATGTATTTCTAAATACTGACACAAGAATAAAAATAGGATCCAATTATTCCAATTTAATATATATATATATATATATTGTATATATATATATATATATATATATATATATATATATATATATATATATATATATATTATACAGTACGCACACAGACTTGGGTTGTTCCTAAAATGTCCATAATCTTTTGAACACTTTTAGCGGTAGCCCTACTTACTCTGTTCATTCCATGTACAATCATTTTTCACCTTACATTGTTCAGCCATAAATAAACATCAATAAAATATATGTAGGCTATACTCAATTAAATGATCTGATTTCTTGAAAAAATAAAACGTGCTGAAATACCTTGTCTATCCCGAGGAAATAGATTTCATGTTCAACTCTTCTTTCTCATTCCCCAATATAAAACAGCATGAAATGGAATTTAGTTTACATACATCCTAAGAATATAAAAGTGTTTCGTATGATAGTAGTGATCTAGGGCAGATCTTGGTTGAGTACGCCCCCTTGTGGATACTTAAATGAATAGTTCACTTAAAAATTAAAATTCTATCATCATTTACTCGAAAGATACGAAAGATATTTTGAAGATTATGGGTAACCAAACAGTTGATGGACCCCATTGACTTCCATAGTAGGCAAAAAAAAAAAAACTATGGAAGTCAATGGGGTCCATCAACTGTCTGGTTACCGACATTCTTCAAAATATCTTCCTTTGTTATATTTGTTGTGTGTGTGTGTGTGTGTGTGTATATATATATATATATATATATATATAATTATTGTAAAGGACAATAATACAACTCAGCAAAACATTGCACAATAACGTTTCATGTCTTAAAATGCAAAACAATAGACAGACATAAGACAGTCTAAAAATGAAAAACATTATAAAGTCTTGCCATGCCTCTTGTCAATCGTTAGTGGAAGATATCCATATATGGTTACTCTCAAAAGGAACTTGATGCTAAATAACTTTGGCACAAGTTATGGAAAAAGTAATTGGGAAATTGGCTGAATAAATAACATTAATTCTTAGAAAAGGTCTTGAACAATTTCTTTGCTATAAGTGTGGCTAACTTTAGTGGGGCACTGTCCCAATCAAATCAACGTTGAAAGAAACAGTGGTTTAGAATACACATTCTATGATCATTTAAAAAAAATCTTTAAGTATTAACTTAAGGCCCATTTATCAAGAAGGACAACAATAACGATAACTATATTAGAATCCCCATTAATGCCTGATAACATTCTGTTTATTACAAGCACATGCTGTGGGTGTATTCTGATTGGCTGACAATGGTTTTACCGTTCAACAGCTGAAAAAATCATTCTGAAAATGATTCCAATAATAGGGCTTCCCTATTCTCATAGAATTAGAACAAATAAAACAGCCTTCAGTTTGAATGAAAAAATAAACAGACGTCCACAAATGCGATTTTCTCTCAGTGCAACTAGTAGTATGCTCGCTAAACACACAAACAATATTTTTTTTTACATACTGCTGATTTTTTTTAAATAAATATTGACTTAAAAATCCAAATTATAATTGTTAAAGGGATAGTTCACCTATAATTCTGTCAAAATATCTTATTTTGTGTTCCCCAGAAAAAAGTCAGTCATACAGGTTTGAAATGACATGAGGGTGAGTGAATGATAACAATTGTCATTTTTGGATGAACTATCCCTTTAACTAGCTTCAATCTTTGTGCCGAAAAGTAATTCAATTCAAACTAAATATCTAAATAAAATTCATGTGTTCAAGTTTCATTTATTGCAGTTGATGGGTACAACATTATGTAAACGTTTCAAACTAAACTTAAATTCTTCCAACCAAAACCGTAGTTTTTTTTTGCCAGTCTCTTTAGTTCTCAATTCCACAGAACCACCCTGAATGAGGGACATTAGTAAAAAAATGGCCAGCAATGGGGATGATTATATCAGAATACAAAAAGCCCACAAAGTTTGTTTAACAGTCTGTTTGTCTTAAGTCTGATAGAGCCAACACAGGCAGGATGCTACTGGTAATACGGTCTATATCGTGACTGGTCAGGGTGGTGAGGCCCTGGCATCTGTCCCTGTGGTGGTGGCCCCTGCATACGGGGCGGATGGGGTCCGCGTGAATTGGGCCACATCCCTGGGCTCATGCCACCTGGTTGGGTAAAAGGGGGGCTAAGAGTGCCTTGGTCCTGTGGCATTGAGTTTGGGTTGTAGTGGGGAATCGGACCTGGTGGAGGGTGATTCATGTAGGGCGGCATCTGGCTGATGATGTGTCCAGGTGGAGGGGGTGTTGACATGGGAGGTGCCTGGTTGTAAACCATGTGAGGTGTGGCCGAGCCTTGCGGCGGGTGCTGCATGGGGATGCTGAGAGGGGGGGGGTGGGGGCGGCGGAGGCCTGTAATGTGGTTGTTGTGGTGGAGGCATTATGTGATGCGGGTGGGAAACCACTGGTTGGCTGGAGTAATCACCAGGGAGATGGTGCGGAGGTGGGCCGGGAGGTGTCTGTGGGTGAGGCTCACGGGGAGATCGGCCCAAGCTCCCCGAATCATCATGAATGGGCACTGTGATGAGGTTGCTATGCTTCCGTGTGGTCACTGTGGCAATCCGGAAGGTCTCCGGGGGGAGGGGCCGTGGGGAAGGCCCCAGATCGGAGGGTGAGGATGGAGGTGGATGGTTGTAGGTATCGTGGGCTTGCAGTGGGGAAGGAATGAGAGGGTGTGATTTAGACAGGTGGGGAGGTGGAGGCAACCGGAAGCGGTCTGGTGGGTCAGAGGCCAGCGTCGGGTGTGGTGGATCCTGGCGGGAGCTTCCGGTCTTGCTGGCCCTGATGTGGCGATGGTTGATGTGGGCTTGCAGGTCTCGCTGTGAGAGGTAGGTGCGTTTGCAGCTTTGCACGAAGCTGCACATGAAGAGGGAGCCACGCTGGCACTGCTCGATGCGCTGGACAGGGTCTGTGCAGCTGTAGAGGGACAAACTAAACTCAGGATTTAGTAGAGGAAGTGGACTCTTATACACAAACTATTAAGGCCCGTTCCCACCAACAACTATAACTATAAAGATATATTGTTCTGAATATAAAATTAGTCCACACCACAACTATAACGATAAGGATATAGAGGAATGATAAAAGGCAGATGATATTGCAGAGAAGTTAATCGCAGAGGTCCAGAAACATCCAACCCTTTTTAAGGATACTTTAAAGAAAATAGATACATGGAAAACAATCAGCCATACCCTCAGAAAAGATGGTGAGAAGTATTAATGGAGATGAGATTTATTTGTCAGGCTAACAAACAATTACCTCAGGTATCCAGCGCTAGTTGACAACTTTGTCTTACTTCCTTTGAAGTTGCAGTGAAAAAGACTAGGTGTTGTACTTATTCCACAACAGTAACTACTAGGGGTGGCACGATACATGAAAAAACATCCGAACCGTTCGGTTCGCTTGTCTCGGTTCGGAGCGTGTGTGTGTCTCACGGTTCGACGCATGCGCAATGTAGCCTCGTGCCCGTATGTGACCTCAAACGTGTTTCATTTTCGCACGAAATAAGATGTGTGTGGACATACATATGAGGCTTGTTCGACTTGAACCGGCGCTACACAGAGGGATCGGTGAATGACATCAAAGTACCGCGAGCGCGACGGCTCCGTATGCTTTTCAATCACTCTCGCGGTGATGTCATTACCGATCGCTCTGTGCAGCGCCGGTTCAACTCGAACACGCCAGTAAGAGTGGAGTATGGAGCGCTGCAGGACACGTCACGCGGAGAAGTGGCAAGTGGGAGAGATAAGGAAGGCTAACCGGAGTTGGAGGATGCGCCAGCGCCGTATAAGTCCGGTGTGTGGGAACATTTTGGATTTCATGTTATGATGTTTAAATATATAGCTACAGAGGCACTTTAAGTTTAGATAAGAACTGATACACATATACACAGATAGTGATACACATTCTACTTTTTTTTGCCAAATAAACGAAAAGCATGTCATCAATGTCTTCTCTCTTGCTGTATCAAAATGTCACCTAGCTTTCCTCGGAGATGGTCCCAATAATGTGCTTAAAGTCAAGTCAAATTCAGTTTGTGCATTATTGCATTATATAACATTTTTGTTAATACTGTATCCTAAATTGTGGATAATTAAGCTATACATCATATGCTGAAGTACATTTCTGGAGTGTTAAAGATTAAAAGAAAAAATAACAACAAGAACCGTACAGAACCGAAAACCGTGACCCTAAAAACCAAACGTGATACAAACCGAACCGTGGGTTTTGTGAACCGTGCCACCCCTAGTAACTACATCAGCTAAATTCACTTCTAGATTGTTGCCACTAGTTAGATTCACTCGAAACATAGCATGCTGAGGAGATCTGCTGGTTAAAGCCGTGTAAATGCAAAAACATGTTCAATGACATGTTATAAACACTTTGAAACCGCACCTGCTTAGATTAAACAGACCGTTACCGTTTGTTGGTGTGGACGCAAATATAGTTATCATTATAATTATCGTTCTTGGTGAGAACAGGCCTTTACTCTGATTTCCATTTATATCTGAGGACATCTGAAGGACCTGCTATTCAGTATTCACATTGCCCTCCAAAAGTTTAGGAACACCCTAGGCAATATCAACATAAAAGCTTATTATTTATTGCCATAATTATTATTGCAAGACCAGCAACAATGACTTTCTTTTTGATTTTATAATAATGGCCGTATTTACAGGTCCTAGTAGTCAGACTGTGATGCCTGATTACTAGGCTAAATTTGACTACATTTTTTTTCCCCCACATGTATATCTTTATTGATTGGTGGACAATTAAGATTAGTACAGAAAATTGTACAGACCAAATAAAACACAGTTTAGTGATACTATAATATTTTAGTATGCTCCGATTCAATGATTTTTGTTTTGTTAAAAAAGCCATAAAAAAAGATTTATGCTGATATTGTCTAAAATCCTATTATGACCAAAAGTAATTGAATGCTAAAATCATGGCCTGTACAAATCTCAGAAATGGTAAATATCATGACATCCTCCCTGGAAATTTGATCTAAAAATGTATTACATTATATGATATACATAACACCTGTTTTTTGATAATCCAGGGAATTAAAAAATATATGCACTTTGTAAAATGTAAACCAAAAATAACATGTCTGGCATCAGTACAAAAACAGATGCTTCACATTATGTAATAGACTGTAATAAAGTAGACTGGATGAGCCACATTCAAAGCTGTTGTAAAATAGTCGATATAGACACCTGTGACTGCATATAATTTCAATTCTATATCAATATGCCAAATATTTGAGGGTACGTTTACACGACAACGATGTACTTAAAATGAAAAAGTTTTTCCTTCATGTTTTTCACGTACCTAGATGACAACGTTGTCAAAACCATCCTAATTCACATTGATCAGCAAAAACTATTAAAAACACTAAATTATGATCAGTAATTGGCGATGTCACTTTGTAACGAAACACCATGTGCCTATAAACTGAACACGTAATACGCATGAGCATGCTGCCAGCATTTTCACAAATTTACATTGTTGTAGTTTTTACAGAGATGATAAAAACATTGTTTTCAAAAACTTCTAAAAGTTTGCGTTTTTAGGCTCCCAAAACGCCGTAGTCGTGTAAATGAACGGTCAAAACGCATAAAAAGTTTCCATTTTTTAGTTAATAAGTGTCTTTTAAACAGCCCTAAAGACGCAAGTGGTGCACCAAAACTAAATTGCTCTCAATATTATCAATTAACACTGGAAACTAAAAATATTGTGATTGTAATTGTGAAAAATTGTGATTTATGATATATTTATAATATAAATTAAAATGTATATTCAGTCTCTAATGAAAAAGTCCTGCTGAATAAGTCTGGTTTTTCCATTTTCCTTGTCACAAAGTGAACATCTGTCCACATTAAGTATAGAAATAGAAACTCTTTATAGCATAACTCCCAAAACAACACTGAATGTTCAAGACAAGCATGTGCTTCTCAACCACATAAAGTCAGCTGACATACTCTTATTCTAATGCCTACAGACGTTACCAAGGAAACAGAACATGCAAAATTTTCCTGATTCGCTTGCACCCTACAGGCAACATTTAGAGTACACTACAAACTTAATATACCAGGGATGGACGCGGTGTGCTTTTAAAAGCATCACTTGAATCACAAACAATACTAAGAACAAGATAAAATCCCCTTAAACAAACTGCTGTGGGAGAAACTCACCCAGGACACATCTTGTCGCATTTCTTCTCATAGTGCAATGCACAGTCATAGCAGAACACATGCTTACAGGGAATCTGAAAGAAAAAAAACAAAAAAACAAAACAAAACCCATGTCAAAACAAGATCTCCAGCAGTATAAAGTATGTTTTAGGGACATATTTCTTACCATTCGCCCATAGATCTTTATGGGCAGGCCACACTTGTCACAAAAATGTACTGGAGTGTCATCTTTTACTCCTACCAAGTTGAGCTGAGAAAATAAGCAGATCACTCACTTATATTAAATATTTTATTAAATATTAAAATATTGTTTGAAATTTGTTCAAAATAATTGATGAGAAATGTGTAACCTTATAATCCCAGAAGATTGGTTGAGGGAATCTGCGCTGGTTTCCATAAGCATCTCCAGATTTACACTCAAATCTTTCCTCTTGTTTATAGCTGAAAGGCTCTGAAGATCACAATTAAGTTTATAAATAAAGAAAAACATGAATATATTCATAAACAAGTCATTACTACTGTTTTATTTAGACTGAGCAAAATTCTGATTTATTGGTGTACCCGACTCAAATCCAGTAAGCTGTTTATAGTCCAAAAAGCCAAATACACACAAACAGGGATGCACTGCTATGAGAATTCTGGCTGATGCGATAAGCCGATAACTATTTTCATGCTATGACTAATATCTGATAAATTACCATATTACAATTGTATATTATTATGTATAAACAAATGAAAAACAAAACACAAAAAACTAAAATAATAAATCATTTTAAATGCTACAAGTGAATTTAGGCATCACAAGCACGATACTGCATCCACTTAGTGAGACTAACCTCCTTCACTTTTTGAGGGCAGTCTGGTGGTGGGACGCTGAGGTCGGGCGGGCGGCTTGCCTCTTACCGTCTGTTTAGACAGTAACTTGATTGGGATCTGTCTGCGAACATCAAGACCTCCAAGGGATCCTGAACGATCAGTTCCTTGAAGGTCATCTGAGGAAACATACACAAGACATCATTAATAAGAAATCCGCACTAACAAGCACAATACTAAAACTGATACATTATTCATATAAAATAATCACATCATATTATCATTAAAAATTAACATTTCATAAAGGTAGGAAATGGACAAATTAAGGAAAAGAGACCTGTGTTATCCAAAAAGTGCTCAATAAAAAGGGGAGAGGAAACGAAGTATTAATAAACTACAACCATAGTAGGGACAGGTTTTGCTATAAAGCTTATACACAACTTTACATAGTAGCTAATGAGTATAACTGTTTTTAAAAAGATATTTGGAAGTCCAATGCGAATGTCTCCTGCATTTATTTAAATCTGGCACTTGCTGGACCCGCGCGCAGCACTAGTTGGTCTTGTCAGCGGCTAGCTGGATACATCCATTAATGCGTTTACTGCCAATCCACAACAACGTATAAATAGCAGCAGGGTTCGCTTGTTTGCTGGTAGGTGGTTACCTTCCACTAGACAGCATTTTGGGTATTTAAAACGTAAAGCTGCGGCAGAAAAATACTTCGTTACATTAGCTTGTAGCTCACCATTTTGGTCCATGACTTGACGCTGTTCATACATACTGCGAATCTGCGATGAGGTGGTGGGAGTGGCTTCGTGTGGTTTGGAGTTCAACGTTGCGCACAATTTACGCATATGATGTTTTGCATCATGTGTCGAGTTTTTATTATACATCGATTGAAAATTGCGTTTTACATATGCAACCACCAAAATGAGTGTTACAAGCAAAACCCATTCAGAATTGAAAACAAAAGTAATGTTTTATATAGGATACAGACAAAAGACAACACTGCAACATACACTTTAACATAATAAATAAACCATATGAATACAACAATATAAACATTAACAATAATTATTACATTTACAATGAATTTAAAAATTCATTTTTAACATAAAACCCAACAAAAATGTAATACTTTTTTTCATCAAAATTAAAATCAAACTATATTATTTATATTGTAGGCATATTATATTATAAATTCTAGGATAACCCGTTAAAAAATTGCACCATATTCAAACAGTGACGTATATGGTCTCATATAGTAATAGAAACACAAGAAGAAGAAAAAAACTCAAACACATTGTGGATCAGCTTGTTATATTGTTGAAGACAAATAAATAGCTTCTGAAGACAGGTTTGAAAATGACTCATAAACACATGCAAATGTTCTTTTAGCAGAAAAAATTGTACTACAGAAAAAAACAAATTAGTCTATTCTTGGTATGCAACCTTCCAACTCGATCATTTCTGGCCAGCTTTCATACTTATTAGTTTCCCTGTCATTCTTCATGTGCTGAAAAAGACAGAAAAGGGAGAGGCATAAATTAAGTATTTTCAATGCATAAACTTAAGCACATAAATGGGTGAATTTGGGTTAAAATGGGTTACCGTCTCAAAGGAGACATGGGTTATGGTTTTCTTCCCTCCCACAAAGATCCAGTTATCTCTGAATTTTATTTTGGAAATATATGAACTGCCAAGATCTGCAATAAGTGCCCTTGCTTCATCATTAAGTCTATAATAAAGGAAGCATATACAAATTATGACATGAGACAACACCATCATAAGATGTGAATGTAGTATATGATGAAACTAAAAAAAAAGAAACTTACTTTGTGGCTGGATCATCAAAAGAGGCTATCAACACAAGAGAACCATCCTCAATTGACTTCAGAAACTCTATCAAATCCTCAACCTCTGTCAACAGCAAAATATTTATGTATTACATACATGTGAACAGAGAACGAAAAAAGTATTTATAATGCAGAAATACTGAACAACATGGTGTAATGAAGTCAAGACACAACATACTTCCATTCCACATATTGAAGCTGCCAGTGTTGACGTGTTCACCTGTTTTTTCTGAATTTTTATTGAATAAGAAAGAAGACATATTACACTCTGGCAAGAAATGTATGTGAACGTCTTGGAATGAACTGGTTTTCTGCTGTAATTTGCCATATAATGTGATTGATCCTCATCCAAGTCACAACAATAGACAAAAACAATGTGTCAAATAGCACTTAAGCTAATATCTTGTGCCTTTATTGAACACACCCATTACACATTCACAGTTCTGGAGGAAAAAGTAAGTGAATCATTGGAGCAAATAACTGGTTAAACCTCCTTTGACAGCAATGACTTCAATTAAGTGCTTTTGGTAGCAGTGGATCTGACCTGCACAACGTTCAGGAGGAATTTTTGACCATTCCTCTTCACAGACCTGCTTCAGCTCCGGGGTTAAGATCTGGGCTCTGACTGGGATATCTGTGGTGGATTTACTTCGATACATAGGGTCACTGTCCTGCTGCATCACCCAACTTCTACTAAGCTACAGCTAGCAGACAGCCACCCTTGACATTATCCTGTAGGATATTATGGTAAACTTGGGAATTAATTTTCTCCTCAATGATGGCAAGAGGTCTAGGCCCTAATGCAGTGAAGCAAGCCCAAATCATAATGTCCCCTCCACCATACTTCACTGTTGGGAAGGATGATGTTTTGGTGTTGGTGAGCTGTGCCCGTTTTTGCTCCATATGGCACTAAATATTATTCCAGAACAATTCAACTTTTGTTTCCTCAGTCCATAAAACGTTTTCCCAGTAGTGATGTGCTCTTTTGCAAACCTCAGGCACACAGCAATGTTTTTTTTTTTATACGGGAGAGCAGCTTCCTCCATGGTGTTCTGGATGTTTGCCAGTTCCAGTGATCATGAGTGATGTCTTCAAGCCTTTAGCTTTTACTCGTGGGTTCTTCTTTACCTCATTGAGGATTCTGTATTATAGGAGTCATCTCGGTTGGGCACCCTTAGCCACAGTACTTAATTGTCTCCATTTATAGACAATTTGTCTAACTTTTGACTGATGGATACCTAAACACTGAGATTGCTTATACCTTTCCAGCCGGTTCACATCAGTTTATGCTTCTTACCAAAAGCAGTCTTAAAAATATTTGCATGTAATTTAGCAATCAAAGTAGCTCTAAACCACACCTTCAAACTCATTTTATTAATTGGATTCAGGTGTGCAAGGTATTAGCTTTCGTTGAAGTAATTGCTCCACTTAGTTTTTCCTCCAACACTGGACTGTTTAATGTGTGTGTTCAAAAAGACACGAGAAATTAAAATTGTTTGTGTGTTATCAGGTTAAGCACATTGTGTCTGTCTATTGTTGTGACTTATAGATAAGGATCAATCACATTTTATGGCAAATTATTGCAGAAGTTACCCGTTAATTCCAGGGGGTTCACATACTTTTTCTTGCCACATATTGATAATATATTTAAAAATACTAATATTAAAATATTAATAAATACAAAACATGGTGACATTTTAATTTTTTTGCTTTTTTAAAAAGGGCTCAAAATACTTACCATTGATAACAGCAATATTAATTCCTAGCCAATTACCACGTGTGTCTTTCTCTATTATCCTAAAACAAAATGCAGAACTGGTTTAAATTCTGTCAAATAGCACTTATGGTGTTGGTTTAATCATTCAGTAAAAGTATATTTACATTTTCCCGTCAAAGCATATTTGTGGACCAATGATGTTTGTTGCACCGCTGTAAATCTTAAAGGCAAAATCTTTTCCAGGACATGGTTTTGGGAGGCCACATTTGCTTTTAGGACCTGATAAAACATAGACATGTAAATATTTACCCTTAAAGTATTTTTTTACACTGTACCAGACCAGATTATTCGGTAATTGCTTACCATCATTTTTGGGATTATCAGGTTTCCACGGGACATAAACTCCTCCCCCCACTGACCTTTCTGGGTTAGAGAAAACATAGATATAAACATATAAAACATACATTGTTTATCCTATATATTAGTAGGAATTTTAAAGAAGCTAAATTAATTATAATTATATAATTAATTTAGAAAAATCTATTGATTAAAATAAAATAGTCTTTATATCAGTCACTCACCCACTAAATTTGATACAGTTAATTCAGGATTCATCTGCAGGAGCTTGAGGACAAAGCTTATGGATATTATGAGGGCAGCCACCATGAAAATAAATTTAAATTTTTCTGTGAAAACAATTGTGATTATATTTAATTCTCATTTTACCGCAATATCCATCTTTGTTCGTAGATTTAATGTTTGTACAGCATCCTTTCAAAAGTGGAACAAAAGTTTAAAAATGTACTGTCTCCTCTCCACCAGTAAGCTGGTGTGTGGTGGGCGTTCTGGTGCAATATGGCTGCCGTCGCATCATCCAGGTGGATGCTGCACATTGGTGGTGGTTGAGGAGATTCCCCCCTCCATGTAAAGCGCTTTGAGTACCCAGAAAAGCGCTATATAAATGTAACAAATTATTATTATTATTATTACTGATACTTTTCTGATGGTAACTGGTTTTTCATATTTTCTGGACCATGTTGGTCTTTTATGGTCATTAGGGCCTGAGATCCTATTGGTTGATTAAGCTGGTTAGATCTCGTAGACCACCTTGGATCACTAACAAAACAGCAGTTCGCATGTCAAAACCTGTTTGACCACTTTAAGCAGACATGCCATGTTTTTATCAGCAGGAACAAAATTCAACCTAATTTAAATTTGGTTGGTTTTCGGCTACTAAAAAAAGTCAAGAAGGGCTATGGTATCACGAAAAAACGTTAAAGGCTGAGAATAAAGCTTTTAGAGTCTCCCATCTATGCAAAGTAAGGAAACATCTGCATTCACAGTCACTTTTCAAATGAACTGCTTCTGCATTGTGACAGAAGACAATGTAACCAGGAAACACTGCACTGAACGAGACACCTACATGTCTTCAAAAACATAACTTACTTTTGCCCCTCTGTCTCCTGTGTACCACAAGGGGACCAACTAGAAATACAAATGTCAACATTAACATGAAACATGAGAGAAAGAAAGAAATAGACAGCGAAGAGAAGCAAAACCAACCTCTTCTAACGTATATCATGATGACTGAAATGTTCGGCTCTGTAGATCCAGTGAAGGTGTAGAAAAAGTTATTCAGC